>CM054058.1:351360802-351620979 GCA_028641055.1 Alopecurus myosuroides
CTTGAAGTTTTGGAATCCATCAATCATGAAAATTTAACAAACAACCAGTAGCTAATAACCAAAGAATCAAGTCATAAAAATAATCTAAAACACCATCTTCACTCAAGATAATACTCCTATTAAACAAGCATAAAAACAGGACTGCACTAATAGTATACTAGTATGGAAAATCTACACAAGCATGCTATAAGAAAATAATTATATCCTATAACTATAGCACATGCAACTAAAGAGTTCAAGGCATCATAACAGAAGTAACAACTTCCTAAACATGCTATAATAAACTCATACACTCATAAAACAAAAGTTGACAACACTATAGCAAAAATCACCATTTCCTAGTGGTGACACTAGTTCAACACTAGGGAAGCAAACACTGCTATCATGATTGCTTAAACCTAATTAAGAAAGTAATGAATATAAAAGTAACTAATAACAGTACACAAATCATACTCATGCTAGGAAGCAAGAACATCAAAATAATTTCCATGGAGCAACTATTAAGCATGCACAAATTAGTTTTAGCAATTTCTGGCTTCTTAAACAATTACTAGCAATCAAAACATGTATAACCTACACAACCAGTAGCTATGCACTTGATGAAAAGTTATATAAACCTTTTCAAAAATCCAAACACTCAATTTATATCACTCACAAACAATCTATCAATAAAGAGGAATTTAGTTTATTTGCAAACTATTTAATTTAGCACTCAATAGTGAGCCATTTCTTAACATGATATCCCTAAGGAATATTATGCTAACAAATTGGATCACATCTAACATACTAGTATCCTCTGATAAGAAACAAAACTTCTCACTTGCATAAGTGAAAACAAACAATTATATTTTCCATGGTGGAAAAATAGAAATCAATCATATAATTAAACACATGATAATTCCTCACATGTGCATGGTTGGGGATTTTCATCCATAACCAAGATGCAATGGGATCAGTGGGTTATGGGCCCACTAATACTAAGGCAAAAGAGGTACTAAGCCTCTGGTTACTCATGACAAAAATTAGTACAACCAAAATAAAATATTACAAAGCCATTTATTCTAGTGAAAACAATACTAGTGCATAAGAATAACAAAACCTATACATGCTTCACTATAAAAAGACATGCAAGCTAACAGAGGTATTAACTTAAAAATAACAGTACCAAAATGGTACTGGTTCCATATAAAATCATAGCACAAAAATTAACAAAGCATTCACACAAGGATCTAGGCATCACAAAAATTCCAATTAATAAAACTAGAAGGTAACCAATGCTATTTCATTTTTATTTCAGTTTCCAAACATGCACACACTTTCTAAGGTAGAGGTACTGTAAGGAAACAACATAATAACAAGCACTAACAACTTTATACCTGCTAGGGAACAAGATTGAATCATCCACACAAATCATTTCAAACAAGAACACAATTAAAAACAGAAACGGAAAAGTGCTGTTTCTAGATTTGTCCCCCAAAAATTAACCAGAGCTTCAAAAATTAATCTAAGCTAGGATAAGATAGATTTAGTCAATACCAAACTCATCCAGTTGGATCTTCTCCAAAAATCATTTTTAAATTCCTTAAACAATTCAAAGAAAAACCTACTGGTCCTTTAGTAATCTGGATGGCATTTTCATATCATAACTCACCTTGATGTGAGGTTAGATGCATTGGATAGATATTTTTAATACCTATCCAAAACAGTTTAGTTCATTCCATTTGGTCACATAGTTTAAAAGTTATAGATAAATCATTCTCACTGATAGTCTGAGGGAGAACATTCATTGTGCTAAAAATAATCGTCCAAAAGTAGATCTGCAAATTTTGGGTGGTTTATATTTCATATCTCTAGGTCCTTGGATTTTTCCAGATTTTAATTTGAGTTTTAATATTTTTCACAAGCCCAAAGTGATGGTACAAGTTTCTGTTAAAAAGTTAATTGAATAAAGGATAACTGTCACACGGGCTGGATCTGTGAGGCCGTGGCCCAACTAGGCACGGGGGCGGCCCGCTGCGCTTGCGCGCGCGCGGCAGGGAGCGGGAAAAACACGCGTTCAACCGCGGCCGTCGATCACAGATCGAACGGCGCTGGTGTTTATTCCTCCCCCCGATCCTCTCTCTCTCACCCGAAAAGAAGGAAAAAGGATGGCAGCCGTAGCTCACCTAGGGAGGCTCGGGGAGGCTCGCGGGCGCTCGGGGGAGTTGCTGGAGGGTTGGGGCTTCCAGGGGTGGCGACGGTGGCGGCAGGCGTGGCCGCACGCGGCGGAATGCGGCCGGCGTCCGCGGCGGCGTCCGTGGAAGGCGGCGGCGCCTCCGGGGCCTAGAGGGGATGGGGAGGTGTCTGGGGGGTTCAGGGAGGTGTGGGGGTTTGTTTTAGGGTAGAGGGAAGGGTTGGTGGGGAGCGGTGCGAGCAGGGCTTCGCTGTGGCCGTGGTGCTCTCCGGCGGCCAGAGCACAGCTCGGGCACGCTCTAGGGGACTTGGGAAGGGGTCCGAAGTGGCTAGGGGAGCTAGGAGGGAGTGAAGGAGGTGCAGGGTACTCGGGTGAGTCCTCAGGACATATATAGCAGAGGGGAAGAGGTCAAGGGCAAAAAGGGAAGCTCGGGTTCATGCCAACAATGGCGTTGAGCAAACCCTAGGGTTTTTGGTCATTTCTACTTCGTGCCCTGGCTTGCCCTAATCATCAATCATGTGGTTGCAAGTTCTATCCAGGCCAAAGGTGCAAGTGGTGAAAGTGGCAACCAAAATAGTCAAAGACATGGGATCCCACTTCTGCCACCTTAACACCTCTTCTCTCTCTAATAAGTCCAGCCCTAAGGCTTCTAGAAGGAACCCAATGCATTATTGGCCGAGTAGGAATGCTGGTCAACACACCAGGCTTGGTTACACTTCCAAAAGATCAAGGGATCAACAAGAAATCAAAGGTGCAAAAGTGTATCTGCTACTGTTTACTGCAAAAATTCAGAAAATTCAGACTAAGGACTTAGAAATTTTCTAAGTGGTTGAAAACAGACAGAAGGTTGAGAAAGTTAGGTTTGTTTTCAGTGCTTAAATGATTCTCAAAATTTGTTTTCAAGGTATGGATTTGTTAACCATGTTATATACTTTCATAAACAACTTTTGAAAACAAATTTGAAAATAAGTTAAGGCCATGAAAACATTGGAGGAAAAGGTATACTTCATGTTTTTATCTGTTTCTCAAAAATGTCATTTTCTGCCTTAATCTTATACCACAAACTCATCAAGCAAAAGATAGTTTGTATTTCTCCAAAAATAAAAGTGAGCTTATAGCTTTGTAGTATACATATCAAGGATTAATTTCATGCCAAGAAATCATAAACTAACAATTGATATCTTGGTGAAAACAGTTGTAGAAAACATGTACTTGGATTATTTTTCAGGAATTGTTTTCTATAGGAAAGTTAAAAGAAAACTCTCATAGATCATCTTGGAAACTTGTTTTCTTGGATCCAACAAGGTTAAAAGTTTCTTTTAAGTTTCAAACCATAATGATCCAAGTCTTGGAATAAAAATCTCTCAAGTAACATTATGAAAACATCAGGGGAAAATAAAATAGGAATATGTCTCAGAAACATCAGTCATTGGTTTTTTTTATCAAGAAACAAATCTTGAGTTGCAAATATGTTTTAGCACACAAGCATATGTTAGTTCAAACAATCATGTTGTAAAAAAAAAATTGTTGGCCCTAATTTTTGTCTTCGTGAGCATAGTCCAAGAGTCAAAAACTGGGGTGTGACACCTGCATGTGGGATAGGGAAGAACAATTTAGACAAAGAAAACCCTAGCCTTGAGATTGTATTGCTGCTAAGCATTCATCTTGAAGTATTACCAAGTCAAAGTTTGCGTGATATCTTGTTATTCCATTGGGAATAGGGTGTTACAGGACCACTTGTGATCATTGATGCTTGTGCAAGAGTGTGTAGTTGAGAATATCCAAAGGGCTTGATTGTTGTTGCATTGGCAACAAGGGTCATCCAAGTGAGAGGTCTCAGTGTAGCACTAGTTATCACAAAATCCAGAAAATCCATAAAGAGAGAGAGAAGCTCATTGAGAAGATTGGGCCACCCCATATCAATCAGATTCTCCAGGTTTACTCGGTGAGCAAAGTTATCCCTAGTTTTAGTTGTTTTTATTCCTATCCAGAAAAATCCATACAAAAATAGTTGTTTAGTTCATTGCCAGAGCCTAGATCAACACCAATTTGCATCTACCTAGTTGCTGCCTTTTGTTGATTTGTGTTCCTGTTTTTCTATTTTTAGTTTTCATCTATTAGGGTTCATCTAGTTCCTTTTGTTTCTATACCGAAAATCCCCACCAAAAATATTGTGGATCTTGTTGCTCTTTGGAATTTTAGACCTACAGCTTGTTTTGAAGTTGATCTAGTTCCTAGGGTTCATAAGATTGCGTTGCTGCTGTTGCTAAATCGAGCCATATCATATTTGCAATTCTAGTTGTTTTCGGTTTTCTGCCATGGCACGGATTCTGCTCAAATCGCTGCCGGCCCCGTATTCCTGCCGCACTCGGTTTCGCCTTACCAAACAGCTCCACGGTGCCAAATTTTCCTTACCGCGCGCGTCCCAGCTCCTAGCCGCACTCGGAATCCGATCTGCTGCCGCAGTACACAAATTGCACCAAATCGCTGCCGCCCCGCACCTTCCCTGCCGTACTCGGACTCGCTCCACGCGCCATAAAATCCTTACCGCGCGCCCGCCCGCAACGCATCGCAACACACCACCGCAGCCCACGCGCTCTGCCGCGACAGTGTTTTCGCTGTTTTCTCTGCCGTGACACAAAGTCCTGCCGTGAACTCATTTTAACTCCGTTTTTTATTAGTTTTTCTTTTGTTTTTCTTTATTTTATCTCTAGGTTTCTGATCTGATCCTTGATAATCCTTAGCCACTGCCTTTCTACAGCCACTTTAGGTTCCAAAACCCATAAGACTAGATGTTTAATTGCTCTGCAGGCTGCTCATTTGATCTAATCTGTCCACTAATTTTTGTTTCCATCTACTTTATTGCTCCTAGTTGATTCAAAGGCCATTGAAAAAATAAAAAAAAATTGAGAAAAAGGAAAAAGTATAAAAAAAATAGAAAGAAAGAAAAATTCAAAAGAGGCCGTGCTACTTATCACTAGTGGAAGCTATTTCATATTGGAAAATTTGTGGACATTTTGAGCAATCTTGTGCCTGTTTCATTGAGTATTTGCTAGTTTCTTTCTAGTGCTTGCAAAATCTCTACCATATATTTGCTAAGCCACAATCGTCTCCAAGTGTGAGTGTGTTTCCTTTAGTAAATTTTATCACATTAAGCAGTGCATTGGAGTTGTTATTTTGGTGTTGTTAGGAATCCCAACCAAGCCCCACCAAATACCTTGTTTTGCATTGTAACACTTGAGAGCATGGGTATTCTCTTCTCACACTTGACACGGTTTTTATTGGTACTTGTTGGTAAGTTGATCCTTTTCACTTTGGAATAGTAAGTGAACCTTCTTTGCTGGTTTGAGTGAGTTTGAGAGGCACCACAACCCATTGATTATTTGTTCACTAACCCATTAATCATGAGTTTTGCTAGTGAATCTTCTGTGCAGGGTGACAAGGAGGAAGCTGATTTGATGCCCAAAACAAAGACTGCTGATGATACATGTACATGGGCAGATTTTAATACATTTAGAGGAGGAGTTGCTAATCGGATTGAGCAAAGAGTTGAGAAGAAAATTGAAGAATATGATGATGTCCTCAGAAAAGATTTGATAGTAATTATTGAGGCACAAAAGGAGGCTGCTAATTCAGTGCGTGTTCTTCAAGAAGCTATGACTAATCTCACAAGGGAAGTTGCAAACATCTCAACACAATTACAAAGAGCTAATCTAGCTGCTGATCATGATGAGGGCCGAGCCATTGCATATGGAGGCCGTGGCAATTATGCACCTAGAAGGGTTCCATTGGGTGATAATAATAGAGAGGAGGATGGCCTTGGGAAACCAAAATTCTTTGTGCCTATTCTCACATGTGATAATGATGATGTTGAGGAGTACTTGATGTGGGAATTGAATATAGAGAAGCTATGGAGATTGCATGATTACACTGATGAGAGGAAAATCAAGCTAGCATCTTCTGGATTTGATGGTTATGCTCTCTTGTGGTGGGATGGCATCATAAGGTTGAGGGAAACACAAAATCAACCAGAAATTACTACTTGGGCTGAGATGAAACAACTCATGACAACAAGGTTTGTTCCAACAAATTATTTGAGGACTCTCTATGACAAATTGCAAAATTTGAAACAAGGAACAAATTCAGTGGATCAATATTACAAGGAGATGGAATTAGTGCTACAAAGAGCTCGGGTTGTTGAAGCACATGAGCAAACAATGCAAAGATTTCTTTCAGGATTGAACTTTCAAATTAGATGCATTGTGAGGCATGTTCAATATAGCAATATGACAGAATTGTTGCATAAATCAAGGGAGTCAGAAAAGAGGTTGGACGAGGAGGTTACTATGGCTCCAAGGAGGATTTTTCCATCAAGATCTTCTTCTTTTTCACCTCCAACACCTCCAATTGCACCAACTCGAGATACTACACCATCCAAACCCAAGACAAGCATCAATAATTCAAAGAAAACACCACAACCAGCAGCTAGTGGTAGTGGTTCTACTCAATCAACATCAAGGCATAGAGACATGACATGCCATACTTGTGGAGGAAGAGGGCACTTCAAGAGAGATTGTCCTAACAAGAAAATTATGGTGATCAATGCTAATGATGAGTATGAGAGTGGAGATGATGCTAATCCTAATGGAGAGGATACATATGATCATGATGATGATGGTCCAATTAATGCTTATGCTACAAATTATCCATCCATTGTTTGCACCAAGGCTTTGAGTGTTATTCCTAGCAATGATGAGAGCCAAAGATGCAACTTATTTTAAACCAACGCAATTGTTGGTCCTAACATGGCTTGCAAAGTGATCATTGATGGAGGGAGTTGCAGAAATCTAGCAAGCAAGGAGTTATGTGCCAAGATAAGGTTGAATTACAATCCACATCCAAATCCATATTATATTCAATGGTTAAGTAACAAGGAAGAAATCAAGGTATGTCATATGGTGAGAGTGGACTTTCAAATTGTACCATACAAAGATACAATTGAGTGTGATGTGGTTCCCATGACAGTTTGTCACCTATTATTTGGAAGACCTTGGAAATTTGACAAGAAGGTCACACACATTGGAAGAGCAAACACATATCACTTGAATTGGAATAATAAAGATATTATTTTGAGGCCTATGACACCACAACAGATTGTGAATGAATCAAGACAGAAAATAGAGGTGAATCTAGAGAAGGAGAGTGAAAAAACCAAATCTATGGATGAAGACAAGTCTAGGCCGAGTGGAAAGAATAAAGGAGTGAGACTTTTAACTAATGAAATATTTTCTCTTCCTAGTGTTGTTTCTTGTGTACAGGTTGCTATTGAAGAAAGGGAGCACAAAGAAACATCACAACAACCACATATATTGGAGGAAAATGCCACGGGTACTAGTGCTTTTGCTTGTGATATGAAGGTTATTTTTGAAGAAAGGGAGCTACCTCAAGCACAACCTTCAAAATCACAAGATATTTATGAATTCATACCTACTACAAATGAGGAGGATAGTATTGATAAAGGTATTGATTTCGGGTTGGAAAAATCAAGTATTGAATTATGTGATAGTTTACAACCATATCATAACATGATGAATTCGAAATTTAACAATGTGGTTTTTATTACACATAAAGAATTACTTGCTAAGATACCATCTAGTGATATTGTCTATTATGTCATGTTAAAATAACCAATTGATGTACAATGTGCTATGAATAAAATTGATTATGTTAATTCTAGCACATATGATACTAGTTTCAAATTTAATTTGATTGGTGATTATAACTTGAGTCACATTTTCATGGTAGATCACATATGTATAACTTATGATAAAGTGGCCGAATTAAACAATATTTTACATTGGGTAGATGAATTACAAATTCCTACATTTGAGCATGATATTACACATATGTTTAGTTTCCCACAATATTTGTTGGATACATGTGCTATTAAAACAAGCTTCACTTATATTTGCAATTATGATTGCTATGTTATGAAAGTCTATGACTATTATGTGTTGTTTTCATACAAACTTTGTGATCATATGTCATATGCACAATATTTTGATTTACTAACCACTAATGAATGCCATTATAGATACATATATTGTGCATACACTTTGTTCTTTTTGTTTCTTTCACTTTCAGATTATCACAAGCCATGCACGTCTTGTCTTGAAGAAAGGGAGGATGATAGGGATATGCCTAAGGATTATGTTATCACAAGCATGAATGGAGAGTTGATAGAAGACCACATGATCATGGTGAAAACAATTCATAACAATTGTTATTTCAATAAAACAATTGTTATTCATCAAGACAAGGGGATAGGTGCCTCCACCAAGTCAAATGCACCATAGAAATCCTATTTTCGAATAGGTATGGTTTGTATACCATATGTGGCCGAATCCCTTAATGGTGGATCGGTTTGTATCCATAGTTGTGTCCTAGTTGGACTCCTAGTCCTAATAGGAGTCCTAGTCCTAGTAGGAGGTGGGTTACTTGCGCAAGGCACCCTTGTAGCCGCACCCCCACCTATATATTATTGCCACCTGCGTGTGGGATAGGGAAGACCAATTTAGACAAATAAAACCCTAGCCTTGAGATTGTATTGCTGCTAAGCATTCATCTTGAAGTATTACCAAGTACAAGTTTGCGTGATATCTTGTTATTCCATTGGGAATAGGGGGATACAGGACCACTTGTGATCATTGATTGGTTGTGCAAGAGTGTGTAGTTGAGAATATCCAAAGGGATTGATTGTTGTTGCATTGGCAACAAGGGTCATCCAAGTGAGAGGTCTCAGTGTAGCACTAGTTATCACAAAATCCAGAAAATCCATAAAGAGAGAGAGAAGCTCATTGAGAAGATTGGGCCACCCCATATCAAGTAGTACCCCTAGAACTTATGAGTGGGCCTATTAATGTTGCCTTTTGTAATATCCTAGTGTTTGGGAGGTTATAAGGATCTAAATTTAATATGTGCATTTGCAAAGCATGCATCTAAAAATACGGGAAATTTTGGCGCGTAAGTTTAAACAAATAAAAGTGACCAAAGTTTCACTTGACATGATGAAAAAGGTCTAGTTCATCTAGTCAAGAGTACATTTGGAATGATCTTTATAAAAAGTATCTTAAGAAACCAAATCATCTGGTTACACAAACCATAAATTGGTTTGTACCAACACAAACTCTCAACAAGCCTAACCTCAAGTCTATAAGTGACTTTGGATAACTCACTAGGTATCTACAACTCAAAGAGGGGCGAGTATCCAGAGCACATAACTGATGACCATACTTTCACAAATGAGTAATGAATAATTGAACCATTTCATCAACAGAGATGTGATCTTATATAAAACAACGACTCCCTAAGTAATCAATTCATTTCCACAATATTTCTATAAATCATCTCATAATTATCAGGTGAACCATCACAAGTAAATACAAATGTTCAATAGAAAACAAATGATGAAACAAGTGTTAACTCAAAACCCACAAGTGGGAAAGGATATAATAATTGTACAAACATATTTATCGAATATGTACATATCTCATCAACCATAAAAGAAGTACCTAATAGAAGAATCAAATATTCTTCAACTACTGTTAAACCTTGACCATTACACATGATGTTTCCAAATCTCTATGTCCACATTATGCCTGACAAAGATTACAAGGGAAGAATATAAAGTAAAATCATGTCATTAGAGAAAACAATTAACAACTATGACATAAGTCAGTAAACCCCAATAACCTTCACATGCTCATTGTTTTAATCATCTTATACAAGTGAGCATATGAAATCTCAACACATCAATGAGCCATTTGATCAACTTACTTTTAAGTCATCATTGCATAAGCATTCCACATCTTTATCTAAATCAACATTCAACAACTAAAGTATCTCTGGAGACAAGTAATGAATAACAACAAATTATAACCTCTATTAGGTAAATTGAATTGATAGCTAAGTAAAACCAATCATGTATGAACAAGTATCTATCTTTTGGGAAATAAAATAAGAAGTATATGGAAGGATAATAAAAGCATGAACTAACTGTTAATCTAGATCTTGTTATTTTGGCTAGACCATTCTATCTTGTTCCCAATCTTCTCAAAGCCATTCAGCAAGAGAAGCACCCACAAGAAAAGAGGAAATATCACCAGAAGATCTTTAGGAGGATTCTCTAGAATGTTCTATAAGTGCTATTCCAATATATCGTAAGAGTACTTGGGAACTCTTACATCTTGATCTGATCTTATTAACTCTCTTGAAATAGTGTGATATTCCAATGTTAGTGTTACATAGAAGTAGTTTGATAACAAGACTAGCTACCTTGTTAACAGATTACTTTTGTATACTCAAACAATTGAGTGTCATACACAAACAAACAGAAGGTTGAATAACCTAGTACATCTTAGTCTCTTGTATATGAAAAGTAATTTGGGGACGAGCCTTGCAAACTTGTCAACATATTCTTCTTATATGCTTAAGGCTAATTGATGTCATAAAACAAACTCCCATATTTTTTTAATCATCTAAGTAAAATCTTTGCTTGGAAACACTGGTTGTTTTCACCACAAGGGTGAGATAGTTGAAGATGGAATCCATGAGCTGATCTTTCTTGCAAATGACAAAGGCAGTACCAGAAGACCAGTAGCAACTAGCGAGAAGAACATCAAGCAATAGAATACCACAAGAAGCAACACTGCCTCAAAAAGGGATCATAAGAAATCATCCAGTGAATCATTAGGATATATTAGAGAATCAATAACCTTTGTCAAGCTCATCAGAGATGAGGAACTCATGATAATATCTTTAATGGAAACAATTAACAAGTATGAAATAATAACTAGCAATTGCATCCACATGTCTTGTGATATGTGTAGGTTAATGGTAACAGGCTTAACACCTTGTTTTCCATATCCTTTTCATACAGAAGACTAACAAATGATAACAACAATTCATCTACACATAACCAAGTAAATGATAACATATTCTAAAACAAAAATGGGATAATATCGATATTGGAACCTATGTGGAAAACAAGAAAATAAGATTCCAAAGCCACTTATGTTTTCCACTTGATAAAGTACTAAAAACAGCAAACATGGCTTACACACACCCAAGTAAAAGGTTAACCAAAAATGGCTAAGAGTTTCAATTATAAGAATAACAAAGTTACATAAAAGAAAACAAGTCCATTACCTAACCCAGAGAATTTGGTGTGTCCTGGAATAAACCTCTCTATTGGGTGATTTTATTATAATACATAAACAACACTACTAGGCAGATTACAAATTATTTCTTAAAAAGAATTTGTAGCCAAAATTGTCCAATTATGATACACCACCTTGTTAACCTCATGGTTGTTGGGTGTGATCATAATAATTATGCCCAAAATAATTTAATAGCCATTTAAAGGAAATTAAATGGAGAAAGTAATAAAAACCACTAAGTTTAGCACCCTAAGTATACAATTTAAATATTGTCCAAATTCACCAAAATAAAGCATGGTGAGGTTGCAAATTTAATGAGGTTTCCAAAAATGATTTTTAATATTTTTTCCTTTGCAAAAAAGCCCAAAAAACATCTATTTCTATTAAGTTTTAGTAACAAAAGGACCCATCTGCAATTATGGAAACCTGTAGGGGGTTCTCTGAAATTCTTTTCGTCTTCAACCTTTGACAGAAGGACCAGTGCGTGTCACCGTCAAAACCGTTTCATGGACACCTCCTGCTTGCCGCTCGAGGCAGGATACATACACCACGATGACGCCCTTCCTCTCCTCTATCCTATAGGTCACTTTCCCCTCTCTATCTACAGCTCTGTGCACAAGGAACTCGAACCCTAGTTCGTCGGACCTCCGTCGATTGCCGGAGTTAGGGGCCACGGGAAGCAACATGGAGCATCTCTGGAGCTTCCTTGTAGCCGTGGCATCCTCCCCAATGAACCTCGCTTGCGGGTGCGCGCCGAAGCGAGCGAATTGTTCGATTCCCTCTCGGCCCGGCTGCCGTCATTCTTGCTCTTCGCCATTGATCAGGACCTCACCGAGGCTCCCCTACCGCTCCATCACCTTCCCCTATTTCCGATGAGCAACCCCATGCCATTGGTTTTCTTTTTCGTGAACCGTAAAATTTCGCCGCCGTACGCCGTCAGCAGCTGCCGCGCCGATGCTCGTCGTGGCCACTCTGGTGACCACTGGCCAGAGGCGCCGCCACATTTTGGTTTGAACATGTCCCCTCTAGCTCTAGGAACCCTTGGATCGAACGAATCTGTGCTTAATCGCCAGATTGAAATCCAACAGAAGGAATTTTCCCCATTGATGATGCATACATGACGTCACATTTTTTTCCTTTTTCTTTTTCTTTATTTTTGAATTAAAAATTAAAATATGACAGGTGGACCCCACATGTCATTTTAAAATATGAAAATAATTAAAATTTGTTCAATCAATATCTTTTATTCTGTTAATCAGAAAAACATGAAAAATATATCAAAATGTTTAGAAAAATAAACTCTATATGATTATCCACTTTTTAAACATGTTTAATAAAGTTTAAAATTAAAAAAATCTTTAATTAAATTAAATCATTTAAAATTGAGAAAAATAATAAATAATTCATAAAATCAGAAAAATGCAAGTTATATACCAAAATGCTCCAAATGACAAATGCAACCTATATATGATGTTTTCATAGTCATTTGATCAAGTTTTCATGTGTGCAATACTTTGCCTAGTCATTTAATTCATTTAAAATTAATAATTAACAACTTATTCAAATATTTTCAGAAAAACATAAAATGTTATATCAAATTAAAGAGAAAAATATTTCCAATTCAAATGTGTTAATCATAAAACATTTTTTTTAACTTATAAACTTGTTTCTAATGGTATGATGGAATTCTATAATATTCCATTATAAATAGAAATAGCTGCCACAATATTGTGTTCTTTATTAATAAAACCCTCATGTTTTCACACCTACTAAACCTAACATCACAAACTCATTAGCAAGCATGTGATGATAGAGTTAGTTGTAATAGTTCCTCATTTTCAAATAAACTTGATGTTATTAGCTCTACACTTTTGAACATAAAATAAAATATGTATGTTATCTTTTCAATAATTATTTTCCATGTGTTGTTGTCTTGTTATCTAACCAAGTAATAAACACTTCTATCTAAACATGATAGCAATGGTTTGCTAAGTAAAAGTGAAACACATTTAATTCTAAAAGAACTAATAACCACATCACCACAAGTAATGAAACATTTCACCTAAAACATGTGTGATTAAGATATCGTATCAAACGTGGCTTACACTTGCAAGCTGGGGTGTTTTCCAGGGTGTTTCACGATGCATCTCATTATTATGGATTACATCATCTTGCCGGTGCTTTTTAGTAGTCCTTACTGGGACTACTTTGCTATCTTTTAGATGTCGGGAGTTTCTACGCGACCCTTGAACCCGAAGACATGGATTCTTATTGTCATTGTTTCTATCTCAGGCAAGTTCATCCCTTGCTCACATCCTTTACAGTATTTCATAACGAACTATTTTCAAAAACCCTATCGTATTACCACCTAGTCTCAAAAGAATGCATGATCCTATATTTATAATAATATGACTAATTGAATGACTACCCGAGTGGTAGTGTTCTGTTTGGTGGACGGATGGAACCATGGTAAGATGAATAGGTCAAAGGAAGGTTCCATATGCATGGGAAAGTATTACCTAGGATTAATCAAACTGCCGTCAGGATTCTTGCGTCGTAAATACCGCGTTAACCATGGGTCTTCTATGGGGGGAGTAAGTCAGTTGTGTTCTTCTCTCGTTCGCATGTCAACGGACTGCCAAAGACTCTGGTGTCTATGAGTGTCTGCCAGGGGCGCCTAGATCTCCAACGTGAGGGGTGGAATTAGGGGTTCAATCTGCTTGTGGAAATGGGTGGGCATGCATTGTGCGGAGAAGCACAGTTTGGCTTGGACCAACAACCGGGCCCCACACCTGAGTGGGAGTGGACAGGATCTCGAGCCTGGTTATGCAACATGGTCTTGGTCGCCCATGGGTAAAGTAACGCACCTCTGAAGAGTGTAAAAGGATGTGGCATGTTACCCCCTGTTCTGGGAAGGAGCTGCGAACGCCACAGGAAAGGCAAATCCATGAAGTTCTAGTCTTGTGAAGATCTGGCGGGCATAGTTTTCAGAATTAAAAGCAACCTCTTGAAGAAAGATTTACAAAAACCTTGCATTAGTTTATGACTCTTTTGAGTCTAAAGTTGTAGTTAGTGCATCAAACTACCCACCATACATCATGAACTTGCTGAGTTACGCTCATTACTCATTCGTTCCCGTTTGACCCCCTGCTTAGAGTTGAAGCCCTAAGGAAGTCGTCATCGTGAAGCCATCGCTACCTCATGAAGCCAGGTGGAGTGCTATATTACTTAGTCAGTAAAGCATCGTCATCAACAACTCTGGTGGAGGAGAAGCTATCAAGATGTAGGTGAAGACCACTCTAAGAGATGTAATATTCACAGATAAGTCCTTCTGTGAGTATTATGTCACCGACTTGCGCACTACACATGCAGTGGTGGGCGGGGTCACCACACCTTCCTATTTTTGTTGGTGTATGTTCAGCCTAGCATGTTTAGCATATTTTCACTCCTGTTATTATAGCATACTTTTTGGTTGCAATTTGGCATTTGCTGTGAAATACACTATTTCTTAGGCATGCTTGTGTGGTAATCTTTCATACTAGTATGCTACTAATGAATGATACGTAAAAAACGTATCTACTTTTACGAACACTTTGCTGATGTTTTCCCTCTAAACTTGTGTGTTTTGAATGCAACTAACGCGGACTAACGCTGTTTTCACAAGAATTACTTTGGTGTCTCGTTTTTGCACAAAAAATCAACTTTTAGGAAAATACCCGGAAACAAAGGGAAAGTCCATATTTTACCCGAAGACTCCCAGAGCTAGAAGATGAGTCGGAGAGGGGCAAGGGGTGCCCTCACCACCAACAGGCGCGGCCAAGGTGGGCCCGCGCCTGGGCATGGTGAGACCACCTCGGGCACCCCCTCGGACTCCCCTTTCGACTACATATGCCCGGAAACCTAAAAACCCGACGGGGTTCGATCGTTTTCCAAAAAGAAGTCCGTAGCTCCGTCGCCATCGCGAATCCTTTTTCGGGGTTCAGAAACTCCGTTCTGGCACCCTTCCGGGACGGGGAATTGGAGATCATCACCATCGTCATCACCAACGCCTGTCCATCGACCATCCATGTTTCCCTCATCCATGTGTGAGTAATTCCCCCGCTGTAGGCTGAAGGGGGTGGTAGGGATTGGATGAGATTGTTCATGTAATAATGTCGTTATTGTTAGGGTATAGTGCCTAGTATCCTCTATTAGTGCGATTGACATTGTTGCAACTTGTTATGCTTAATGCTTGTCACTTTGGGCCCGAGTGCCATGATCTCAGATCTGAACACGTTATTGAATCACGATGATAATTATTGTTTCTTGATCATACCTGCAAGTTGTTTACACATATCGTTGTCCCAAACCCGAGGCCCCAAAGTGACAGAAATTGGGACAACCGGAGGGGGTGATTGTGATGTGAGGTTCACATGTGTTCACGGAGTGTTAATGCTTTGCTCCGGTGTTCTATTAAAAGGAACACCTTAATTACCTGTACTTCCCTTGAGGCCCCGCTAAAAACGGGCTGGTAGGACAAAAGATGTTGTGCAAGTTCTCATTGCGAGCACGTACGACTATTTACGGAACACATTCCTATGGTTACTTAGTGCTTGGATGTTTTATCTTATTCATCTGCAATGCCCATGTCTTGATTATTATATGAACTATCTTATCCATGCAACGCCCGTTCATCTATCCCTATGCCTACAGTATTTAATACTGTTGTTTACTTCAAACACTACCGCCGCTACTATAAAACTGTTACTTCTGATAAACCACTGCGAACAAGTCCACTTTCAGGTGCAAGTGAATTGACAACTCACTTGTTAAGGCTCACAAATATTGTTTGGCTCCCCTTGTGTCGAATCAATAAATTTGGGTTTTACTTCCCTCGAAGACTGTTGCGATCGCCTATACTTGTGGGTTATTGATGCTACGTGTTGGGAACCCCAAGAGGAGGGTGTGATGAGCACAGCGGTAGGAAATTCCCCTTAGTTAAGAACCAAGGTTATCAATCCAGTAGGAGGAAGGGGATCTTTGGAAGGTTGATGCCACTGACGGTGGTGCTGGCGCTTCACCGGTGTCAGCAACAACGTGGAATATGCACACAACACAACCAAAATACTTTGTCCCAACGGTACAGTGAGGTTGTCAATCTCACCGGTCTTGCTGAAAACAAAGATTAGACGTATAGTGTGGAAAATGATGTATGCTTGCAGTAAGTAAAGAAAGCAGGAAATTGTAGTGGTTTGTTTAACAGTGTAATAAAATGGACCGGGGTTCATAGGTTCACTAGTGGTGTCTCTCCATAAAAGATAGCATGCTGGGTGAACAAATTACAGCTGGGCAATTGACAAATAAAGGTTGCACTATAGTGCACATTCATGACATGATGACTACTATGATATTTAGTGCGGGCATTACAACAATATACATAGACCGTAATCCAACTTCATCAATGACTAATAATCCACCCTCGGGTTATCATCCAAACCCCCTTAGGTAATAAGTTGCAAGCAACATATAACTGCATTAAACAAAGTGTGTAATGTAAGCAATGATTGTACACGCGGGCACTCACACCGCTGTTTTCTCCCTAGTGGCAACAACACATCCTCCCCCGTCACATTTCTGTCACTCGAGCACAGGCGAAAAGGAGGCATGAACCCACTATCGAGCATAAATACTCCCTCTTGGAGTCACTAACAACTACTTGGCCAGAGCAACCACTAGCTACGGAAAGCATGCAAGATCACAAATAGCATATACAAGGCATAAGTTCAATATTCATCGGATCCCAGCAAACACAACACATAGAGTTTCATAAGATCAATCTCGATCATGTTAGGCAGCTCACGAGATCTAAAGATGGAGGCATATGAGGAGGAGACAACCATCTAGCTACTGCTATGGACCCGTAGTCCAAGGATGAACTACTCACGCATCACTCCGGAGGCGGGCATGGTGATGAAGAGGCCTCCGGTGATGATTTCCTCTCCGACATGGTGCCGGAGACAGCTTCAGAACCCCCCTGATCTAGGGTTGACGGTGACGGCGGCTGCGGACCTTTTCGTGGATATTTGATCTGGTGCCTAGGGTTTTCCATCCGGGGGGAATAAATAGGCGAAAGGGCGGAGGTGGTGGAGCCCTAGGGGCCCCACACCACCTGGTGGTGTGGCCAAGGGGGGCGCCACCCCATGGTGTGGCCCCCTATTGCCCCTCTTCGACTCCTCTTCGGTCTTCTGGATGCTTCCGGGGAAAATAGGCACTTCGGGCTTTGTGGGGTCCAATTCCGAGAATGTTTCCAGAATAACTTTTCTGAAATAAAAAACAACAGAAAAGAGGGAACTGGCACTTGGAATCTTGTTAATAGGTTAGTCCCGGAAAACGTGTAAAAATGACATCAAGAAGGGAGAAAACATGTAGCAATTGGCATAATATTATCATCGAGCATCAGAAATTATAGATACATTGGAGACGTATCAAGCATCCCCAAGCTTGGTTCCTACTCGTCCTCGAGTAGGTAAACGATAATATAATATTTTCTGAGGTGACATGCTACTAACATAATCTTGATCAATAAAATGTAAAAGCATATGTAATCTGAGATCATAGAACTTCAAACACAAATATGATAAATAGAACTTTAATAATAAAGCAAAGCAATCACTTTTCATCATGAAGAGCATCTCAAATAAAGGATCATGAATAATGATTCAAAGAAAGATAAACGTTTGTTTCAGGTATAGAGAAAGCATGGCAAAGTGATATTTCGCTAGTATTTAAGAGTGGGGTAAAAAATAAATGCATGGAACACCTTCAAAGTTCATGAGGAAGACAAGAGAAAATATTTTTAGAACAAATAATATCACATCATGAAGTAATTATTGATGTTAATGGGACAAATGCATGTAGAACTAAGAATGGCCAAAATTCTCTCTCAACTGTGCATAAAGTTAGAAGATGGAGACTCGACATAAAAGTAAAAGAAAGTCCCTTCGCGGAGGGAAGCAGGGATCACTCATGTGCTAGAGCTTTTTATTTTATTAAACATAGGTATTAAAAGTTTGACACTCCTCCCATCCATCTTTCACAAACCATGGCTAACTGAATCCTCGGGTGCCTGCCAACAATCACATACCGTGGAGGAGTGTCTATATTTTGGGAGATGTATGCTAATGTCAACGAATGATAAACAGAAAATACAGTGCATCACAAGCCAACTGGATTCACAAGAGCGGCTCCCATGTGAAGGACGCATCTGGGTAGAAGGTCATCCCTCTTTTGTTTACACAATTATGCTTTAACTGATAAATCAGGGGGGAAAATAGTGAAGATATTTTGTGTGTATTAATTTGGGGCTGGGCACCCCGCTGCCAGCTCTTCTATCATTTGGATAAGCGGATGAAGCCAATGGTCCAGGGTGTCAAATCCAACCAATAACCAAGTGAAATAAAGATTCTCTATTTACGTCCTCATGAGCAAAAACAGGAACATAAAGCAGGAGTAATTTTGAAGGTTTTAAAGGTAACACATGAGAAATTTACTTTGGAGTGGCAGTTAAATACCACATCTAGGTAGTTATGGTCGACACAATGGAAAAAACTTTGGTTTAAGGGAGTTGGATGCACGAGTAGAGCTCATACTCAGTACAGGTGGAGGCTAGCAAAAGACTGGGAGCGACAAATCAAGAGAGCATAAGAGCCATAATCATGCATAGATACATAAACATCATTAATTAAAGCATAAGAGGTATCACAAGTTCAAAAACTAAGTGTTCATGGAGGCTATTCGTGAATGGTTCATAGTCATAAACATGGTGTGAGCATGCGCCAAGTCAACCAAATAAAACATTCCAAAGAGAATACCATAAATTATGCTTCCTTATGACAAGAACAACTCATGAATCTTTCAATGACATATTAAATTCTCTAAGATATTTGAGGCTATTCATGCTACTCAACATCACAAGGCTTTAGAACTAAAATAACATTTAGCATGACATGAAAAAGTTCTAGCAACAGCCTATACAAGCTTCTACTCGCACCTTAAAAAATTCTACTTTAAACAGCAGTTTCTTCTCCCAACAAGCACCATACAAGATATGTTTTAAAAAAAATACTCTTTATGATAAATTATGCAAACATGAGATTACTCACATAACACTACTAAAACTAACAGCTCTGATAAGAGATGCATGCAAACCACGCGCTAAATAAATGCAGCAGCTAGACAAAATTAAGAATACAAAGTATTCCCATGAAAAAGCGGAGTGTGTTGTAACACCCCAATTTTTGACACATTAGGGGGTGTGGTGTGTGTTCATCTCATACATGCATGAAACAAAAATTCAAATCATGTTTTAAACAATTTAAATTGTGAATTTAAATTGTTTCAGAAAATCTCACAAAAAGTACTTAAAAGGAGTTCCAAAATTTTGTTCTGAAAAGTATTTCAATTTCACCAAAGCAATACATGGTGAGGTTGGAAATTTCATAAGCTTTCCAAAAAGTATTTTTGCAAATTTTTCTGCTTCCAAAAAGGCCCTCAAAACTTTGTTTTCCTCTCAGCTTTATTATAGAAAAGGGCTATTTTGCAGTATTTAGTAACTCCAGGGGTTTTTCGCAAGAATGCCTTTGTCTTCTTCCTCCCGTCGGGAGACAAGCAGGCAGCTCGCCGGAGCTTGCCACGTCCTGCTGCCGCCGCTTCCCCGCGAGGATAGGTGCAGGAGACGTCTACATCGCGGCTTCCTCCCGCAAACCCTCCCCTCTCATCTTCTCTGTACCGGAAACGAACAGGAACCCCAAACCGAACCTAACCCTAGCTAGCCGCCGGCCATCCGTGCTCGACGCCGGCGAACAAGCCTTCCCCGCGCCCCTCCGAGCTCTCCACTGCCTCCACCACCTCCGTCTCATCTTCCTCGAGCACGCAGGGCATCCGAGGAGCCCCGGGAGCGCCCCGATTTCCCGCCGGAGTGCGCCACGGCCATCGCCGGATTCCCCTCGCCGCCGGTGATTCGGGCCCCCTCTCGCCTCACCGTCCCCTCCATTAGCTTCCTGGTGAGCTACCGGCCCTCACGGACCCCTCCGTTTCCTTTCTTTCCCTCTGGAACTCCCCCTCGCCGGAAACCGTGGCCGCCGCCGCCTTCGCTCGTCGCCGGCGAGCAATCCGGTGACCATACGGTCAACCGGCGCCACCCATAGCTTCCCCTCCCCCTCCTCTCCCTCGCTGTATGATTTGATTCGAAGTTGGCGCGCGATTTGAATCGAATTCGTATGCAGTTGAGAAGAGCAGAGCACTGTGATGTCATGATGACATCACAGTGATGTCATAATCCTCTTTTTAATATTCCCAGAAAATGTTTAATATTTGCAGAAAATGATAATTTTGATAATTGAATAACTCTTAAAATATTAATCAGAAAAATTAAATAAAAATATGGTTGTGTTCAGAAAAATATACTCTACAGGAATATGCCATTTCCATATATGTTTGACCAAGTTGGAAAATAAGTATTATTTAATGCTGTTTAATCATTTAAAATAGAAAAATAAGTTTTTATTCACTAAAATTAGAAAATTAAAAGTTATATACCAAAATGCTCAAAATGACAAATAGAACCTAGTTATGATGTTTTTAAACCCATTTGAGCTTTTAAAATTGCACCCACTTTCGTAATCGTCCGAAACCCCCATGTGGGGTCTATTTCGGACTAATTCCACAAAAAATGTTTAACTGACATACGAACCCTAGCAACCCAACGATCATGTCTAGGGCTTTATTCCAGTTCATTAATCTGCTCATGCATACATATTGTGCATTGCATCGATGCCATGTGTTGATTGTTATTCTTCTTTTCGGTGTTGTTTCCCCTCGGTAGAACGTGACTCCGAAGTGAAGGCCAACAATCCAATGGAGAATACTTGATCTTAACCGACAAGTCAAGCACTTATTCCAGAAGTCTCTATCTGGTTTTCTTATAACCAAGGCAAGCATAACCTCTTATCTGCTCATATATGCTTTCGAACAACATTTGAATCTCGTACTTTGCATTCGATTCCAAAGTATTTGACGCTGGTAGATGTAGTTCACCTATATACTGCATTGCCTCAATATCATGATCCACTGCTCCTAGCCGCCATAGATTTGCTTGTGCGCATCGCCAGAGCCTCATATCTGCTACTGCTTAGTTTCATATGTTTGTTACCTCTGCTCCATCCGGTTGATGAACCAGAGCTGCGATAACCTAGTATGATATGATGACGTGGTGAGATGAGGACTGTGTGGTTAACTTGACTAAGGCTTGGACGGGAGGCCACTTGGGAAGTGGTTGTTCGTTCCGTACTTGCCAACCCTAGGAGTAAGGTCTCGCCGCGGAAACCAAGACTGAGCGTGCAACCACACGCGGGGCCTAACAGACCGCGCTCGACTAACTAACTTGTTTGGTTCTATCCGTGAGTCACGTAGTTTGGGATTTCCATCTGCGTGTGAGTCAAAAACCTTTTGGAGTTGTTTAGGGCGTGACCGGGACAAGTGATGGACGTACACGGATCTTGTTCCCGACTCACAGAACAGGTGCCGTCAGGAGGTGGCCAACTCCCTGTTGACGGGGTGGCCCTGTTTGGGTTGACTCATGGATAGGTCTCGACAAGGTAAAGGTCGTGGCCAACCACACTCTGCCGGCACATCGTCGGAATTGTGCCAATAGCTTGGCATTAAGAGTCGGATGGTACGTGTGGGTAAAGTGTACCACCCTGCAGGGATAAATCTTTCGGAAAGCCGTGTCCACGGTTATGGACGACTTGGTGAAAGTCACGGGGTCATAGATAACTTGAACGTGACGTAAAAGATGTTGACAATGCATGGATGCAGTAGATGAAGGGTGCCTCCCCGGAGATGCCGGGAGGGGTGATCCTTGTAGCATGTAAGGTGCTGGGAAATGATGTTGGTGGATGAAAAGATGATGATTTCAGTAGTTGATTAGTCCTCTCATCTGTTTTAAAAACTCCATGAGACGTGCTTTTCCTCCCTCAGCTTGCAAAACAAAGATTGCTTTACGCAAATCAGCCTTCATAAAACCCTTTCTAAAGATAGCAGATATATAATAGGTTAATTAAGTCTTGTTGAGTACATCCCGTACTCAGGTTTGCTTAATTTGGTTCAGGTGAAGATCTCACATCGGTGATGAGTCAACGTGGACATCGACGAGTAGTTCGGGGTTCCCAGGTAGCAGCCTGGAATCTATGGACTGGGACGTCGCCTTATGTTGCGGCCTCTTAGGCCTTTTGGTTCTTGTTGATTAGCAACATAATTTGCCTTCCGTTGTTTGATGTAATGTTGGGTCGTGTGACCTCTGCTTGTAAGCTATACTCTAGTATCATCTGTTTAATACAAGTTTCATGTCTAGAGTGTTGCTTTGATCGGTTGTTGGTTTCGAGCTCATTGTTATACAGTTTTGGCTATGCCTGCATAGTTGTCGCAGTCGAGGGGTTGTGGAGCCGATGATCCATGTCCGAGCCCGCCTGTCGATGTGATCGGCCTGGGGCGAGGTAACCCCAGTAACCCTCGATTGTTGTTGCACTTTCTGGACACATAGCATCTCTGTATAGCTTTGGTCCCGTTTCCTTCAGTTTTCATTCGATTCGTGGACGCTTTGATATGCATAGTTGGTTATGACTAGCATGGATACAGGGAGTAGTAGACTGGGGATCCGGACTACGTGCCGATGAATCCAGTCTGCCTGCCGTTGTTTGTTGCGGCCGGGGGCTGGTAACCCTGAAGCCCTTGTGAGTCCATGGCTAGGAGCACATAACAGTATGTATATCTCTGGGTCCAGGGTCGTGACAAGTCATGGTATCAGAGCAGGACTGCCTGTAGGAAAACCTTACTGCTTGGTCGATGTCAAGTCTAGAGTTTATGAAAACTACTTTGAAACTTCAAATGATTGTGAAAAACCTTCTTAGGATTCTTTTTACTCCTTACCTGGTATCGCTCTAATTCTGGGTCACCTTATCTGTTTTGATTTGAAAAGGTTTTGCTATCTCTCCTAGTCATTCAAAACCTAGGTGCCTTCTTTGGCAATGACGTTTTTACCCCAGTTGACCTAGTGTTAAAGTTTCTAGAGTCGTGTGTGTTCCATACTCCGTTATCTCTTGTTTCAACTGGGAGATTCCCTTCCGTCCATAATCTCTCAGAGTTGTGTGGGTTCCACATATTCATGTTCCAAAGTTCTAAATCCTGAACCTCGAGATCTGCTGGCCATCTCGAATGTATCCGTTATCCTCTGTTCAAGTTCTTCCGGAGCTATGCTTGTCTTTTGAAAGATACTCCATGATTGCTAATTGTAGTGTCCTCTGTGGCACTCAGATAGTAGTTATTCCTTTCTCAGTGCTTTAACCCTTGGACTTGAACCGAAGGTCCCGGAATGTGCTGAATTGTGGTGGGTTGAACCATGTGGTTTCATAACCGTGTGATGCTCACGCTATCAGTACAGGATGCTGACCTTTAACCCAAGTTCTGTTTCGTTGAATCCTGAGGAACATCTTCTACCTCAGGATAGCTAGAAAATTCCAACTCCCATAGCCATAGGTTTCCTCTTGGAACAAAAAGGATCACAACAAGAGTGATCATCCTGAATTCCACATCTTCGTTCTTATTTCAGTTATACCAACTCTTTTGCATGGGTTTTACAAATGAGTATTACCCTGTGCTTCAACTTGATCTGAGGATCTTCCCTGAGCATGATTCTACCCTTCAGTTGCTTTCAAATCTCTAACCGTTGTTATGGACACCAAGTTGCATATGGGTGTTGGATTCCTCCAATACATTTGCTCTTGATTTCCGTCAGAACATTCCACCTTGGGATGTCAGGAGAAACAAACTCCAGTACCTCGTTCATCTCTAGGACTAGGTCAAAGTTTGTAATCCGCAGATTAAAGAAGTTTCATGAACTTCCAATCTGTTCCACCTTCGAGTATCACACTCTTTTATATCACGAGACTGTGTTAAGTTTCATGGCCTTATTGATGAAGTGATGCTCTTACCGTCTTCACTTCCCCTTCATCCAAGCTTGAATGCTTGAGTATGATGGGTCAGTGCATTGATGTGTGTATCAGATGTTCCTAGCAATTCTTATCGCTTTGAAAAGTCTAAGAAACATCTGTATCCTTCTTAGCACTACTGGTCACCCAGCCTCTTTTTGAAGTTGACTGTGTTACCAAACCCGTCCATTCCGGTGCATATCCTCGGTCAGAGAGTTAGGTTCATGCCAAGCTCTCATGTTCATATCAGTTGCTTTGAAAAGCAAGCCTCCTTTCAAATTCCTAGACCTAACGGTAGGTTGTGATATTCTGGTTGTCTTTCTAGAAGTATCACCAGGTTATTACCTGACCGTTATGTCTAAATAAGGGGTAATCTGAACTACTTCTCTCTCCAAGAAACGATGATGGATCTCTGGACTAGTTGGTTGAGCTTAAACAACAACTTGGAGAGTTGAAAGGCAAAAGCTCTGCCCAACTTGATCCTTCGATAAGGGATGTCTAATTCTTTTGCATGGAAGTATGATAGTATCTCTTCAGTGGACATGCTATCCTTCCAACCATGATTTGATTTCGTCAAATCAAGTCTAGATTCAAGGACTATCTTGACGGTGTTTTCACTCATGGTGTTTCACCCAAGTACACTTTCATGTCCTTTGGTCTGACCAATGTTCTGCCTTGTTCATATATCATATGAATCCCTCTTCTTGGAGTGTTTTGATAAGCGTGTTGTTGAGCCCATCGATGACATTCCTATTTACCCAAGTTGCAAGAGGTTCATGTTGAACAACTGGCACTAATATTGGAAACTTCTTGAGAAACATCTTTGCGTCATCATGAAGTTGTGATCTTGATGTTCGAAGTGACTTTCTCGGGTTCATGTGCCTTTGGTGAAAGTTGTCGCCATGGATTCGAGAAGAGTTTTCTTGTTCCTTCGGGAATAATCCCAAGTTGGTCGTGCATGTGTGGACTATTTTTGAGATGGTAGGTTGCTACCTCCATTTCCTGAAAAAGTTGTACATCCACACCCAGCCACTGACTGATCTTTCGTGAAAGGGAAGAAGTTTAAGAACTTGGTTACCTTTGTTATCATCTCCCCAACAATGACTCCGATGTGTTTTGTTGCAAGTAGTCCATGTAGGTGCAACAGTCTTTCGTAAGTTGCTAATACATGAGTCCTGCAATCGTACTCATACTTCTTGAGCTTGACATCGTAGTCCATATCTTGAGAATCCAGTAAATGTATCGCGTTGGTAACCGGTGCAATCTCTTCGCTCAAACATATCGAGTCTGAGTTATCAATCCACTAACTAGAGCTGAATCTCAAGCAGCAATGATGGTTGGTGTTTTCTCAAGGATATTGAATTAGGTCCATTCAAAAATCCGGCATGGTTGATGTTGTGGTTGACACAATTAGCCGGAAGGCCTAATGTCATATCTATTTGAACCCGTAAGAACAACCACTCTCCGTGAGAATTCTTGTCTGGCTTATTCTAACAAGTTTCCCCCTTTCTATTCTTCCAAACCGGAGTTCTATTTTCACTTGATGACTTATAGAAGGCTTGCATAAGCCTGTTGTAAGTATCTGGAACATCAGGAGAACCTGGAAGTTGTATTGTCCAATGTCTCTCTGTTGAACCTCCAAACCTCTCTTCTATTGGAAACAAGCTTATCATAACCATCTCGTGGTGTTTTGTACCGCCATTGACCCGTTCCCTTTTTCAAGTTGTTGGTACTTGAAGTTCCGTTCATCTGACACATTGTGTGAAATTGTCAGTTACCTCAGCCATGGGATCTTAACCATGTGGTAGATGTATTGCTACGTCCAAACCACAATAGGAAAGAGATTCCCTATTCCTTCTGATGTTTCAATCCCCGTTGGTTACCCATCCTTGTGGTGTGACCAAGAATTCTTCCATAGTTACGGTGTTTCAATCTC
Organism: Alopecurus myosuroides; assembly: GCA_028641055.1. Classification (NCBI taxonomy): domain Eukaryota; kingdom Viridiplantae; phylum Streptophyta; class Magnoliopsida; order Poales; family Poaceae; genus Alopecurus; species Alopecurus myosuroides. Next base: position 351,387,152 of record CM054058.1, read on the forward strand.
TTTGGTTACTTATCTCCTGATGTGAAGTAACATCCCGATCTTTGACAAAGTTTTCGACAAACTTTAATGGATGAAAGTTCCGTTATCTTCCGTGTCCACTCGAAGAGTGAACATGATCTTGTATCAAGTTTTTCGACTCACGATTACAGTGTTTTCTCGTGACTTCCCTCGTCTACGGATATTACGTCGTAGTATCCAAGACCATCCTTTCCATCTTTGTTTTCTGTTTGAAGAAACCTCGACGTCATAAGTTGTCAAACCTTTCTTTTCCAAAAGGATTTAAAGTCTTGTGCAAAGCTCATATTCTAAATCCTTTCCAGAACATTCGTCCATAAACTTGAAACCATCTTTTGTTCCCTCCGTTATCTTGATGTGTTTCATGCATGATAACTCAAAAGTTCTTTACGAACATTCTTGTCATGAGTTACCCATGAGATACTCGATCTTCGTGAAGATCATTTCCTAAGAGTTTCCCTCTTACCTAAGGTGTATCCGTTCAATACTTCAAAATGCTACGGATCAATCTCTTCAAGAAGAGAACCGTAAGGTTCAAGAAGATCGTTCAAAACCGGTGTTCCTTCTTTCTTCTCCTTCGGGAATCTCGGGACGAGATTCTTGTAAGGGGGGTAGATTTGTAACACCCCAATTTTTGACACATTAGGGGGTGTGGTGTGTGTTCATCTCATACATGCATGAAACAAAAATTCAAATCATGTTTTAAACAATTTAAATTGTGAATTTAAATTGTTTCAGAAAATCTCACAAAAAGTACTTAAAAGGAGTTCCAAAATTTTGTTCTGAAAAGTATTTCAATTTCACCAAAGCAATACATGGTGAGGTTGGAAATTTCATAAGCTTTCCAAAAAGTATTTTTGCAAATTTTTCTGCTTCCAAAAAGGCCCTCAAAACTTTGTTTTCCTCTCAGCTTTATTATAGAAAAGGGCTATTTTGCAGTTTTTAGTAACTCCAGGGGTTTTTCGCAAGAATGCCTTTGTCTTCTTCCTCCCGTCGGGAGACAAGCAGGCAGCTCGCCGGAGCTTGCCACGTCCTGCTGCCGCCGCTTCCCCGCGAGGATAGGTGCAGGAGACGTCTACATCGCGGCTTCCTCCCGCAAACCCTCCCCTCTCATCTTCTCTGTACCGGAAACGAACAGGAACCCCAAACCGAACCTAACCCTAGCTAGCCGCCGGCCATCCGTGCTCGACGCCGGCGAACAAGCCTTCCCCGCGCCCCTCCGAGCTCTCCACTGCCTCCACCACCTCCGTCTCATCTTCCTCGAGCACGCAGGGCATCCGAGGAGCCCCGGGAGCGCCCCGATTTCCCGCCGGAGTGCGCCACGGCCATCGCCGGATTCCCCTCGCCGCCGGTGATTCGGGCCCCCTCTCGCCTCACCGTCCCCTCCATTAGCTTCCTGGTGAGCTACCGGCCCTCACGGACCCCTCCGTTTCCTTTCTTTCCCTCTGGAACTCCCCCTCGCCGGAAACCGTGGCCGCCGCCGCCTTCGCTCGTCGCCGGCGAGCAATCCGGTGACCATACGGTCAACCGGCGCCACCCATAGCTTCCCCTCCCCCTCCTCTCCCTCGCTGTATGATTTGATTCGAAGTTGGCGCGCGATTTGAATCGAATTCGTATGCAGTTGAGAAGAGCAGAGCACTGTGATGTCATGATGACATCACAGTGATGTCATAATCCTCTTTTTAATATTCCCAGAAAATGTTTAATATTTGCAGAAAATGATAATTTTGATAATTGAATAACTCTTAAAATATTAATCAGAAAAATTAAATAAAAATATGGTTGTGTTCAGAAAAATATACTCTACAGGAATATGCCATTTCCATATATGTTTGACCAAGTTGGAAAATAAGTATTATTTAATGCTGTTTAATCATTTAAAATAGAAAAATAAGTTTTTATTCACTAAAATTAGAAAATTAACAGTTATATACCAAAATGCTCAAAATGACAAATAGAACCTAGTTATGATGTTTTCAAACCCATTTGAGCTTTTAAAATTGCACCCACTTTCGTAATCGTCCGAAACCCCCATGTGGGGTCTATTTCGGACTAATTCCACTAAAAATGTTTAACTGACATACGAACCCTAGCAACCCAACGATCATGTCTAGGGCTTTATTCCAGTTCATTAATCTGCTCATGCATACATATTGTGCATTGCATCGATGCCATGTGTTGATTGCTATTCTTCTTTTCGGTGTTGTTTCCCCTCGGTAGAACGTGACTCCGAAGTGAAGGCCAACAATCCAATGGCGAATACTTGATCTTAACCGACAAGTCAAGCACTTATTCCAGAAGTCTCTATCTGGTTTTCTTATAACCAAGGCAAGCATAACCTCTTATCTGCTCATATATGCTTTCGAACAACATTTGAATCTCGTACTTTGCATTCGATTCCAAAGTATTTGACGCTGGTAGATGTAGTTCACCTATATACTGCATTGCCTCAATATCATGATCCACTGCTCCTAGCCGCCATAGATTTGCTTGTGCGCATCGCCAGAGCCTCATATCTGCTACTGCTTAGTTTCATATGTTTGTTACCTCTGCTCCATCCGGTTGATGAACCAGAGCTGCGATAACCTAGTATGATATGATGACGTGGTGAGATGAGGACTGTGTGGTTAACTTGACTAAGGCTTGGACGGGAGGCCACTTGGGAAGTGGTTGTTCGTTCCGTACTTGCCAACCCTAGGAGTAAGGTCTCGCCGCGGAAACCAAGACTGAGCGTGCAACCACACGCGGGGCCTAACAGACCGCGCTCGACTAACTAACTTGTTTGGTTCTATCCGTGAGTCACGTAGTTTGGGATTTCCATCTGCGTGTGAGTCAAAAACCTTTTGGAGTTGTTTAGGGCGTGACCGGGACAAGTGATGGACGTACACGGATCTTGTTCCCGACTCACAGAACAGGTGCCGTCAGGAGGTGGCCAACTCCCTGTTGACGGGGTGGCCCTGTTTGGGTTGACTCATGGATAGGTCTCGACAAGGTAAAGGTCGTGGCCAACCACACTCTGCCGGCACATCGTCGGAATTGTGCCAATAGCTTGGCATTAAGAGTCGGATGGTACGTGTGGGTAAAGTGTACCACCCTGCAGGGATAAATCTTTCGGAAAGCCGTGTCCACGGTTATGGACGACTTGGTGAAAGTCACGGGGTCATAGATAACTTGAACGTGACGTAAAAGATGTTGACAATGCATGGATGCAGTAGATGAAGGGTGCCTCCCCGGAGATGCCGGGAGGGGTGATCCTTGTAGCATGTAAGGTGCTGGGAAATGATGTTGGTGGATGAAAAGATGATGATTTCAGTAGTTGATTAGTCCTCTCATCTGTTTTAAAAACTCCATGAGACCTGCTTTTCCTCCCTCAGCTTGCAAAACAAAGATTGCTTTACGCAAATCAGCCTTCATAAAACCCTTTCTAAAGATAGCAGATATATAATAGGTTAATTAAGTCTTGTTGAGTACATCCCGTACTCAGGTTTGCTTAATTTGGTTCAGGTGAAGATCTCACATCGGTGATGAGTCAACGTGGACATCGACGAGTAGTTCGGGGTTCCCAGGTAGCAGCCTGGAATCTATGGACTGGGACGTCGCCTTATGTTGCGGCCTCTTAGGCCTTTTGGTTCTTGTTGATTAGCAACATAATTTGCCTTCCGTTGTTTGATGTAATGTTGGGTCGTGTGACCTCTGCTTGTAAGCTATACTCTAGTATCATCTGTTTAATACAAGTTTCATGTCTAGAGTGTTGCTTTGATCGGTTGTTGGTTTCGAGCTCATTGTTATACAGTTTTGGCTATGCCTGCATAGTTGTCGCAGTCGAGGGGTTGTGGAGCCGATGATCCATGTCCGAGCCCGCCTGTCGATGTGATCGGCCTGGGGCGAGGTAACCCCAGTAACCCTCGATTGTTGTTGCACTTTCTGGACACATAGCATCTCTGTATAGCTTTGGTCCCGTTTCCTTCAGTTTTCATTCGATTCGTGGACGCTTTGATATGCATAGTTGGTTATGACTAGCATGGATACAGGGAGTAGTAGACTGGGGATCCGGACTACGTGCCGATGAATCCAGTCTGCCTGCCGTTGTTTGTTGCGGCCGGGGGCTGGTAACCCTGAAGCCCTTGTGAGACCATGGCTAGGAGCACATAACAGTATGTATATCTCTGGGTCCAGGGTCGTGACAAGTCATGGTATCAGAGCAGGACTGCCTGTAGGAAAACCTTACTGCTTGGTCGATGTCAAGTCTAGAGTTTATGAAAACTACTTTGAAACTTCAAATGATTGTGAAAAACCTTCTTAGGATTCTTTTTACTCCTTACCTGGTATCGCTCTAATTCTGGGTCACCTTATCTGTTTTGATTTGAAAAGGTTTTGCTATCTCTCCTAGTCATTCAAAACCTAGGTGCCTTCTTTGGCAATGACGTTTTTACCCCAGTTGACCTAGTGTTAAAGTTTCTAGAGTCGTGTGTGTTCCATACTCCGTTATCTCTTGTTTCAACTGGGAGATTCCCTTCCGTCCATAATCTCTCAGAGTTGTGTGGGTTCCACATATTCATGTTCCAAAGTTCTAAATCCTGAACCTCGAGATCTGCTGGCCATCTCGAATGTATCCGTTATCCTCTGTTCAAGTTCTTCCGGAGCTATGCTTGTCTTTTGAAAGATACTCCATGATTGCTAATTGTAGTGTCCTCTGTGGCACTCAGATAGTAGTTATTCCTTTCTCAGTGCTTTAACCCTTGGACTTGAACCGAAGGTCCCGGAATGTGCTGAATTGTGGTGGGTTGAACCATGTGGTTTCATAACCGTGTGATGCTCACGCTATCAGTACAGGATGCTGACCTTTAACCCAAGTTCTGTTTCGTTGAATCCTGAGGAACATCTTCTACCTCAGGATAGCTAGAAAATTCCAACTCCCATAGCCATAGGTTTCCTCTTGGAACAAAAAGGATCACAACAAGAGTGATCATCCTGAATTCCACATCTTCGTTCTTATTTCAGTTATACCAACTCTTTTGCATGGGTTTTACAAATGAGTATTACCCTGTGCTTCAACTTGATCTGAGGATCTTCCCTGAGCATGATTCTACCCTTCAGTTGCTTTCAAATCTCTAACCGTTGTTATGGACACCAAGTTGCATATGGGTGTTGGATTCCTCCAATACATTTGCTCTTGATTTCCGTCAGAACATTCCACCTTGGGATGTCAGGAGAAACAAACTCCAGTACCTCGTTCATCTCTAGGACTAGGTCAAAGTTTGTAATCCGCAGATTAAAGAAGTTTCATGAACTTCCAATCTGTTCCACCTTCGAGTATCACACTCTTTTATATCACGAGACTGTGTTAAGTTTCATGGCCTTATTGATGAAGTGATGCTCTTACCGTCTTCACTTCCCCTTCATCCAAGCTTGAATGCTTGAGTATGATGGGTCAGTGCATTGATGTGTGTATCAGATGTTCCTAGCAATTCTTATCGCTTTGAAAAGTCTAAGAAACATCTGTATCCTTCTTAGCACTACTGGTCACCCAGCCTCTTTTTGAAGTTGACTGTGTTACCAAACCCGTCCATTCCGGTGCATATCCTCGGTCAGAGAGTTAGGTTCATGCCAAGCTCTCATGTTCATATCAGTTGCTTTGAAAAGCAAGCCTCCTTTCAAATTCCTAGACCTAACGGTAGGTTGTGATATTCTGGTTGTCTTTCTAGAAGTATCACCAGGTTATTACCTGACCGTTATGTCTAAATAAGGGGTAATCTGAACTACTTCTCTCTCCAAGAAACGATGATGGATCTCTGGACTAGTTGGTTGAGCTTAAACAACAACTTGGAGAGTTGAAAGGCAAAAGCTCTGCCCAACTTGATCCTTCGATAAGGGATGTCTAATTCTTTTGCATGGAAGTATGATAGTATCTCTTCAGTGGACATGCTATCCTTCCAACCATGATTTGATTTCGTCAAATCAAGTCTAGATTCAAGGACTATCTTGACGGTGTTTTCACTCATGGTGTTTCACCCAAGTACACTTTCATGTCCTTTGGTCTGACCAATGTTCTGCCTTGTTCATATATCATATGAATCCCTCTTCTTGGAGTGTTTTGATAAGCGTGTTGTTGAGCCCATCGATGACATTCCTATTTACCCAAGTTGCAAGAGGTTCATGTTGAACAACTGGCACTAATATTGGAAACTTCTTGAGAAACATCTTTGCGTCATCATGAAGTTGTGATCTCGATGTTCGAAGTGACTTTCTCGGGTTCATGTGCCTTTGGTGAAAGTTGTCGCCATGGATTCGAGAAGAGTTTTCTTGTTCCTTCGGGAATAATCCCAAGTTGGTCGTGCATGTGTGGACTATTTTTGAGATGGTAGGTTGCTACCTCCATTTCCTGAAAAAGTTGTACATCCACACCCAGCCACTGACTGATCTTTCGTGAAAGGGAAGAAGTTTAAGAACTTGGTTACCTTTGTTATCATCTCCCCAACAATGACTCCGATGTGTTTTGTTGCAAGTAGTCCATGTAGGTGCAACAGTCTTTCGTAAGTTGCTAATACATGAGTCCTGCAATCGTACTCATACTTCTTGAGCTTGACATCGTAGTCCATATCTTGAGAATCCAGTAAATGTATCGCGTTGGTAACCGGTGCAATCTCTTCGCTCAAACATATCGAGTCTGAGTTATCAATCCACTAACTAGAGCTGAATCTCAAGCAGCAATGATGGTTGGTGTTTTCTCAAGGATATTGAATTAGGTCCATTCAAAAATCCGGCATGGTTGATGTTGTGGTTGACACAATTAGCCGGAAGGCCTAATGTCATATCTATTTGAACCCGTAAGAACAACCACTCTCCGTGAGAATTCTTGTCTGGCTTATTCTAACAAGTTTCCCCCTTTCTATTCTTCCAAACCGGAGTTCTATTTTCACTTGATGACTTATAGAAGGCTTGCATAAGCCTGTTGTAAGTATCTGGAACATCAGGAGAACCTGGAAGTTGTATTGTCCAATGTCTCTCTGTTGAACCTCCAAACCTCTCTTCTATTGGAAACAAGCTTATCATAACCATCTCGTGGTGTTTTGTACCGCCATTGACCCGTTCCCTTTTTCAAGTTGTTGGTACTTGAAGTTCCGTTCATCTGACACATTGTGTGAAATTGTCAGTTACCTCAGCCATGGGATCTTAACCATGTGGTAGATGTATTGCTACGTCCAAACCACAATAGGAAAGAGATTCCCTATTCCTTCTGATGTTTCAATACCCGTTGGTTACCCATCCTTGTGGTGTGACCAAGAATTCTTCCATAGTTACGGTGTTTCAATCTCTTTGGTTACTTATCTCCTGATGTGAAGTAACATCCCGATCTTTGACAAAGTTTTCGACAAACTTTAATGGATGAAAGTTCCGTTATCTTCCGTGTCCACTCGAAGAGTGAACATGATCTTGTATCAAGTTTTTTGACTCACGATTACAGTGTTTTCTCGTGACTTCCCTCGTCTACGGATATTACGTCGTAGTATCCAAGACCATCCTTTCCATCTTTGTTTTCTGTTTGAAGAAACCTCGACGTCATAAGTTGTCGAACCTTTCTTTTCCAAAAGGATTTAAAGTCTTGTGCAAAGCTCATATTCTAAATCCTTTCCAGAACATTCGTCCATAAACTTGAAACCATCTTTTGTTCCCTCCGTTATCTTGATGTGTTTCATGCATGATAACTCAAAAGTTCTTTACGAACATTCTTGTCATGAGTTACCCATGAGATACTCGATCTTCGTGAAGATCATTTCCTAAGAGTTTCCCTCTTACCTAAGGTGTATCCGTTCAATACTTCAAAATGCTACGGATCAATCTCTTCAAGAAGAGAACCGTAAGGTTCAAGAAGATCGTTCAAAACCGGTGTTCCTTCTTTCTTCTCCTTCGGGAATCTCGGGACGAGATTCTTGTAAGGGGGGTAGATTTGTAACACCCCAATTTTTGACACATTAGGGGGTGTGGTGTGTGTTCATCTCATACATGCATGAAACAAAAATTCAAATCATGTTTTAAACAATTTAAATTGTGAATTTAAATTGTTTCAGAAAATCTCACAAAAAGTACTTAAAAGGAGTTCCAAAATTTTGTTCTGAAAAGTATTTCAATTTCACCAAAGCAATACATGGTGAGGTTGGAAATTTCATAAGCTTTCCAAAAAGTATTTTTGCAAAATTTTCTGCTTCCAAAAAGGCCCTCAAAACTTTGTTTTCCTCTCAGCTTTATTATAGAAAAGGGCTATTTTGCAGTTTTTAGTAACTCCAGGGGGTTTTCGCAAGAATGCCTTTGTCTTCTTCCTCCCGTCGGGAGACAAGCAGGCAGCTCGCCGGAGCTTGCCACGTCCTGCTGCCGCCGCTTCCCCGCGAGGATAGGTGCAGGAGACGTCTACATCGCGGCTTCCTCCCGCAAACCCTCCCCTCTCATCTTCTCTGTACCGGAAACGAACAGGAACCCCAAACCGAACCTAACCCTAGCTAGCCGCCGGCCATCCGTGCTCGACGCCGGCGAACAAGCCTTCCCCGCGCCCCTCCGAGCTCTCCACTGCCTCCACCACCTCCGTCTCATCTTCCTCGAGCACGCAGGGCATCCGAGGAGCCCCGGGAGCGCCCCGATTTCCCGCCGGAGTGCGCCACGGCCATCGCCGGATTCCCCTCGCCGCCGGTGATTCGGGCCCCCTCTCGCCTCACCGTCCCCTCCATTAGCTTCCTGGTGAGCTACCGGCCCTCACGGACCCCTCCGTTTCCTTTCTTTCCCTCTGGAACTCCCCCTCGCCGGAAACCGTGGCCGCCGCCGCCTTCGCTCGTCGCCGGCGAGCAATCCGGTGACCATACGGTCAACCGGCGCCACCCCTAGCTTCCCCTCCCCCTCCTCTCCCTCGCTGTATGATTTGATTCGAAGTTGGCGCGCGATTTGAATCGAATTCGCATGCAGTTGAGAAGAGCAGAGCACTGTGATGTCATGATGACATCACAGTGATGTCATAATCCTCTTTTTAATATTCCCAGAAAATGTTTAATATTTGCAGAAAATGATAATTTTGATAATTGAATAACTCTTAAAATATTAATCAGAAAAATTAAATAAAAATATGGTTGTGTTCAGAAAAATATACTCTACAGGAATATGCCATTTCCATATATGTTTGACCAAGTTGGAAAATAAGTATTATTTAATGCTGTTTAATCATTTAAAATAGAAAAATAAGTTTTTATTCACTAAAATTAGAAAATTAAAAGTTATATACCAAAATGCTCAAAATGACAAATAGAACCTAGTTATGATGTTTTCAAACCCATTTGAGCTTTTAAAATTGCACCCACTTTCGTAATCGTCCGAAACCCCCATGTGGGGTCTATTTCGGACTAATTCCACTAAAAATGTTTAACTGACATACGAACCCTAGCAACCCAACGATCATGTCTAGGGCTTTATTCCAGTTCATTAATCTGCTCATGCATACATATTGTGCATTGCATCGATGCCATGTGTTGATTGTTATTCTTCTTTTCGGTGTTGTTTCCCCTCGGTAGAACGTGACTCCGAAGTGAAGGCCAACAATCCAATGGCGAATACTTGATCTTAACCGACAAGTCAAGCACTTATTCCAGAAGTCTCTATCTGGTTTTCTTATAACCAAGGCAAGCATAACCTCTTATCTGCTCATATATGCTTTCGAACAACATTTGAATCTCGTACTTTGCATTCGATTCCAAAGTATTTGACGCTGGTAGATGTAGTTCACCTATATACTGCATTGCCTCAATATCATGATCCACTGCTCCTAGCCGCCATAGATTTGCTTGTGCGCATCGCCAGAGCCTCATATCTGCTACTGCTTAGTTTCATATGTTTGTTACCTCTGCTCCATCCGGTTGATGAACCAGAGCTGCGATAACCTAGTATGATATGATGACGTGGTGAGATGAGGACTGTGTGGTTAACTTGACTAAGGCTTGGACGGGAGGCCACTTGGGAAGTGGTTGTTCGTTCCGTACTTGCCAACCCTAGGAGTAAGGTCTCGCCGCGGAAACCAAGACTGAGCGTGCAACCACACGCGGGGCCTAACAGACCGCGCTCGACTAACTAACTTGTTTGGTTCTATCCGTGAGTCACGTAGTTTGGGATTTCCATCTGCGTGTGAGTCAAAAACCTTTTGGAGTTGTTTAGGGCGTGACCGGGACAAGTGATGGACGTACACGGATCTTGTTCCCGACTCACAGAACAGGTGCCGTCAGGAGGTGGCCAACTCCCTGTTGACGGGGTGGCCCTGTTTGGGTTGACTCATGGATAGGTCTCGACAAGGTAAAGGTCGTGGCCAACCACACTCTGCCGGCACATCGTCGGAATTGTGCCAATAGCTTGGCATTAAGAGTCGGATGGTACGTGTGGGTAAAGTGTACCACCCTGCAGGGATAAATCTTTCGGAAAGCCGTGTCCACGGTTATGGACGACTTGGTGAAAGTCACGGGGTCATAGATAACTTGAACGTGACGTAAAAGATGTTGACAATGCATGGATGCAGTAGATGAAGGGTGCCTCCCCGGAGATGCCGGGAGGGGTGATCCTTGTAGCATGTAAGGTGCTGGGAAATGATGTTGGTGGATGAAAAGATGATGATTTCAGTAGTTGATTAGTCCTCTCTTCTGTTTTAAAAACTCCATGAGACGTGCTTTTCCTCCCTCAGCTTGCAAAACAAAGATTGCTTTACGCAAATCAGCCTTCATAAAACCCTTTCTAAAGATAGCAGATATATAATAGGTTAATTAAGTCTTGTTGAGTACATCCCGTACTCAGGTTTGCTTAATTTGGTTCAGGTGAAGATCTCACATCGGTGATGAGTCAACGTGGACATCGACGAGTAGTTCGGGGTTCCCAGGTAGCAGCCTGGAATCTATGGACTGGGACGTCGCCTTATGTTGCGGCCTCTTAGGCCTTTTGGTTCTTGTTGATTAGCAACATAATTTGCCTTCCGTTGTTTGATGTAATGTTGGGTCGTGTGACCTCTGCTTGTAAGCTATACTCTAGTATCATCTGTTTAATACAAGTTTCATGTCTAGAGTGTTGCTTTGATCGGTTGTTGGTTTCGAGCTCATTGTTATACAGTTTTGGCTATGCCTGCATAGTTGTCGCAGTCGAGGGGTTGTGGAGCCGATGATCCATGTCCGAGCCCGCCTGTCGATGTGATCGGCCTGGGGCGAGGTAACCCCAGTAACCCTCGATTGTTGTTGCACTTTCTGGACACATAGCATCTCTGTATAGCTTTGGTCCCGTTTCCTTCAGTTTTCATTCGATTCGTGGACGCTTTGATATGCATAGTTGGTTATAACTAGCATGGATACAGGGAGTAGTAGACTGGGGATCCGGACTACGTGCCGATGAATCCAGTCTGCCTGCCGTTGTTTGTTGCGGCCGGGGCTGGTAACCCTGAAGCCCTTGTGAGTCCATGGCTAGGAGCACATAACAGTATGTATATCTCTGGGTCCAGGATCGTGACAAGTGTCACTCTCCAATAAAAGAATGCTGGGTTCCAACCAAGATTATTTCAAAAATAAAAACAAACTGGAAGAAAAAATAAAAGACGCTCCAAGTAAAGCACATAAGATGTGGCCGAATAAAAATATAGTTTCACTAGAAGTGACCTGATAATTTGTCGATGAAGAAGGGGATGCCTTGTGCTTCCCCGAGATTAGATGCTTGAGTCTTCTTGGAATTTGTTGGGATGTACCACCGAGGCATCCCCAAGCTTAGGATCTTCACTCTTTTTGATCACGTCATATCATCCTCTTCTCTTGACCCTTGAAAACTTCCTTCACACCAAACTTCTCACAATCTTCATTAGCAACGTTAGTGCAATCAAAATAATAAATTCACATGGTTCAGTTTCAACACATGTCTAAAACTCAAAATCACATTAGCTACTGTCACAACTTCTTTTAAAACTCTTTTTCTCAAAATAACACCAAAAGAAAGCGATTAAGATGCAAATGCAATTATTGGCAGAAATCTTTCAAAACAGGACAGCAGGTAAACATGATTTTTTTTCGAAAATCTTCTTTTACTCAAATAAAAAAGTGTTCAACTAAGAAACGTTGCGTATACAGCCCAGGATTACGCACAAAAAAACTCAGATCATTTTGAATTTTCTGTGATTTTATACGGAATAAACAGTGGGCAGCAGAAATCTGTTTCCTGCGCAGAAATCCGAAATATAGCCTTAACTTTCCACTAGAGGCTTTACTTGGCTCAACAAAAACACAAAAGAAAAGATACAGCGGGGTTTCTAAGGAAATAGACAACACCCAGGTGCAAAGCACACAAGAGAAAACAAAGGAAAACAGGTTGAAAACAGCGAAATAAAACGGGTTGTCTCCCAGTAGCGCTTTTCTTTAACGCCTTTCAGCTAGCCATAGAAACCAACTCAAGTATTTTCAAGTGAAGAAGCATAAACATCAATAACTTCCTCTAAATCATTATTTTCAGCATTAGGCACTCTAGGTGTTTCCTAAGATTCAACATGAAGGTCACTCTTAGTTTCATTAATTGTTTTAGCAATTTTCAGCACATATTGAGATTTAGGTTTAGTTATCTTGGGAACATACATGAATCTTTTCTCCTTTCCCACAAAGGATTTCTCCTTTTTGAATTTAAGAGATGAAAAAGTTGAGCTTAAAGTTCCCATACACTCCTCTAGTTTATCAATCCTAAATTTTTGATCATGATGAGTGTTGCTAGCTTCTAGAGTAGTGATTCTTGTATCAATAGTAATTATTGATTCATTAACTTTGCTAGCATTATCAAGGAAAATTGGTATGTTATTTCCAAAGAGTTTATTTTATTAATAACATCCTCCAAAGTGGTCTCAGTTTTAACAATTATAGTGTGGGTTCTCCTACCAAACTTTCAATCAAATTGCAGGCTTCCAAGGCAGGAGTTCCTACAAAATTTCCGCCCGTAAGATTATCTAACACATGCCTATACCAGCCAGAAATACCAACATAAAAATTTCTTAGGAGTATCAAGGTAGAATATTTTTTTGTGCACCTATTGTGAGTATCATTTATTCTATACCAAGCATATTTTAAACTCTCTCCCCCTTGTTGCCTGAAAGAACGAACCTCAACTTTAGGAATACTCATTCTAGCAAAATAAAAGCAAGCAAATAAATAACAGATATAAAGTAAACTTATTTTTTGGGTGTTTTTGATAAAGAGAAGCAAAACAAAACAAAAATAAAAACAAGACAATAAAAAATAAAGAGGTTGAGAGTGAGAGAATCCCCTTGCCAGAAGACTTCTTCCTCCTGAGAACGGCGCCAGAAATTTCCTTGATGCTACGTGTTGGGAACCCCAATAGGAGGGTGTGATGAGCACAGCGGTAGGAAATTACCCTTAGTTAAGAACCAAGGTTATCAATCCAGTAGGAGGAAGAGGATCTTTGGAAGGTTGATGCCACTGACGGTGGTGCTGGCGCTTCACCGGTGTCATCAACATCGTGGAACCTGCACACAACACAACCAAAATACTTTGTCCCAACGGTACAGTGAGGTTGTCAATCTCACCGGTCTTGCTGAAAACAAAGATTAGATGTATAGTGAGGAAAATGATGTATGCTTGCAGTAAGTAAAGAAAGCAGGAAATTGTAGTGGTTTGTCTAACAGTGTAAGAAAATGGACCGTGGTTCATAGGTTCACTAGTGGTGTCTCTCCATAAAAGATAGCATGCTGGGTGAACAAATTACAGCTGAGCAATTGACAAATAAAGGTTGCACCGTAGTGCAAATTCATGACATGATGACTACTATGATATTTAGTGCGGGCATTACAGCAATATACATAGACCGTAATCCAACTGCATCTATGACTAATAATCCACTCTCAGGTTATCATCTGAAACCCCTTAGGTATTAAGTTGCAAGCAACAGATAACTGCATTAAACAAAGTGTGTAATGTAAGCAATGATTGTACACGCGGGCACTCACACCGCTGTTTTCTCCCTAGTGGCAAAAACACATCCTCCCCCGTCACGTTTCTGTCACTCGAGCACAGGCGAAAAGGAGGCATGGACACACTATCGAGCATAAATACTCCCTCTTGGAGTCACTAGCAACTACTTGGCCAGAGCAACCACTAGCAATGGAAAGCATGCAAGATCACAAATAGCATATGCAATAAATACTATAATCAACTTGGCATAATTTCAATATTCATCGGATCCCAGCAAACACAGCACATAGAATTTCATAAGATCAATCTCGATCATGTTAGGCAGGTCACGAGATCTAAACATGGAGGCATATGAGGGGGAGACAACCATCTAGCTACTGCTATGGACCCGTAGTCCAAGGATGAACTACTCAGGCATCACTCCGGAGGCGGGCATGGTGATGAAGAGGCCTCCGGTGATGATTTCCTCTCCGGCAGGGTGCCGGAGACAGCTTCAGAACCCCCCTGATCTAGGGTTGACGGTGACGGCGGCTGCGGAAATTTTCGGGGATATTTGATCAGGTGCCTAGGGTTTTCCATCCGGGGGGAATAAATAGGCGAAATGGCAGAGGCGGTGGAGCCCTGGGGGCCCCACACCACCAGGTGGCGCAGCCAAGGGGGGCGCCACCCCATGGTGTGGCCCCCCTGTTGCCCCTCTTCGGTCTTCTGGATGCTTCCGGGGGAAATAGGCACTACGGGTTTTGTGGGGTCCAATTCCGAGAATATTTTCAGAACAACTTTTCTGAAATAAAAAACAGCAGAAAACATGGAACTGGAACTTGGCATCTTGTTAATAGGTTAGTCCCGGAAAACGTGTAAAAATGACATAAAGAAGGGAGAAAACATGTAGCAATTGGCATAATATTATCATGGAGCATCAGAAATTATAGATACGTTGGAAACGTATCAGTTATCAAGACTATTTTCTGGCGCCGTTGCCGGGGAGCATAGCTTTATTTGCAAGCTCACCGGAGAGTACTATTATCTACTGCCAATCAATCATCATGGGTAAGACTCGTGATGGAAAGTTTCCTATATTACGATCCACTACAAGAAGAGGTACAATTGTGAACACCTATGTTGCTCTTGATTCACCGTCTGTTATGAGTAAGCTTCTTACTCCACCACATACACATGCTACACGTGCTACTTCTGCTGAATCTGAAAATACTTCTGATACTTTTGTTGATGCTTCTACTGTGCTTGATGAGAGTGGTTCTCTCGGTCCTTTCTTAGATGCTACTATTGCTAAAGCTAAAAATATTGCAAACTCTGAAACTCCTGATAAAAATCCAGTTACTCCTGCTGTTTCACCTAAGCTTAGAGAGAATCCTAGTGATGATTCCCATATTTAACTTAATGATGATCTTATTGATGAAATACATGCTATGAAGGATAGATATGTTGTTATAAGTCTTATTGAAAGTCGTGTTGTTAAATATAAATTATCTCCTGATGCTAAGTTTGCCACTTCTCCCATTAATATTAGGGATAAGGATTATGATATCTCTCTTGATTTATCTTATATATCTATTGTTGAGAAAGAACCTTTTTGTGGTACTGAAAATGAAAGTGCTATGAAACATATGAATGAGCTCTCCTCTTTGAGTAGTTTATTCTCTGATGATCTTAAGAAACGTAACTACTTTGTTGCTAAATATTCCCTTTCTCATTAAAAGATGAAGCTAAAACTTGGTTTAATAATTTGTCTCCGGGATCTATTGATAGTCCTATTGGTTTGGTTAATGCTTTCTTTCAAAAAATATTTTCCTGCTAGTGCTCAAAATGATGCTTTACAAAATATATTTAATTTGAGAAATTGGAAGGATATTAATTGCATGTATCTTGGGAAATTTTCTGTTCTTTAGTTAGGGCTACACCTGGGCATAAGCTAGAAAATAATGAACTTCTTGATATATTCTATAATGGACTAACTGTTGAATCTAGGACATACCTGGATTGTTGTGCTGGTTGTGTTTTCGGGCAAAGAACTCCAAATGAAGCTCAGGAATTAATGGCTAAAATAAGCCAAAATCATGATGATTGGACTATGGTTGAGCCTGAGCCGACCCCTACTCCAGTATCAACACCAACACCCAAGAAGAGGGGAATGATTGAATTAAATGATGAAGTGATGAGAGAAGCCAAGAAATCTCTTAAAGAGAGGGGTATTAAATCTGAAGATGTGAAGAATCTTCCACCTATAGAAGAATTATGTAAGCCAATCCCTCATTCATCCACCATTGATGTACACTCTCTCCAACATTTTGATAGTAGAGATATTTTCTATAATAAACCTCCTGATCAATGTTTAGATGAATTTGATAATTATGTTATTAAGCAAGATAATTTTAATATGAGAGTGCAAAATCACCTAATGGAAAACTCTAGAGCTATTGATAATTTGCATGGTATTATAGAAAGAACCTCTAATGATGTTAAAATGCTTGTTAAACACTTTCAAATGGTTCAAACTCAAATTGATCAACTTGCTAAAGTGCAAATAGATTTCCTAGTTAATGCTTCTAAAGAAAAACATGCTTATGAAATAAGAACTAGAAGTGGTATTGCTACACAAGATCCTTTATATCCTGAGGGACATCCGAAAAGAATTGAACAAGAATCTCAGCAGACTAATAATAATGTTATTCATACTAAGAAGAAAAAGAAGAAGAAACATAAAACTGATGTAGAATCCTCTGAACTTGCTAAAGATCATAATAGTATATCTATCTATGATGCTGAAACTGAAAGTGGTAGTGAAGAGAATAATGCTTCTGATAAAGAAGAAATTGAAGAGGAACCTGAAAAGAAAACTAAAAATACAAAGTACACTAAGGAAGATTTTGTTGCTAATAAAACATGGTAATGAGAGAGAACCTTGGGTACAAAAACCAATGCCTTATCCTAATAAGAAACACAAATCAAAAGAAGAAGAACAATACAACAAGTCTTTTGAATGGATGAAACCTTTGTTCCTGCAAATTCCTTTAACTAATGCTATTAAATTGCCTCCTTATGCAAAATATATGAAAGATATTGTCTCTAAGAAAAGGAAGATTCCTAATGAGGAAATTTCCACTATGCTTGATAATTACTCTTTTAATGGCAAGGTTCCTAAGAAGCTTGGAGATCCTGGTATACAATCTATTCCCTGTTATATTAAAAATAATTATGGTAGAACTGCTTTGTGTGATTTGGGAGCTGGAGTTAGTGTCATGCCTTTTACTCTCTATAAAAGACTCCTCCCAGAAAAATTGATACCAACTGATATATCTTTGCAAATGGCTAATAAATCCACTGCTATTCCTGTGGGTATATGTGAGGATGTTCCTGTTCAAGTTGCTAATAATTGTCTGATATTAACTGACTTTGTTGTGTTGGAAATGCCCGAAGATGATAATATGTCTATTATTCTTGGAAGACATTTTCTTAATACTGCAGGGGATGTTATTGATTGCCATCAAGGAAAAGTTACTTTTAATGCTAATGATAAAGAGCACATTTGATGGAGGGATAATCACCCGGTAGGCCAACTCCAAGGTGTAACCCGGCCCAAAGGATGCTGCGCAAGATCCGGTTAAGGATAGAGAAACTTCTGGAAGGCCCAAGTTTGCAGGCCTCGTAACCCGGATTGTGGGCTACGGTAAAGGAAAGTTAGGGTTTGTATGCAGTGTCCGGGTAGGATTCAGGGTGTGTCTTGGAGGGTAAGCCAGGGGGTACGGGTGCTTTATAAACCGACCCCCAGGTCTAGTTTAGGCAGAGATCTAAGAACCCTAGCAATATCGCCTGATATCGAGCATCTAGTGTAATCCCAGAGTTGAGTTATTATATCAAGATCGGAGACTCGGCGACTTTGAT
Organism: Alopecurus myosuroides; assembly: GCA_028641055.1. NCBI lineage: Eukaryota > Viridiplantae > Streptophyta > Magnoliopsida > Poales > Poaceae > Alopecurus > Alopecurus myosuroides. Next base: position 351,405,031 of record CM054058.1, read on the forward strand.
TGCCGGCTACCAGATCGAGTTGCATTATGTTTTCCTCTGAGCTAAACCCTCTCCCAAACGCCTGTGTCGTCTTGCCCCAAGATCAGTTACCCCCGGTAACGTCTGCCGTGATTATCCCACGACAGTTGGCGCCCACCGTGGGGCCTGCGTCCAAAGGTGTTTACATCACGGGAGAAGCTCGGAAGAACATGGAGAATCTTGTCGTCGGCGAGATCTACATCGACCACAAAGGAGAAAAGACGGTGGACGATTCCGGTTGGGGGCCAGAATCAGATCACCTCGAATCCGGATCCGTCGTGACAATCGGCCGGATCAGCGTCTTCATTGGTATGGTATGTACTTCCGGTTCGATCCCTGACAATATTGGATCTGATTCTGTGCCAGGAGAAGCCACTTCTATCCGATCAGATGATGAAGAATCGATTGGAATGACACATCCGGCATAAGAACCCATAGCGAAGTGGGAACAGCCGGAGGAGCCGGCATGGACCCCGCGCGATCGGGTCGAAAGAGAAGATGATACCGGGTCTATCCCGGATCTGCTGGAAAACCGGTATGAGGAGGATAACGGCGAGGATGAACAACATGAATTTACACCGAGTATCGTACGCCGAGTTGCAGTCTAGCGGCCAATCTCAACCAAGGGAACGCAACCGCGGCATCAGTCGGGGTGGCTCAGGCATTGGCCCAGCAGCAGGGCGCGGCTAACGGAGACCCGGTTCTGGCCCGGGTTGATGGAGAGTCGGCATCAGTGACCAGCCGCGCAGCAGACGAGGAGTTGCACGCAAATACGTTTGGATTCCTGGGAAACCGGACACCAGGGGCGGGTCCTTCAAACCCGCGTCATCCGGCCTTATTCGATAATAATCTGATTCTAGACCCCACGGTTCTTGCAACGGTTATCACCCCAGAAAACGCAGCGGAACGTGTCAGGGATCTGGATGTGGCTCGCCGTGCGCTGGAACAGCAAAGAAGGCAAGTAGAGGCAGAAAGGCAAGGGATGGCCGCGCGGCAGCGTGAACTGGATGCGCTGGAAACTCGGCTCCGGGAGGAAACATCTAGAGTACATCAAAGGCATCGAACTAGGTTACCAGCAACGGGCGGGGTTATTAATCCGGCTACTTTATTTGTCACACCTCAGGATCAGCCGATACCAGTGGTGAACCAGGGAACCGCACCCCAACCGGCGACAGCAGGGACACACCCGGCAAGTGAACGGGCCGGGTTACCCCCACCACAGACTAGAGTCACAACCGGCAACGACTACCACCACCACCACCATCACGATTTCGCACACCAGCCGGTCACTACAATAATCCCATGGACAATGTGTATGCGGCGACACTCGCGTTAAATCAAATCCCTGTGGGAGAGTCACCCCATGCAGAGAAGACCCGGCAAGCCATCGATCTGTTGCACACTGCGGTGGCGCAGCAAGCCAATTATCCGGATCATAGAAGCGGTATGCACGGGACGCCATACGTCAGTCAACAACAAGGGAATATCCAAACAAGTTCAGCACGGCGGAGGGAAGAGCAGCAGCAAATGCCGCCTCCTCCCCGCGTTCAGGCAGCATCAGCAGCACAAGCCGTTGTGGACGGTTCCAGAGCTCGGAGGGCCGCGGCCGGGTCTGCAGCGCATGGGCTTCCCGCAGCACCGCGCCCAGCCGCGCCCCCCGCTGTATCACACGTTTCTAGAACAAGGCCGGCCTCGACCGTTCTTGCGGGGCCCAAGTGTCTCTCGGACAATATCAGAGCTGAACCTTACCCGGAAAAATTCAAAGAGCCAGGGAAAGTAGTGAATTACGAGCCCACTATGGATCCAGAAACATGGCTAAGTAGTTATGAGATGGCAATGTCGATTCGCAACGCATCCGAGAATCTCCAAGCCAAGTTCATGTACTTGATGATGTCAGAAGGAGCAGCAAAGTTGTGGTTCACCAATCTGCCGGAAGGATCGATCAAGTCCTGGGAGGAATTGAAGACCGCGTTTGTCAAGCACTTTCATGGGACGTGCAGGAAATTGTTCACTATTGATGATCTAGAGCGATGCGTCCAGAAGAAGGGAGAATCGGCGCGCAGTTGGGTGCGCCGGGTTATGGAGATACTTCACTCGTCCACGGATATTCAGCCAAAGGATGCACTACAAGCCATGGCAAAAACATGCAAGTATATACCTTTAGTGCAAAAGTTAACTCGCATGAAGTCTAGTCGAAATGCGTCGGAAGTAACAATGGGAGAATTGATGGATGCGTGCAACAAACACGCTGCGACAGATACTACAGAAGAGGAAGTTGATGACAAGAAGGTAAAAGCAAACACAAGTAATAACGGAAGAACCGGCAATGGATCAGCACCGGGTAATAACGGAAATAGCCAGAACAAGCGCCCGTTTGAAGGAGGTTCCGAGTTTGTCGCCAACACAGAAGCCGGGTCTTCGAGGCCCAGAGCAGAAGGAAATTTCAACGGAGGTAATCACAATGGAGGAAACTATCAAGGACCACCAAGGCCGGGTAACAATTGGGACATATTCAGGATGGCATGCCCAAAGCACAGCAGGAACGGCAGGCCAGCTAACCACTCCTTGGAGCAGTGCGCCGACTTACAAAGATGGAAAAATGAGGAAGTGAATAGAGCTATGCGAGGTGCAGGACGGGGAGGAGGACCGGGTCCAGGGGGAAACCCGGGCAACGGCCTACCCCCAGCTGGTAACCCGGCGGCTGGGAATCAAGGTAATAACCAAGGGGAGGCAGGAGGTTTCCAGGCTAACCCCAAACAATTGGGTCAATATCATGTGCATACCACAGGAGGCTCTAACAAAGACAAAAAGATACTGAAGCAAGCGGTCAACTCAGTTTCGTCAGCTGTCCCGAGATACTTGAGATGGTCAGAACAGGAGGTAACATGGAGCAAAAGGGATCACCTAGAAAGAGTGGAACACCCGGGAGTCTTGGCATTAGTAGTCGCACCGCAGGTCAATGGGTATGAGCTGAAAAAGGTTTTGATGGATGGTGGGAGCAGCATCAATATACTGTATTGGGAAACTTTCCTACGCATGGGCCTCAAGGAGTCTCAGCTACAAAAAAGCTCAACAGTTTTTCATGGGATAGTGCCGGGTCATTCAGCGTGCCCCGAGGGAAAAATCGCATTGGAGGTAGCCTTTGGGGAGTCAAAGGATAACTATCGAGTTGAGTGGCTTACCTTTGAGGTAGTCAAATTGCGCAGCCCTTATCATGCGTTATTTGGAAGGCCGGCTTACGCCAAATTCATGGCTAGGCCGTGTTACGTGTATCTACAGCTAAAAATCCCGGGTCCCAAGAAGACCATTACCATACATGGAAATCGAGACATAGCAGCTGAATGTGATGAAGGAGACGCAGCAATGGCCGAGCAGGCCTGTAGAAAAGAAGAACTCAAGCATTACCGGTCTCAAGCAGACCCGGAGGACAGAACCACATCAAAAAGGCCGAGTACTGAAGGAGAAAGAGCAAAATCCAAGGTAGCACAAGATGCTAAAATGGTGGCTTTTATCGAGGATGACTCCCCCAAGCAATCCGCTATAAAGAAAGAAGCTGCACGGCCGCTCACAACCAGCCACGTCATGGAAACACCTCACCCGGGTTGGCTAGTAAACCCGGTACTCATCATGAAAAAGTCCAACATGTGGAGAATGTGCATCGGTCACGCCAGTCCGGGACCGGTCCCCATGAAGAACTAAACAATGTAACAGGCAGCAGGTTTCAGACGCGCTCTTTTCCTACCGAGGGTACCTAAGGGGACTGGAAGGTTTTTAATGAGGCGGCCTGCTGATCCAAACTTTCTCGCATCAATAAAGAGATGGTTATCAAGTCCTATTTCGTTACAGCCTGATTACAAGTAAGTAGTATCCATGTGACATCAATATTTCAGTATCATTAAGAACGTTGAGTATATATAGGTCTCGGGGGCTGGTTGCTCAAGTAGCCCAGCCACAAACCCGAAAGACCCGGCCTTGATGCCTATAAGTTATAAGGGCCGATTATTCGCAAACGAGTACGGCTGCAATCTTATAACTGGACAAAGGAGCCAAATTTTCTTGACTTTTCTTACTTAAGCTCGATGTGACTCGCACTAAAGTGGCATGATTTGTTCGCTTACGATTACAATCAGCCATGAAGCCCAATGGGACTTGTCTGACCCTGTTTTCGTATGGATGTAACAACATGGTATCCACGCGAAAGCCGGCTTACAGTACAAGATAGTCAAAAGGGTCATCTAAACCACAAGTTTATGCAGAGTACAAGGCTAATAGCCGGAAACTCAATGACTATCAAGCATAACTTCAGTACTTACACGGAATGGCCTTAGGTTTTCGACTCGGTAAAAAACAATTTGTTCTCCGAGAAAGGCCACACCCCCATGACTCGGACTTTGGGTCATGGGGACTGGGGACTTCGAAACAGAAACAAACTACTTGGCTATCGAAGTTCGAAAGACCCTACCATCCGAGTCTTGGGGACTTAAAGAAAAGTCCACTTATCAAAGCCCCTGACACTCGGAAAACCGAGTCTTACGAAGGGAGCCAAAAAGAGAGTCGGGTATCGAGAACAAGTTCAAAGAATAGACAAGTAGCACGATTATCAAAAGGCCAGGAAAGCCGCAAAATATATCACGGACTAAAAGTACGTTACAAATTACGACATCAGTATCAGGGGTGCACAGGCGCACCATCCAGAGCATGCTAGTTTGAATACAAAGCATCACGTGATCAAGATACTATGATGGCACTGCCCTATTCGGCCTCCTGAGTACGGTCTTCCGGGTCTTGGTCCTGGGCTTGCTGCTTAGCTTTCCCGGCAGCATTACCCGGACTCACCGCACCAGGGCGAACAGGTGGAGGGACAGCTGGTGTAGAAGTAGACGGCCCTGATCCTAACTCGGCCTCTCTCTTCGCAGTTGCCTCCCTCTTCCTGGCCGAGTTAGCAACCCACTTCTCCAAGATATCAAAGGGCGGGGGTGCTTCCTCCGTAACAATTTTGCCATCAGCGTCGTATGCACTCATAATCGTGTTTAGATCCAAACTATCGGCCAAAGTGGTAGCCGAGGGACGCACTGCGGATTGTATCGCCTTGAAATCCTTGGGTGTAAATTTGGAACCGTCCGCCTTGAATTCGGGAAACCCGGATATTACCTTCGCCGGGTCAAGCTTCGGAAAGAAAGCCTTGGCCAGGGTAAAGGCCCGGGTCATACCGATCCGGCATGACGAACGTTTCCAGATTTCAATCCAGCCAGGCACCGTGGAGCAGGCTTGAATGAGATTTTCTTCACCCGGATATACCTCCGTAGGCCACTTTACGGCATCCAGTATAAATTTTGTGCCAGCAAAGAAAGTCCGGAGCACGGTCTTTAGGGTTCTAGCCTTGACAAGGGCATCCTCCTCTGGGGCCGCAAGGTTGGCACCTACAGTTGAAACAAAAGGAGGAACGTATTAGTAATCCCGAGTATCATATAATAAAGCAAAGACATGAAGCCAATCGGCAGCAAAAACTTACTAAGCAAGATCTGATAAGTATCGGCGACTTGGTCCGATAGTTTCTTCAGTACGGTCTGAGCGGCATTGCACTTCTTCTTGTATTTGGAAACATCCTTCTTCAAAGTTTTCATGTCATCCTCAAGGGTTTCCCTTCGTTTTACCTCGGCAAGAAGAAGTTGTTCGGTCTTAAGTAAAGTTTCATCAGACCGGGTTATCTGCGCCTGTAAGTAGCAAGGAACGCAAGTATCAGTTGGATATTATGGTAAGCTGAATATTGCGTAAAGTACCAAGCATAACTTTAGCAAGTTATGCTCGGAACTTGGGGACTAGGTATGCACTATGAGATATCAAGTGTCACTACCTGGTGCTCTGCAGCCATGCGCTCCAAGATCTTGCTCTCCGAAGTCTTCATAGTGAGGAGAGTGTTCATCAACTGATCAAAAGTGTCCTTACCCGTATCAGAGGACCCGGGGCCTTGGAAATCCCGAGAAGGAGCTTTCTTCCTAGTGGGAGGCGGCACCCGGGTCATTTGTATGTTGGAATCCGATGCTCCTTCTTCTGCACCCAAGGTTGCGGCTCTGTTCTTCTTGCTTGCATGGGAGGCAATCGGATACTCGGCTTCTTGTATGTCCGGGTTTATCGGCGACACTTGCCCTTCGTCACTAGACGCGGCTGTAGTCTTGTCAGCCGGGCTTCCCTTACCCGGGCCCTCGGTTTCCATGTCCTCTTGGTCGCTGGTAACGACCGTGGCCCTATAGATGTTATGAGTAAGCAGCTAGTATACAATCAGGAAAGGATGATGAAGCATGGTAGAGCATCAGGAAAGGGATTTTACCCGGTATTCAGCGCGAAATCCACAGGAAATCCGTCGCTGGACCCGGGAGAGGCTGGAAAGTATCAAGTAAGATTCCATAAAGGAATGGTTCAAGGTGAATGTTTCGTTCGATAAAGGATAGGGTAAATACCCGCCCGCCGAGTCGGAGTCGATGAAATACCCGGGTTAAGGGCACCATCACCCGGGTGATTTCGAGTTGACCTGCGCTTGGTCATGGGCGACTCCTTCAAGCATGGCCAGTGGAACAAAGTCAAGGTAGCTCATGTATATCATTAAAGGAATGCGAATTGAACGCGAGGAGGTGATATGAAACCTTGGAGGTGGCCTCTTGAGTCTTTCTCTTTGATCCGACTTTGACTATCGGCTCCAGTTCCTCCTCGTCGCTGGCGGATTCTACTTTGCCGTCGGAGTTTTCTTCTTCGTCATCTTCTTGCTCTGGATATCATCAAAGTTATAGTTGGAAAATGGAGGGGTTATGATGAGCTTAAGGGAACCAAGTAAAAGCCGGAGAGCACCTTCGTCCGAATTAACGGCTTCTTCTTGCTCCTCCGGACTTTCGGAGCCAGGAGAAGTGTTGGTCTTCCAAAAATCATCATCAACCTGAAAAGTATCAGTATAAGGGTCATCAACTGTATCGAGTGGAAAGAGCAAAGGTAAAGACATCAAAATTAGGTTTTCACCTTGGGGGCTGGGTTCTCGAGTGTAAAGGGCTCTAATCCGGATATGTTCCGGATTACCTCAAGCTTTTCCGTCAGAAAACCCTTGATAGTTTTATGAGTGTCACCAGCCGCGAAGATGTTGTCAGAGTACCGGAGTGGGTCTGTAGATTGCCCCGAATACTCGCACATCAACTTTGTGCGGATGGAATTGGGTTGGATCCGGAAGTCGACCCAAGTCTTCACCAGGTTGAGCCCGATGAGACCTTGGGCCGTGAGAGTGGTGATTTTGGCTAGCAGAGGTTGAATGGCCTCCCTGTCCGAGTCAGGGGAAAAGGCACTAAACTTTTCGGAGATGTCAAGAAGGCCCTCGGAGTAACCCGGCAGTTTCTTTTGGCTGGGTGGGGAGGTGTCTTGGCAGTAAAAGTATGAGAGCTGCCAGTGCTTGACATGGGAGTTAAGAGTGAGGGGTGGCATCATAGAATTCTTGCGGCGCTGGATAGAAACCCCGCCGCAAGCGAGAAGCGTCCCGTCACCGCTTTCGCGGCACGGTTTGCACTGAAAAAGCTCAACGAAAAGAGCCAGACTTGGCGGAGTGCACAAGTATGACTCGGAAAGGACGATGAAATGGGAGATGTTTAATATGGAATTAGGCCCGATGTCAAAAACGCGAAGGCCGTAATGGCTTAGGACATCACGGAAGAAAGGGTGACCCGGCGGACGGAAGCCCCGGGTCACATGTTCCACGAAACAGATTACCTCGTCTTTCGTCGGGGTAGGCCGGGTCTCCTTGCCCGGCACCCTCCACTGGATATCCTCTTGAGGGGGAAGAACTCCTAGCTCGACCAGCTCCTCCAACTTGGCCTTGGTGACCGTAGACCGCGCCCAGTTGGCGGATATGGAATTGGTGGCTTTGGCTTTAGTCGGAGTTTTTCCCTGCTTCTTGGGAGCCATGTGGTTGACCTGCAAAGCACAAGGTAGGAGGACAAAAGGAATAAGACACGAAAGCTATGAGCCGGCCAAGTATCGGCAAGGTAATATTGAGACATGAAAATTGTGTATTATCCGGGTGCCAGTTTGCAGAGTGAAGTTCGAACTATCCGGGTATCAAGTGTTATAGCGAAAATTATGGGGATCTAAGCGTTGAAGGAGCTTTTGAGGACGATGGATGGCTGCACAGGCACTTAGCGCGAATAAAAGGAACTGGAAAGGGGAGGACTAGCCGGGTGATTGAGGCAAAGGCGGAAATTTTGAGTGGTTCGAGCCCAGATTGGGAATTCCATCTTCAGATTTGTGGCGAAATTAATAATTGCAGGTAGTAGGAGGGTGGATTGGAGTCTATATCTTATCTATTGGGCGAGCTAGAAAGAATATTAGCAACCTAATTCGGCATGGTCGAGAAATCATTGGCGGGTTGATTTGGATCTAATCTGAGGTGAAATCAAGAAATTGCAAGGGCAAATTAATGGGTGCAAGAGGCTTACTGGAGAAGATCTGAGTGAAGCTTTGCGGAGGCAAATGGCGCAAGCCTGGTGTCCTTTCGCAGTTCCTGACGGGCCGGATGGAGATTTGCCGGTGGATCTTGGCGGCGGCGCGGGGTGAGCTGTGGCGAAGCGCAGCCTCCGGCCAACGGGCTCCGGTGATGCGCGCGGGATTTCCGTGGTGGCGCTCAGTGAGGATGAGCGTGGAGGGAGAAAGGAAGCAGAGTGGGGCGAAATGAGCCGTTAGGGTTCGGGTTACCCCCAAGGGGCCTATTTATAGCGCGAGTGGATAAGCCCGGTTCAGCGAGCGGGAGCCGGGAGTTGCGGAGTAAACGGCTATCTGTTTGAATTTTTGCGAGATGCGCTTTAAATATTGAGCAGGGTATCCGAGCTAAAAGGAGAAAGAGATCCATCCCGTGATATCAGGTCAATTATCAAGTATAGAATCTTGACATTTTGGGGTTTGGACCTGGAAAGTCAAACCAAAGTAATTGGGGAAGAGCCGGGTTACTATATGGCCACCATGGAGTAAGGCCTAGCCATCTATCAAAGCATCTTAACCCGGCCTCCGTATACCTGTGAGTTTGGTATCTTTGCAGGGAATAGCGAGCGCTTCAAGGATGGATCCGTGAAGCCCAAGCTATTCTGGGGACTACTGATGGAGGGATAATCACCCGGTAGGCCAACTCCAAGGTGTAACCCGGCCCAAAGGACGCTGCGCAAGATCCGGTTAAGGATAGAGAAACTTCTGGAAGGCCCAAGTTTGCAGGCCTCGTAACCCGGATTGTGGGCTACGGTAAAGGAAAGTTAGGGTTTGTATGTAGTGTCCGGGTAGGATTCAGGGTGTGTCTTGGAGGGTAAGCCAGGGGGTACGGGTGCTTTATAAACCGACCCCTAGGTCTAGTTTAGGCAGATTATCAAGATCGGAGACTCGGCGACTTTGATTGCCGGCTACCAGATCGAGTTGAATTATGTTTTCCTCTGAGCTAAACCCTCTCCCAAACGCCTGTGTCGTCTTGCCCCAAGATCAGTTACCCCCGGTAACGTCTACCGTGATTATCCCACGACAACATTGTTTATTTTTTCCAAGAAGATTGATAAGAAATATGGTCTAAATTAAATTGAAAATATTGAGACCATCAAGATGGGAGAATTTTATTGTCCTATTCCAAAGCCATCCAAAGAATATGAGACCGTCATGGTTGGGACTATATCAATCAAGGTTGAGGTAACATAAATATTTAGTGAGAAACAAAGTTTTATTTCATATAAGTTATTTTGGTAGCAAGACTTGATCAACCTTGTTAACAAAGTGATTTTAAATGAAGGAAACAATGTTATCACTACGTGTTCGTTACGTTTCCTTATTAATATGCTCGTTTTCGCTGTGCTTCCATAAAGTATATCATGTTTTCATATTGTTTTCACCATATTCACTCATGCCCACACACGTTTTCACCTCGTTTTCGCTCGTTTTCCATCGTCTACTCACGTTTTCGCTGTCCCCAATCACGTTTTCCATATGTTTTCCTCTGTTTTCAATGGGTATATGTTTAGTAGAGTGTCTTAGAACTGTTGTAGGTTTGGTTTTGCTGACGTTTTCCATCATTCCATCTTCGTTTTCCAGCCATATTATTATTAATTAAAATTTTGGAAAAGTCCGAAAAATAAAGTTTCTCGAAAAATCCCGAAAAGTTTATATTTGAAGTTTTTGCATAAAAAGGGGCAGAAAGCCACTTGGGGTGACCCCAGGGGGCACCCAAGCCAGCTCACCATGTCCAGGCGCGGCATGTCCCTGGGGCGCGCCTGCCTATGGTGAGTGGGCCCCTGGCCCCCCCACTTGCTCTCCCACCTACCACACCTTCCTCTTTCCCGTAGAAACTCGCCCAGTTCATCCAAACCCGAGTTCTTGCTGTTCTTCCTCGCGTTTTTGATCTCCTTTCTCAGCTCATGTTTTCTGCTGAGATTTGGGGCAGTTGTTCTCTGGTATGTGACTCCTCCGATGATCCAAATAGAATTTTGTTTAGTGGAGTATTTCTTGCGTATTTTGCTGCTGTAGTTGACAGGTTATGTGAGCTTGCATGCTTGTTTGATGCTTGATTAAGTTAGTTTTGATGCATGTTTAGTACTCATACAAGTCCCTATAGTAGTTGCTCCAAATAAATTTTTTTGTGATATTTGTTAAATTTTTTAGAATAGGAGCATGAAGAACCATACCTTTGGAGAGATGTTTTTAAGTGATGCACCAAGGGCATCTAGGCCCTCAAGATCAGCTGTGAGAGCAATACCATCATATAACAAAAATCTTCTTGCCTCCGATATGTGGGAAAGGGATGATGGAGATGCTAATCCATCCACTTTTCCATGCTATGAATTTTTGCAGGAAGCGGGGATTCTAATTGATTTCAAGTTTCTTGTTAACAATGTTGGCTTAACTACTTATATGCAGGAGGAGCATGCTCAATACGCTATCCTCACAAAGACTTTCGTTGAAAGTTTTGAGCTCCAAAATCATCCCTATGGGCCAACTGTTTCGTTTAAGATTTATGATAAGGGCTATACTTTGCCACTGACATAATTTTGCAGGATAATAGGTGTTCCTTCGTCTGGGAAAACAAAGAAGATTTCAGATCGCCCTGGAGATTTGCTGGAACTCTATCGGGCAATAAGCAAAAATGATGACCGCCTAGCTCAGCGGGGCAAGATAAGAAACATACAACTCCCAGCTATTCGTTATTTTGCCTATTATCTTGATACTAGTGTTCTGGGAAGAGAAAACACTAGCAACATTTCTCACTACCATCTAGCTTTCCTAGCTGCTTCTCTTACTGGTGTTACTAATTATCATCTTGGTGTTATTATTGCACGTCGTTTAGCGGCCAGAGGACCTATTTATGGAGGCATTATTGCTTCACGTATTGTAGCTGATTTAGGTCTTGCTGTTAGTCCTAATGATGTGATATTACCCGTAGAGAGGCTTGACCTTGCTGCCATGAAACTGCATCATTTTGTTACTTCTGATTCCCGCCAGGGAAAATTAATTTATAGGATGGTTTTCGCTGACGGGGATGAGAGGGCAATCCCCATGCCACAACTTGGTTTCTTCAGTATTAACAAGGGATTATGGTCTCACACCAAGGAGGTGCTGGACGAGCAGATGTAGTTGCTTGGTTTCCACGAGCAGCACGACCCCGATGAGCAGGAGGGCGACGAGGCGCGCCATGAGAACTACACCGCGCATTATCCAGGTGCATCGAGCTCGTACCAGGGAAGAGGCCCCTCGTCGTCACACTTTGGAGACGTCACTTCATGCCGGGGCTGGAATTGAGCCCCACTTAGGCCAAAAGCCTAGCTTGGGGGAGGTATACCGACATCACACACTCATATATATATCGTATTTAGTCGGTTCTTTGTACATTCATATTTTCTGTTTCTCTCTCCTCCCTTTTTGTTATCGTTGTTTTGTTTTCGCTTTCCAAAACAAAAAAAGACCAAAAATATTTATGTTGTTTCTCTCTATTTGTTTCTTTAGTTGGTTTGTTTTATGTTTTAATTGCAGGTTCTAATTCAAAAACCCAAAAATATTTTGCTTTGTTTGCTCGTTTTCTTTTGTTCTTGTTTTCATTTGAAAAACGCAAAAATATTTGTTGTTCTTCTTTTGCTTTGTAAAGTTTGCTGCAGAGTTCAAAAGTCGTCTGTGTCTCCATTGGAGCTTGGTTTTCATTATATATTATTCGAGCCACAAGTGAAGAGCAATAATGACGATCTATGACAATTCAAGTTGTGGTGAGAGGCTGGTATGAACTCTATTTGTTTTTATTTTTCTACATATACCCATCCATGTGAGCATGCTTAGTTTGTTCATATAAGATATATGTGATTTAATGGCTGCTTAATAGTTCATGCTCTCTCATGTTTTGTTCCAATTTATTAATAGTAAATGACCTATCGTATAAATATTTGTTCGCGTTGTTCTATTCGTAGAAGGGTATGACATTGTGGTAGCCTCCTCTGACTGTTTCATTTGAATTGACTTGGCACATGCTCACGCATGCTAAGACTGAAAACAAAAAGTCAATAAGCCTCGATGATTTATTTTTCCTCAGAGTTCTAGTATCAATTTTATGCCTCAGTTAATTTTACTTTGACGCAAACATGATTATGGTAATTATTGCTCTCTTGATTGTCGCTTCCCAGTCTATTGCTAGCCTTCACTTGCACTGAGTATGAGCTTTACTCGTGCCTCCAAATCCCTGAAAACCATGTTATTCCACAGAGTCCACTATAAATTCCTATGCATGGTATTTTCTGCCATTCCAAGTAAATTTGCATGCGCTACCTTTAAAACCTTGAAAATACTTCTCGTTTTGTGTCACTGTTTTAGCTCATGAGGAAGTAGTATTGTGTTTGTTATCTTCCATGCTAAATTAAGTACCCACCTGAATTGCATGCTTCATCTGCTCATCATTAATATTGCAAAGAGCTAGTTAGACCACTATAACAGAAAAATAATGAAAAATAGACACTCCCCCATGGTATGTGAAAGTTGGCAGGCACCCGAGGATTCGGTTAGCCATGGTTTGTGAAAGCAAAGGTTGGGGGAGTGTCAAGCTATATATATGTGCATGATATAATTTCCTAATTTGGAACCGATCTCACTTGTTTATTATGGAAGATAATAAGCACTCTATTGCCATTTGTTGAAATGAACAACCACCTCTCAAAATTTCTTTACTTCTATTTCATGAAAAATTAAAAGCTCTAGCGCATGTGAATCCCCGCTTCCCTCTGCGAGGGGACAATACTTTACTTATAGGAAGAGTCTCCACCATATTCTTTGAGCAGCTTCTTGAGAGCATAATTGTCTTCTTAGTGTGATGTGTTTGTCCCAAAGGATGGTTGATTGTGATATAATATTGATACTTGCATCTTTTGATATCTTTACTTCTAGTCTTCCCTTGAACTTCAGAGGTGCCCTGGCATTTATGTTTTTCCCCACACATAAGGGCAAGCGAGATACCACTTTATCAAATCCTATTATGAATATTACAATCTTGCAAATAGTTATGCTTCATGTTGTTTATTATTAATATGTTGTTATCTCTTCATGGTTTGCATAGCTATTAAGTGACAGTATCTTGCATGTATCTTATCATGAGCATAATTAAGTGTTTGATCATATAGTGAGTATATTTACATCATATGAAGCAAATGTGTTTGTAAAAGTTCTTTTATCGCACTCAGTTGTTAACTGAATTGCTTGAGGACAAGCAATAAGCTAAGCTTGGGGGGAGTTGATATGTCAAAAACGTATCTACTTTTCTGAACACTTTGCTCATGTTTTCCCTCTAAAATTGTGTGTTTTGAATGCAACTAACACGGACTAACACTGTTTTCAGCAGAATTACTTTGGTGTCTTGTTTTTGTGCAGAAAATCAACTTTTAGGAAAATACCCGGAAACGAAGGGAAAGTCCATATTTTACCCGAAGACTCCCGGAGCCAGAAGATGATTCGGAGAGGGGAAAGGGGGTGCCCTCACCACCCCCAGGCGCGGCCAAGTTGCCACGCCTGGGCATGGTGAGCCCACCTCGGGCACCCCCTCGGACTCCCCTTTCGACTACATATGCCCCGAAACCTAAAAACCCGAGGGGGGTTGATCGTTTTCCAGAAAGAAGTACGTAGCTCCGCCGCCATCGTGAATCCTTTTTCGGGGTTCAGAAACTCCGTTCTGGCACCCTTTCGGGACGGGGAATTGGAGGAGATCATAACCATCGTCATCACCAAAGCATCTCCATCGACCATCAATGTTTCCCTCGTCCATGTGTGAGTAATTCCCCCGTTGTATGCTGAAGGGGATGGTAGGGATTGGATGAGATTGTTCATGTAATAATGTCGTGATTGTTAGGGCATAGTGCCTAGTTGTCACGACCCCGTTGTATGCTATGTGCTCCTAGACATGGAACCACAAGGGCTTCAGGGTTACCAGCCCCAGCCGTAACAAACAACGGTAGGAAGACCAGATTCATCGGCACGCAGGCCGGATCACCACGGTACTACTACTCCTTGTGTCCATGCTAGTCATAACCAACTATGTATAACACAACGTCCACGAGTCGAAAGAAACTGAAGGAAACGGGACGAGAGCTATACATAGCTGCTATGTGTCCAGAAAGTGCAACAACAATCGAGGGTTACTGGGGTTACCTAGCCCCAGGCCGAATCACATCGGCAGGCGGGCTCAGACATGGATCATCGGCTCCACAACCTCTCGACTGCGACAACTATGCAGGCATAGCCAAAACTATATAACGAGGAGCTCGAAAACCAACAACCGATCAAAGCAGCCCTCTAGACATGAAGCTTTCTTAAATAGGTGTTACTAGATTATAGATTTGCAAACAGAGGTCACACGACCTAATATTACTCAGACAACGAAAGGCAAATTATGTTGCTAATCAACAAGAACCAAAAAGTCCTAAGAGGACGCAACATAAGGCGACGTCCCAGCCCATAGATTCCAGGCTGCTGCCTGGGAACCCCAAACTACTCGTCGATGTCCACATTGAATCACCACCGATGTGAGATCTTCACGTGAACCAAATTTAAGCAAACCTGAGTACGGGAGGTACTCAACAAGACTTTATTAACCTATTATATATCTGTTGTTTTGAAAAGGGTTTTATGAAGGTTAATTTGCGTAGAGCAATCTTTGTTTTCCAAATCGAGGGAGAATAGCACGTCTCATGGAGTATTTTCAAAACAGATGAGAAACAAATCAACCACTCTAATCATCATCTTTTTATCCACCGACATCATTTCCCAGCATCACATGCTACAAGGATCACCCCTCTCGGCATCTCCGAGGAGGCACCCTTCATTCGTTATCAACAAGTTTTAGTCTCTCCTTCATGTTATCTATGACCTCGTATCTTCCACCAAGTCTTCCTTAACCGTGGACACGGCTTTCTGAAAGATTTATCCCTGCAGGGTGGTACACTTTACCCACACGTATCATCCGACTCTTAATGCCAAGCTATTGGCACACTTCCGACGATGTGTCGACAGAGTGTGGTTGGCCACGACCTTTACCTTGCTCGACCCTATCCATGAGTCAACCCAAACAGGGCCACCCCGTCAACAGGGAGTTGGCCACCTCCTGACGGCCTGTTCTGTGAGTCGGGATCAAGATACGTGTATCGTCCATCACTTGTCCCGGTCACGCCCTAAACACCTCCAAAAGTTTTTTGATTCGCACGCAGATGGAACTCCCAAACTATGTGACTCACTGATAGAGCAAAACAAGTTAGTTGGTCGAGCGCGGTCTGTTAGGCCCCGCTTGTGGTTGCACGCTCAGTCTTGATTTCTTCGGCGAGACCTTACACCTATGGTTGGCAAGTACATGACAAACAACCACTTCCCAAGTGGCCTCCAGCCCAAGCCTTAGTCAGGTTAACCACACAATGCTCATCTTACCACGTCATCATATCATACTAGGTTATCGCAGCTCTGATTCATCAACCGGATGAAGCAGAGGTAACAACATGTTAAGCTAAGCGAAGCAGATATGAGGCTTTGGCGATGCGCACAAGAAAATCTATGGCGGCTAGGAGCAGTGGATCAGTACATTGAGGCAATGCAGTATATAGGTGAACTATATCTACTAGCATCAAATACTTTGGAATCGAATGCAAATTACGAGAATAAAATGTTGTTGGAAAACGTATATGAGCAGATAAGAGGTTATGCTTCCCTTGGTTAAAAGAAAACCAATTGAAATGTCTTCTCGGATAAGTGCTTGACTTGTCGGTTAAGATCAAGTATTCGTCAAAGGAGGTGCTGGCCTTCACTTCGGAGTCGCGTTCTACCGAGGGGGAAAACAACACCAAAAAGAAGAACAACAATCAAACATGGCATCGATGCAATGCACAACATGTATGCATGAGCAAGTTAATGCAGTCAAATAAATCCCTAAACATGTTCGATGCGTTGTTAGGGTTCGTATGGCAATTAAGCATTTTTACTGAAATTAGCCCAAAATATACCCCGGAGGGGCAATTCTAGAAATTCTGAAAGTGAGACTAATTTTAATTTCTCAAATGGGGTTGAAAACGCCATAGCTAGATTGAATTTGTTATTTTGAGCAATTTGGTATATAACTTTTAATTTTATAATTTTATTGAATAAAAACTTATTTTTCCATTTTTAAATGAATTAAACAACATTAAATAAATGCTCATCTTTGAACTTTGTCAAAAATATGTGAAAATTACATATTCATGTAGAGCTTATTTTTCTGATCACTCCCATATTTTTATCTTATTTTTCTGATTAATATTCTAAGAGATATTAAATTTACAATCTTTATTCAATTTTCTGCAATTTATTAAACAGAGGGCCCACGTGTCATTTATTTAAAAATTTACTAAACACTTTTCATTAATTCAATTTTGAACCTGACAGGGCGGGCCCGCGGCGATGTCACGCTGACGTCATCAGCGCTGGCCGGCAGGGGCACACACGCGATCGCCGGCGGCGATTCCGGCCGGAATGGCTCGAATGGAAGGCGCCAAACGGAAGAGGAAGTCCAGGGCGACCAATAGGTGGTGGTGCCGCTTCCTAACTACCACCGGAGACTTGCCGGAGATGAGCAATGGCAGCGGCGGCCACGGGTTCCGGCGACGGGACAAAACAGAGGGAGAGGGAGGAGTTGGAGGGGTCCGGGAGGACCATTAGCTCACCGTGAGCTCGAAGAGCAGCTCGAGGAGGAGAGGCGATGCCGGACGACGATGAATCGGTGGCAGAGGCCGACGGCCGGAGGCGGGGAAGGAGGCGATTTAGAGCCTCTCGGCCCGATTCACTTGGGAAGGATGTAGAGGGGAGGACGATGATGCCAAAGGTGGGATCGGTTTCCTTCGGGACGGCCGGAGTCAGCGGCGATTCGCGCGGGACGGTGGCTAGGGTTTCGGGCTAGGGTTTGGCTTCTCGGGAGGGATACAGAGAGCGAGAGGGACGTCCGGGGCGAGGCGAGTGAGGAGAGGAGCTTCCCGTCGCCCTTCTTTCGTTACCCACGCGCGAGGGGCGGTAGCAGGACGTGGCGGCAGCTCCGGCGAGGTGCCTGCCTGTCGGGGAAGATGACTGACAGCAGATCTTCTGGAAAACCCCCTGGCCTTTTCCAAAACTACAAGGAAGGCCTTCTGCTGTTAAGAGAGGTTGAGGAAAATTGAAAGTTTGAGGTCTTTTTTGCAAATAGAAAATTTAGCAGAAATAATATTTGGGAAGCTCATCAAAATTGCAATCAAACCATTACTTGGGTTTCAAATTTTGAAACTGTTTTAAATTCAAATTTGAAGTGCTCACTTTAAGTGATTTTTATGCAAGTTTCATTTAGATTCAAATTAAAACTTGGTTCAAATTTTTTCATGCATGCTATGCAATGAACACAACACCACAACCCTTTGTTAGCAAAATTTGGGATGTTACAAAAATTCCCCCTTACAAGAATCTCGTCCCGAGATTCCTGAAGGAGAAAGAAAGATGGAACACTGGTTTTGAACGATCTTCTCGAACCTTACGATTCTGTTCGTGAAGGGGTTGATCCGTAGCACTTGCGAAGATATCCAACGGCTACACCTTAGGTAGGAGGGAAAACTCTTAGGAATTGATCTTAACGAAGATCGAGTATCTCATAGTTTAATCATGACAGGAATGTTCATAAAGACCAAAAACCCGTCCTCAGTTCGGATTGCAGGCTGCAACTCGCCTGCATGAAGCAGGAATCGCTAGTAATCGCCGGTCAGCCATATGGCGATGAATCCGTTCCCGGGCCTTGTACACACCGCCCGTCACACTATAGGAGCTGGCCATGTTTGAACTAAACCTTTTGAGTTAACACGCATGAAACACATCAAGGTAACAGAGGTAAAAGGAGAAGGTTTCAAGTTTGTGGACGATTGATCTTGAAAGGATTTAGAATATGAGCTTTGCACAAGACCTTAAATCCTTTTGGAAAAGAAAGGTTGAACAAATTGTGAGACCGAGGTTTCTTCGAAGCAAAATACCAAGATGGGAAGGATGGTCTTGAATATCACAATGTAATATCCGTAGACGAGGGAGAACACGAGAAAACACTGTAATTCATGTGTCAGAGAAAATTTGATACAGAATCATGTTCACTCTTCGGAGTGGACACGGAAGAGAATGGAACTTTCATTCCCTCAAATTTGTGTAGAACCTTGTCATGAATCGGGTGCTACTTCACGACAGAAGATGAGTAACCAAGATGAGGTGGAACACCATAATTAAGGAGGAATTCTTGGTCACACCATAAGGATGGTTAACCAACAGGGGTTGAAACACCGGAAGGAAATAAGAAATCTCTTTCCTATTGTGGTTTTGACGTAGCAATACGTTTACCACATGGTTAAGACTCCCTGGCTGAAGTGACTGACAAAGGGAGCGGATCAATAGTGGTTACAAAACACCACGATATGGTTCTCACGATGAATTTGTTTCCACTTGAAGAGAGGTCTGGAGGATTGATAGAGAAACATTGGATGATTCGACTTCCAAGTTCTCCTAGATGTTCTAAGTACCGATATCAAGCTTACATTAAGCCTTCAATAGGTCATCAAGTGAAAATAGAACTCCAGTTTGGAGAAACGGGGAGGGGGAACTTGTTAGAATGAGCCACACAAGAATTCTCACGGAGGGTGACTGTTCTTACGGATTCAAAGAGATATGACGTTAGGCCTTCCGGATAATTGTGTCCACCACAACATCAACCATGCCGGATTCTGGAAAAGACGTAAGTCGTAACCCTTGAGAAAACACCAACCATCATTGATGCTTGAGATTCAGCTCTGGTTAGTGGGTTGATAACTCAGACTCGGTATGTTTGATCAGCAGAATTGCACCAGTATGCATTTACTAGATTCTCAAGATATGGACTACGATGTAAAGCTCAAGAAGATGAGCGAGATTTCAGGACTCATGTATTAGCAACTTGTGAAAGACGGTTGCACCTACATGGTTTACTTGCGGAGGAACACATCAGAGTCCTTGTTAGGAATATGATTATAAAGATAACGAAGTTCTTAGACTTCTGCTCTTTCACGAACGATCAGTCAGTGGCTTAGTGTGGATGCAAACTTCCTCAAATAAATGGAGGTTTCAACATACCATCTCAAGGATAGTCCACACATGCATGACCAACTTGAAATTATTCCCGAGGGAACAAGGAAACTTTACTCGGATCCATGGTAACAACCTTCACCATTAGCACATGGACTAGAGTAAGCCACTTCGAACATATAGAACACGAACTTCGTGATGACACAAAGTTGGTTCTCAAAAGTTTCCAACATTAGTGCCAAGTTTTCAACATGAACCTCATTAAGCATGGAGAAAACAAGGATGTCATCGTTGGGTTCAACAACACCCTTATCAAACACTCCAAGGAGAAGGGTTCATATGATCTATGATCAAGGCAAAATATTGGCCAGACTAAAGGACAGGAAGGTGTACTCGGGCAAACACCATGAGTGAAAACACCATAAAGATATTCCTTGAATCTGAGCTTGATTTGACGATAGCCCAAATCAAATCAAGGTAGAATGGTAGCATGTCCATTGAGGAGATACTATCATGCTTCAACACAAAGAAAACAAGACATCCCTTAACGAAGGATCCAGTTAGGTGGAGCTCTTGTCTTTCAACTCGCCAAGTTGTTGTTTAAGCTCAACCAACTAGTCCATGATATCCAGCAGGGTTCCTTGGAGAAAGAGTAGTTCAAACTACCCCTTGTTTAGACATCATGGTCAGGTGACCACCTGGTGATACTTCTAGGAAAAATAACCAGAATATCACAACCTACCGGTATGTCTTAGAGTTTGAAAGTGATCTTGCTTTTCAAAGCAACACAATATGGTTTTGAGAGCTTTGGCATGAACCTAACTCTCTGACCAAGAATGTGCACCGGAATGAACGGATTTGGTAACACAGTAAACTTCAAAAAGATATCGGTTGACCAATAGTGCTAAGAAGGATATAGATGTTTCTTAGATTTTTCAAAGCAATAAGGATTGCTAAGAATACCTGATACACACCAATGCACAAACAACATTCTTGAGCATTCAATCTTGTAGATATGGTGAGTGAAGATGTGTAGGAGCATCACTTCATCATTAAGGCCATGAAACTTAATACGACCTCTTGATATAAAAGAGTGTGATACCCTGAGGTAGAACAGAATAGAAGCTAATGAAAATTCTTTAATCTGCGAATTACCAAACTTTGACCTGGTCCTGGAGATGAACGAGGTACGGGAGTTTGTTTGTCCTTATATTCCCAAATTGGAACATTCTGATGGAAAACAAGAGAAAATGCATTGGAAATATCCAACACACATATGTGACCGGATGTCCAAAACAACGGATGGAGACTTGAGAGTAACTGAAGGGTGGAATCATGCTCAGGGGAGATCCTAAGATCAAGATGATGCAGAGTGTCATACTCATTTGTAAAACCCATGCAAAAGAATTGGTATGGCTGAAATAAGAACGAAGATGTGGAATTCAGGATGATCACTCTTGTTGTGATCCCTTTTAGTTCCAAAAGAAAACCTATGGCTATTGGAATTGAGATTACCTAGCCATCCTGAGGTAAAATAGATTCTTCAGGATCCAAAGAAGCAGAACTTGGGTTAAAGGTCAACATCGTGTACTGGTAGCATGAGCATTACATGGTTAACAAACCACATGATTCAACCCACCACAACTCAGCACATTCCGGGACCTTCGGTTCAAGTACAAGGGTTAAAACCCAAAGAAAGGAGTAACTACTATCTTAGTGCCTTGAAGGACACAACGAATCGCAACAACGAAGTATCTTTCGAAGGACAACAATAGCTCCGGAAGAATTTGATTAAAAGGCAAAGAATACATTCGAGATAGAAAGCAGATCTACGGGTTCAGGATTTGGGGACTTTGGAGCATGGAGGAATGTGGAATCCAAACAAATTTTGAGAGATTAGGATGGAAAGGAAATCTCCCAATTGAATTAAAACACAAGGGAGTATGGAACACACACGACTCTAGAAACTGAACACTAGATCAACTTGGGAAACAGACGTCCTTGCCAAAGAAGGCACCAAGGTTTTGAATGACTTGGAACTTTTTCAGATCCAAACAGGTAAGGAGACCCAGAATTAGGGCGATACCAGATAAGGAGTAAAAAGAATCCTAAAGAGATTTTTACAATCATTTGAAGTTTCAAAGTAGTTTCCACAATCACTAGACTCAACATCGACCAAGCAGTAAGGTTTTCCTACAGGCAGTCCTGCTCTGATACCACTTTTGTCACAACCCTGGACCCAGAGATATACATACTATTATGTGCTCCTAGACATGGACCCACAAGGGCTTCAGGGTTACCAACACCAGTCGCAACAAACAACGATAGGCAGACCAGATTCATCGGCACGCAGGCCGGATCACCACGGTACTACTACCCCTTGTGTCCATGCTAGTCATAACCAACTATGCATAACCAAGCGTCCACGAGTCAAAAGAAACTGAAGGAAACGGGACCAAAGCTATACAGAGCTACTATGTATCCAGAAAGTGCAACAACAATCGAGGGTTACTGGTGTTACCTAGCCCTAGGCCGAATCACATCGGCAGGCGGGCTCGGACATGGATCATCGGCTCCACAACCCCTCGTCTGCGACAACTATGCAGGCATAGCCAAAACTGTATAACGATGAGCTCGAAAACCAACAACCGATCAAAGCAACACTCTAGACATGAAGCTTTCTTAAATAGGTGTTACTAGAGTATAGATTTACAAACAGAGGTCACACGATCCAACATTACATCAGACAACAGAAGGCAAATTATGTTGCTAATCAACAAGAACCAAAAAGTCCTAAGAGGCTGCAACATAAGGTGACGTCCCATCCCATAGATTCCAGGATGCTGCCTGGGAACCCCAAACTACTCGTCGATGTCCACATTCAATCAAATGTTGTTGGAAAATGTATATGAGCAGATAAGAGGTTATGCTTGCCTTGGTTAAAATAAAACCAATTGAAATGTCTTCACGGATAAGTGTTTGACTTGTCGGTTAAGATCAAGTATTCGTCAAAGGAGGTGCTGGCCTTCGCTTCGGAGTCGCGTTCTACCGAGAGGGAAAACAACACCGAAAAGAAGAACAACAATCAAACATGGCATCTATGCAATGCACAACATGTATGCATGACCAAGTTAATGCACTTAAATAAAGCCCTAAACCTGTTCGATGGGTTGCTAGGGTTCGTATGACAATTAAGCATTTTTACTGAAATTAGCCCGAAATAGACCCTGAAGGGGCAATTCGAGCAATTCTGAAAGTGAGACTAATTTAATTTATCAAATGGTTTTGAAAACACCATAGCTAGATTGCATTTGTCATTTTGAGCAATTTGGTATATAACTTTTAATTTTCTACTTTTATTGAATAAAAACTTATTTTTTCCATTTTTAAATGAATTAAACAACATTAAATAAATGCTCATCTTTGAACTTTGTCAAACATATATGAAAATGACATATTCATGTAGAGCTTATTTTCTGATCACTCCCATATTTTTATCTTATTTTCTGATTAATATTCTAAGAGATATTAAATTTACAATCTTTATTTATTAAACAGAGGGCCCACGTGTCATTTATTTAAACATTTATTAAACCCTTTTGATTGATTCGATTTTGAACCTGACAGGGCGGGGCCGCGGCGACGTCACGGCAGGGGCACACCCGCGGTCGCCGGCGGCGATTCCGGCCGGAATGGCTCGAACGGAAGGCGCCAAACGGAAGAGGAGGTCCAGGGCGACCTATAGGTGGTGGCGCCACTTCCTAACTACCACCGGAGACTCGCCGGCGACGAGCAATGGCGGCGGCGGCCACGGGTTCCAGCGACGGGACAAAACAGAGGGAGAGGGAGGATTTTGAGGGGTTCGGGAGGACCATTAGCTCACCGTGAGCTCGAAGAGCAGCTCGAGGAGGCGAGGCGACGCCGGACGACGACGAATCGGTGGCGGAGGCCGACGGCCGGAGGCGGGGAAGAAGGGGATGGCGGCAGCGATTTAGATCGTCTCGGCCAGATTCACTTGGGAAGGATGTAGAGGGGAGGACGACGATGCCAGAGGTGGGCTTGGTTTGCTTCGGGACGGCCGCGAGTTAGCGGAGATTCGCGCGGGGACGGTGGCTTGGGTTTCGGACTAGGGTTTGGCTTCTCAGGAGGGATACAGAGAGCGAGAGGGACGTCCGGGGCGAGGCGAATGAGGAGAGGAGCTTCGCGTCGCCCTTCTTTCGTTACCCACGCACGAGGGGCGGTAGCAGGACGTGGCGGCAGCTCCGGCGAGGTGCCTGCCTGTCGGGGAAGATGACTGGTAGCAGATCTTCTGGAAAACCCCTTGGCCTTTTCCAAAACTACAACGAAGCCCTTCTGCTGTTAAGAGAGGTTGAGGAAAATTGAAAGTTTGAGGTCTTTTTTGCAAACAGAAAATTTGGCAGAAATAATATTTGGGAAGCTCATCAAAATTGCAATCAAACCATTACTTGGTTTTCAAATTTTGAAATTGTTTTAAATTCAAATTTGAAGTGCTCACTTTAAGTGATTTTTATGCAAGTTTCATTTAGATTTAAATTAAAACTTGGTTCAAATTTTTCCATGCATGCTATGCAATGAACACAATACCACAACCCTTTGTTAGCAAAATTTGGGATGTTACACTAGTATCCTCTATTAGTGATATTGACATTGTTGCAACTTGTTGTGCTCAATGCTTGTCACTTTGGGCCCGAGTGACATGATCTCAGATCTGAACATGTTATTGAATCACGATGATAATTATTGTTTCTTGATCATACCTGCAAGTTGTTTACACATATTGTTGTCCAAAACCCGAGGCCCCAAAGTGACAGAAATTGGGACAACAGGAGGGGATGGCTGTGATGTGAGGATCACATGTGTTCACGGAGTGTTAATGCTTTGCTCCAGTGTTCTATTAAAAAGAACACCTTAATTACCAGTAGTTCCCTTGAGGCCCCGCTGAAAATGGGCTAGTAGGACAAAAGATGGTGTGCAAGTTCTCATTGCGAGCACGTACGACTATTTACGGAACACATGCCTATGGTTACTTAGTGCTTGGATGCTTTATCTTATTCATCTCCAATGCCCATGTCTTGATTATTATATGAACTATCTTATCCATGCAACGCCCGTTCATCTATCCCTATGTCTACAGTATTTAATCCTGATGTTTACTTCAAACACTACTACTGCTACTATAAAACTATTGCTACTGATAAACAACTGCGAGCAAGTCCACTTTCAGGTGCAGGTGAATTGACAACTCACTTGTTAAGGATCAAAAATATTCTTTGGCTCCCCTTGTGAAATCAATAAATTTGGGTTTTACTTCCCTCGAAGACTGTTGTGATCCCCTATACTTGTGGGTTATCAGTGAACCCTGCTGTTATCCTTTTTCTAGCCATATTCTTCTCTTGTGGGTTATGTGTTCTGTAGTGTGCCTTATGGATTATTACAAATGTTTGAGCCACTGGTTTGTCTAGTATTTTTATGATTGAGTCTTTATTTAAGTCTCTGTGTGGAACAAAGCATAGTCAGTAGCTACCTTGCTTGTCTGTGTTTTACTTGGTCATTTAAAATATTCTGAGTGATTATTTTAGCATGAGTATTGTACCAATGCTATTGTTGTGACTTGATTTAATTAGTTTCCTATGCATTGGGTCAGTAGGAAACTTATCTATTTGATGCTTTCTTACATTGTTGGCAATACCCACAGGTATGGGTATTACCTTTGGTGCTTGTTATTACTTTAGTAGTCTCACCCTTGTGACCAAAGGCTATTTCAGCGTCTTCAATTTCTTGGCATGAGAGTGGATTACCCACTAAACCCATGACATTTAGGTTGTGGGATATGGTTTCCCAACCATAAGCATTTTAATAATAGCATTTATGACATGTGTGTTTGTTTGGTGTTTTCCTCGGTAAAAGTCTGAGTGATTGTTCTAGTATAAGTTGCTTGTTGTATGTGTTGCTTTGTATTATTGTTTGCCTTCTTTGGTTCTGAGTGTGTGTCTGTAGAAGAGGGTGTCGTAGAGCTTTGTGTCAAGTTCAAGCTACTTCAAAGCCAGGGACACAAGGAGTTTCAAGGCAAGCTATCCTGATGCTTTCTACTACACTTATCATTATCTATCATGCATGTTTTCACTTCTGAAGTTTTACAACAACTTTGATTAACAAAACTATTTTTGTTGTGGCTATTACTACCATTATACTATATAAATTATTATCATGCCAGTAGTCAAAACTTGGTGTTACCAAGCCCATAGCCACCATATGGTGTTTTTACCACCAAAAACAAAATAACATGAAGTCCCCAAGTGGACACCCTTAAATGTGTTTTCTGCTAAACAAAGGCTTTATAGAAAACCCAGTGGAAAGGTGGAGCCTTATCCATGGGAGAATTGTGAGGTGATCATTGTGGAAAAAGGTGTTTTCTAAAATGACACGTAACCTTGTCTTTGCCTGACAACCTTAACGTACTGCCACTCTACCCCAACATGGGCAAGGGGCTTGGCTATAAGCTTGTTCTCGTTAGTGTGTGCTCTATCTCAAATTTCTATAAGGGATGGGATCCCCTGAACCGAAATGTCGCCAAGTTATGAAACACGAGGCATGCAAAGTGTGGGATTAATTTTCCCTCCGGCCGCAGCAGTTGGGTCTCCTGTCATGGCGGTGTGGGACACGATGCCTAGGAGAACAAACCCAATTGAAGAGATAGTCATATACTAGCCTGACAATAGAGGAAGGTTAGGACCAGTTATCTGATGTTCACATACTGTCAGAGACAGTCTATGGTTGTTCACGGCGGATGTTCTGAATCTTGTGGATTGCGTACACCTCTGCAGAGTAAAACTATTCAGAATAGCCGCGTCCTCGGATATGGACAGTTGAATGGACATGTAGCTAGAATTGTGTCAATGTTTTCCAAAAGGATATTGTTGAAAAGGGTTAGTACCTGTGAGGTACTGGAAAGATGAACTTGTACCTGTGAGGTACGGATGAAGAAAAGCTCGAAGTTGTTTTACAAGAAGCATTGCAAAGAAAAACTTTCTTTTCTAACGAGACTTACAAAACCTCTTGATATGCAATATCTACAGGAGAAACTATATTATTTTCTTTTGAAGTATCTTCTCAACAAAGATACAGAGATGTTAAATAAACCATGATGTATCTTCCATCCATCATGGGTAGCCAACCCTATGTATAGCCTCCACAGTCCATCATATAAGCATACTTGCATTTTTTAGCTTCATAAGGGGTGACCTGCAGAGTACATTCAAATGTACTCACATTGGTTTCGTCCTTGGTATCTACTTGCCAGACTCAAGAAGCAGCCTGAGGAGCAGTTCTACGAGGAGGAGTACTACACTGATGGCCCTGCGAACTAGGCTCGTCTCCCGGTCAGCATCCTGTAGGTTAAGGCGTGACTTGGGCTCTACCGCGTTGTGTGTTGTTTGCCTTCCGATGTGTTTTTTTAGTTGTCTGCCATGTGTGGCAGTCATGTTAGACTTGGTCATGTGACCATTTGTGTAAGACATTTTTTGTATTCGTGTAATGGATGATGTAATCTGCACTCCAACTTTATATGTTGTTCACGACTTGTGTGATATGGGATTGTGAATGTATGCATATTGGAGGTCCTTGGACGGTGGTCCTGGGGGCCTTACAGGTGGTGCCGGAGCTTGAGGATGACATCCCATGGAGCCGATTGCTTTTTTGTTTTGTTTGTGCAGGGACTCGATTGCTTTTTTTTATCTTTATTGGGCATGACTCAAGTCATATGACATACTTATACGTCATAAACATATCCATAATTTCTGATGTTTCATGTTGTTTTCATGCCATATGCTACATGTTTCCTTTACACTTTATGCCATTTTTATCGATTTCCTGGGTCTAACCTAGTGACAATATGCCACATAGCCATTTCTTGTTTTCTGTTGTTTTTAGTTTCAAAAAAATTCTTCTGGAAATATTCTTGGAATTGGACGATTCGAAGCCCGGAAGTCTTAGAAAGTTGTCGCGCACACGGAGTCCGGAGGAGGGAGCCACAGGGACCCACACCATGGGTGGGCGCGGCCCCCTGGCTTCCCACCGACGTTGCCCTCGCGCCTATATATTCTCCTCGAAGGGTTAACCCAAAATATGACAGCCTTTTCCACAAAAAATATCTGCAACCGCCATCATCATCAACCCTAGTCCGGGAGGGTTCTGGAGCTTTCCCCAGCACCCTGCCGGGAGGAGGAATCATCACCGGAAGGCTCTTCATCTTCATGCCCGCCTCCGAAGTGATGTGTGAGTAGTTCATCCTTGGACTACGGGTCCATAGCAGTACCTAGATGGTTGTTCTTTCCTCTTTATGCCTCATGTTTAGATCTTGTGAGCTGCCCTACATGATCAAGATCATCTTATTGTAATGCTACATGTTGTGTTTGCTGGGATCCGATGAATATTAAATGCTATGTCCAATGGTTATCAATATATCATGTTCTTTTCATGTGTATGTTATTTATGATCTTGCATGCTCTCCGTTGTTAGTAGATGCTCTGGCCAAGTAGATGCTAGTAACTCCAAGAGGGAGTATTTATGCTCGATAGTGGGTTGATGCCTCCCTTTCACTCACGCTCGAGTGACAGAAACGTAAATGGGTGGGGATGTGATGTTGCCATTAGGGAGAAAACAACAATGCTTTTTCTAAGGATGATATTATTGTTTATATTACACACTTTGCTTACTGCGATTATTTTTTGCTTGCAACTTAATACCCAAGGTTTGCTCGGATGACACTTTGAGGGTGGATTATTAGTCATAGATGCAGTTGGATATCGGTCTATGTATCTTGTTGTAATGCCTGCATTAATCACATAGTAATCATCATGTCATGCATATGCATTATGGTGCAGCCTTTATATCTGTCAATTTCCCAGCTGTAATTTTTTTACACAGCATGTTATCTATCTGTCTTGGGAGAGACACCTCTAGTGAACTGTGGACCCCGGTCCATTTTCCTCATACTGATAATACAACCACTGCAATCTTTCTTTTCATATTGTTACTACTGTTTTCCTACTGCCATCACTGTTCTCTTTTCATCTACTGCAAACAAGTACTGTTTTCCACACCAGATGTTTAACCTCTTTGTTTTCAGCAAAACCGGTGAGATTGACAACCTCACTGCTTCATTGGGGAAAAGTGATTTGATTGTGTTGTGTAGGTTCTATGTTGCTTTTGAACCGGTAGTGCGCCCCGCCACATCAGCTGCATCAACCTTCGGAAGTGATTTCTTTCTCCTACTGGTCGATTCAACCTTGGTTTCTTTCTAAGGGAAACTTGCTACTGTGCTCTTCATACCTTCCTCTTGGGGTCTCCCAACAAACGTGTGTTACACGTGTATCAAACTAATTTCTGGCCCCGTTGACGGGGAGAAAGAGGATTTCAGCAAGGGGAGTCTCTTACTTCCAACCTCTTTACTTTTTTTATTTTGCTTAGTATATTTTATTTTGTCTTGTTTGCTTCTCTTTATCGAAAACACACAAAAAAAGAGTTCTTATTCTAGTTGTTATTTTATCCTGTTTTTAATCTTGCTGAAATGAGTACTCATGAGAACACTAATTTGTGTGACTTCACTAGCATAAAAAACAATGATTTCATTAGCACACCTATTGCTCCACCTGCTCCTACTGCTGATTTTTATGAGATAAAGCCTGCTCTATTAAATCTTGTTATGAGAGAGCAATTTTTTGGCGTTAGTACTGATGATGTTGCTGCCCATCTTAATAATTTTGCTGAACTCTGTGAGATACAAAAAGGTAAGGATGTAGATGGAGATATTATTAAACTATTTTTTCCCTTTCTCTTTGGGAGGAAGAGCTAAAGAATGGTTTCTATCTTTGCCTAGAAATAGTATTGATTTTTGGACTAAATGTAAAGATGCTTTGATTGGAAAATATTATCCTCCTGCTAAGATTATATCCTTAAGAAGTAGCATTATGAATTTTAAGCAACTTGATAACGATCATGTTGCTAAAGCTTGGGAAAGAATGAAATCTTTAGTAAAGAATTGTCCGACTCATGGACTGACTACTTGGATGATCATCTAGACCTTTTATGCAGGTCTGAATTTTTCTTCAAGAAACCTTCTGGATTCAGCTGCTGGAGGAACCTTTATGTCCATGACTTTGGGGGCAGCAACAAAGCTTCTTGATGATATGATGGTAAATTATTCTGAATTGCACACTGAGAGAGCTTCAACAGGTAAGAAGGTAAATTCTGTTGAAAAAACATCTTCCTTGACCGATAGGCTTGATGCTATTATATCTATGCTTGTGAATGGCCATGCTACTATTGATCCAAACAATGTTCCTTTAGCCTCTTTGGTTGCTCATGAAGAGCATGTTGATGTGAACTTCATTAAAATTAATAATTTCAACAACAATGCTTATAGGAATAATTTTGGTAGCAACAACTATAGGCCATATCCTCCTAATAATAATAATGGTTATGTCAATTCTTATGGGAATTCCTACAACAACAATAAAGGTGTATGCTCTGATCTTGAAAACATGCTTAATAATTTTATTAGTACAGAAACTGCTTTTAATAAATATGTTGAGGAAAAGTTTGGAAAAATTGATGTTCTTGCTTCTAAAGTTGATAGCCTTGCTCTTGATGTTGATTTTCTGAAACTAAAGGTTATGCCTCATGATGTTAAAGAAAGCAAAACTCTAAATGCCATTCAAATTCGTATTGATGATAATGTTAGGATGTTAGCTGAATTGCATGCTAGATGGGAAAGAGAAGATGAAATAGCTAGAAAGAATAATATAGCTAATGTTTGTACCATTACCACCACTAGTAAAACTGAAGCTTCTCATGCTAGTAAACCTTCTACTATTAATGGTAAAGTAGTTGGTGTTAGCAATACTCCCACTTCTATTGTTAAACGTTTAAAATTGCTTGAAACTACTACAACTGTTCCTGATAAAAGTGCTGAAATTTTTCGAAATATGGGAGACAATGGTCCCATTACCTTTGATAAGAATGATCTTTACTTTGATGATTGCAGCATATCTGAAGTGATTATGTTCCTACAAAAGCTTGCTAGTTGTCCTAATGCTAGTGCTATGAATATGGCTTTCACAAAACATATTACAAATGCTCTCATACAAATTAGAGAAGATGAATTAAGATGTGAAGCCTCTATCCCTAGGAAATTAGATGAGCGCTGGGAACCCATCATTAAAATAAAGGTGAATGATTTTGATTGTAATTCTCTATGTGACCTTGGTTCTAGTATCTATGTTATGGCTAAGAAACTTTATGATATGCTTGATTTGCCACCTTACTGTTATTTGGATATTCGTCTTATTGATAATGTTAGAAAGAAACCTTTGGGGAGAGTTGATGATGTTCTTATTATGGTTAATAATAACCTTGTCCCCGTTGATTTTGTTGTTATGAATATTGAATGCAATTCTTCTTTTCCTATTGTTTTGGGAAGACCTTTTCTTAAAACTGTTGGTGATGTTATTGATATGAAAGAGGGGAATATTAAATATCAATTCCAACTCAAGAAAGGTACATAACACTTTCCTAGGAAGAGAATGAAGTTGACTTTTGATTCTCTAATTCGAACAAGTTACAATTTGGATGCTTCTTCACTTGAAAATACTTGATTCTACTTTTCTGGGCCTAGTTAAAAGGCATTAAAGAAAAACACTTCTTGGGAGATAACCCATGATTTTATTTTTACTTTTTTTTCTCTGTTTTCTTTGAGTCAAGGGGTTGTATACTTCTGTAGAAACTCCTTTGTATATTTATTTTCATGTATTTGTTGTGCCAAGTAAAGTTTATAGTGAAAGTTTGTGTTAGTTTTGGATTTCTGCGCAGGAAACAGATTTCTACTGTCCACCGAAAAAATCACATGATTCATAGAAAGATCAAAATGACTTGCAAAATTTTTGATATTATACGCCAGCTAATTCCGAAACTTTTTTGCTGATTACATTTTTCGATTTGAGCAACGTAAGTGCCCCCAAAAAAATCGTCTTTACAGACTATTCTGGTTTTGAAAGATTCTGCCTTTTTTTACTTGCATTCTCTCTTTACTATGTCGAGTGGATTTCTTTGCTTCACAAAACATCGGTGGCTGTAGCCAATGTTTAAAAAGCATCAATAATGCTTGTGTCCATGCAGAACATGTGAATTTTTTATTGTGCACTAACCCTCTAATGCGAATTACATTGAGTGTGGTGTGAAGAAAGTTTTCAAGGGTCAAGAGAAGAGGGTGATATAATGTGATCAAGAAGAGTGCAAATCAAAGCTTGGGGATGTGCAACATCCCTGATTTTTGGAAAATGCAAAAATCACAAAAATTTGAAACTTTTTGTTTTCAAGTTTAGTAAGTCACCAAAAACCAAATGAGATGCAAGAAACAAAAGAAAACAATACATGTTTCAATGAAATTGAGTTTACCAATCCAATTATGCCTTGTTCCTTAAACCCTAAAACCTTATTCAAAAAAAATAAGTTTCTTTATATAAAGGGAATATCTTTTATTAACAAACCATTACCTAAAATGTTTACAACTCCAATATTAATCTGAAGATATTTTTATGGCATCAAAAATCAAAGATTTATAACCCTTAATAAAGTTCTAGGCCTTAAAAGTATTTGATGAGAATAAAATTGTTAATAATAACTTTTAGTTGTTATTCCAAGTTTTAAACACGAAGGTGTGAGAAATAAATGCATTGTTTTGAAAATAACATAAAAGAGGGTTTTGAAAACAATATTATGAATTGTGATTTTTATTCTAAATTCTATTGATCAACAATATTAATTATTTGTTATGAACTAATTAAATAGCATTAAGTTACTATTAGTAAATCCTTCATATCCTAAAATCATAAAATGTGAAAAAGGTTTAAAATGGATTTACAAAAATAGTATACGACATGTAAAATGTCTCTGAAATTTTATTTAGACAATAACATCGATTTATTATTTTTCTAAAATTTTAAAATGGCCTTAAAGTATTATTTAGTGTTTTATTTATTTTCAAAATATAAATTCTGAAAACAAGATGAAATGACTCTCAAAAATATGTTTTCAACATTTAGAATGTCACTGAAATTTTAATTGACCAATAACTATGTTTTATAAATTATTAAATTAAAAATCACATTAAGTGACTATTAAGGAATTATTCAATTTTACAAAATTCAAAAATATAATATGTTTCCTTGTTTCTAAAAATGTTACAATTGGAAAGTATTTGAAATTTTAAGATTTTAGAAATTGGTTTCATGTTATTTGGTTTTATAAAACAAAAGATATAATTAAATCAAATAAACAGAAATAAAAGAAAAATATCGATGACGTCACGCCTGACGTCATCCTTCTTCTTCCTCGTTTGGAAACCGAGTCCTTTTCGGCCAAATTCAATCCCTGTGATTTCGCGCCATTAAGGCCGTAATTCCTTTCCATATGCGAGCCTATAAGAAGCCCCCGAGCCCCTCGTCCTTATGCCCCTTCCCATTTTCCATTTCGTTGCCCGTGTACACCAAATTCGCTCGCCGGAGTTCGTCGTTTCCGCCGCCGCGATTCACCATTCCGGCAAGTCTAGAAAGCCACTGCCGCCCTCGTTTGGCCCCCTCTCCTTCTCCCTTTCCCGTGCACCTCTGTGACCACTTGGGTGGGTTTTTCGTGTAGACTTTTCGCCGCGTCGTGCTCGCCGGAGTACACCGCCTCGGGACCTCCTCGCCGCCATCGTAGCAGAGTCCGTGGAGCCTTCCCGTGGCCCCCATCATCCTCACCGTGTCGCGCTGAGTCTTCCCGTGCACTCCACGAGCCCGGAGGCACACCGGAACGCGCCGCCGTCGAACTCCCGTGAGCAGCACCGCCGCCGTCGCCATTTTCCGGCGAGAAACCACCGGTGAGACCCCTCCTCTCTCTCTCTTTTATTTCTGGCCGTTAGATCTAGATCTAGAGGCCTAGATTAGATAACTTACGCGAAGGGGTACGTCACCGTTAGATCCAGATCCAGTGGCCCAGATCCAATCACTTAACCACGTCACCCGTCCAGGCAGCAGGCCACGTAGGCACACAGTCAGCACCCCTGACCAATCAGATCCAGCCACGTGGGCCATGCTGTAATTTGATTTTTCAACCGCTAGAATTATTTGACAGTTTTGCAGAAAAGTGTAACATCCCAAGTATGAAAAATAGCCATTAGAATGTTTGCTCTCTGTTATTTTATGTTTTGCATCATGGCATCATGTTGATTGCATTTGTTTTGCTTGTTTTCCTTTTGTTTTCCTCTGTTTTCATTTGTTTTCCTTTGTTTTCTATTTGAATTTCAAACCAAAATTCAAACCTCTTGTTTCATCCTTGTGATGTTAGAATTTCCAAAATGATATTTCAAATCAAAACAATCAATTGTTTAAATAAAAGTTGTGATTCCAAACTGTTGTTTTGTTTCTAACAGAAATTCATCTAATACCAAAAACAATTGAAATTCAAACATTATTTCAAATGCTTGTTCATACTTGTCATGTTACAATCTTTTTCAAATCAAAGGTTCAATTAAAAATCTCATTTGTTTCCAATTAAAATCATTTGATCACCCTATTTAAATCTTGTTTTCTATAACTCACTTAATAATCAAAATTCATTCAAATTGCATTAAAAATTCAAAACACATTGTCCACAACAACCACCATGTTGAACTTATGAAAATTACACAACAATCCTAATTTTGTTTCAAATTAAACATTAAAGTTCACCCTATTGAATTCTTGTTTTAATAAATCAATTAACCTCAACTTTCGTTCAAATTCAAATCAAATACCAAACAGCAAACAAAGTGAAATAATTTTGAAAACAAAAACTTGCATTGTTGTTGTGGCAATAATCAATCAATAAACAATTCTCCCTAATTTTTTTCCCAACTCCAAAACCCTCCTTTTCTTCCTAATTCTAATCAGCAAAAAAAATAATAACAAATCAGTTAATAAAAAACTAACAGAGCAAAGAGAGAGAGAGGAGGCCCAGCCCAACAAATTTTTCTCCCAGCCCATACCCCTTCGAGCACCCCCTTTCTTCAACCTCCCGTACGGAAGAACATCCAGCACCCCCACGTGGTTCAGAGAAACAGGCAACGGCCGATGCTCCTCCCCCTACTCCTATATCTAGCCCTAGGGCTCCTGCCAACCCTAACCCTAGTTTCTCTCCCTCCATCTCTTCTCCCCCGCCTCCACTCTTCCCTCTTTCTTCCACTCTCTCCTCTCCCATCTCTCTGTACCTGTACCACCCGAAAGCCCCCTCCTTTTTCACCGGCGATCGCCGGCGTTGGCGTCGCCCTCCGGCCAAGCTGCGAGCGGGAATGGAACCCCCCGGCCGCCCTCTTCCTCCTCCACCTCGCGGCAGCGGCCGGGAGGCTCCACAGCTCCGGCGCCATCCCCTCCAAGTCGCCGCCAACCTCCTGCATCGCCACCTCTGTCCGCCCTGCTCCTCCTCGGTACGCTCGGGTGAGCCCCCTTTCCCCTCCTTCCCTCGCTCCCTTCCCCTCCTCTCACGCGCACACGAGCACCGCACCCCACAGCACCCGCCCGGCGCCCCTCAGGCCGCGAGCGCATCATCAACGATCGCTGCCGCCGGCCGATCTAGTCTGTCCGATTGAGGTTCAGTTACGTGCAGTTTTTAGGTTCAGAGAAAAATCCCGCATCCACAACATATCCTCCCGTCTGCCCCTTTCCTATCACCAATTCAAGCCCACCGCAGTGGCAGTGACCGCAGCGCGCTCCCAAGCGCTCGTGGGTTCGATCCCCAGCCCCCCCACCTTTTATGTCTTTCTTTTCCTATTTGGATTACAGGGCAGTTGTTGTACCTTATCCTCACCCCTTCCCCCTTCCTATCACCAGGCGCATCACATCCCACTGGTTAGCACGCCTTGCTCACAGCAGGAGGTGGGGGGTTCGAGTCCCCCTCTCCCAAATAAAAACCAACCTTTTTTATTTTATTTGTTTGGTCACAGCAACATCTCAGAATCACACATAGGTCCTTGTAATCTTTTCTAGACCCATGTAATTATTTTTTCCAAGTCCCTGTTATTTATTTCTAAGTCCCTAATGAATTAAAAATGGCAGATTTGCACCAAATCTTGTAAAATGCATAATTAATTCATCTTAACTCCAATTTTAACTTTTTAAATATGTTTTCTGTACCAAATTAAATGATCTATCCAAATATAAAATTTGTTTACTGTTTTGAATATTTTAAATTGGTGAAATATTTAAAACTTGCTTAATTCACTTAAAATTGCAAAATTCATAACTTGGGCATAAAAATTCCAAATTCCACAAACTAAATATGTTTTCCAATCAACTTTTCATGTACTTTCCAAATATAAATTTTGTTTGCTGTTTTGAATAATTTAAATTGCTGAAAACAACTGTTTCTTGTTTATTGCATTTAAAATTGCCAAAATAATAACTTGCTCATTTTAAATCCAATTTCAACAAATGAAATATGTTTTCCATGCAAAATTAAATCACCTTTCCAAATATAAAATTTGTTCCATGTTTTGAATAATTAAAATTGGTTAAATAATTTAAATCTTGTTTAATTCATTTAATATTGCTAAATTCATAACTTGGTCAAATCAAATTCTTTTGGAACATATAAAATATGTTTTCAAACCATAAAAGCATAAACTTTTCAAATATGAATCTCACTTAATGTTTTGAACAATTAAAAAATTCAAATAAGTTCATGTTTGAATTAAATTCATTTAATTCTTGCTTAAACTTGTTTAATTCATAAATAATTTATTTGAAATCCTTTTTCAACAAATGAAACATTTAATCCACCCAAAATTGTGTGTTCTTATCAAATATAAACTTTGTTATCAATTTTGAACAATTAAAATTGGTGAAAACAACAAATGCTTGTGTGGCACCTTTAAGAAACCAAAATTCCTAAACTTAATAAAGGAACTTCTAAACTTGGTAAACCTTATTTCTAATTGCTCCTATTGTTGTTATTTTGCTGTTTTCCTCATCCATGCATCATGCTAATCCACTTTCATCTATTGGTTAGTTGTAAAACAATTATTTCAACCATAATTCATGGGCTTTCCATATGCAATCCAATTGCATGTGGGTCCATTTAATCATGTTGTTATCTTGTCAACTAGTTTATTTCTGATGCATCAATTAAATGGTCATGCATCATCCCATGTTTGTGCACTATGCCATGTTATTGATTGTTTATCTTTCTGCATTGTTTGTTTGCTTCTTCTCGGATACACGACGACGTTGAGACCGACGATCCTTACGACATCCCTTCTAAGGAGTTAGCTCAGTACCAGGCTACTGGGTTTGCAGGCAAGTATTCACTCACATGAACCATCGTGTTCCTTTCAACATTGGTTACCGATACTTTCCGTTGTCTATTCTGCTAGCCTTAGTAATAGTTGTTTCTGTTACGAACCTATCACATGAATCCCTTAACCCTGATATTGCCTCACCTCCATACCTATAACCATTGCTTGTTGCCGTGTCTTACTAGCATGCTTAGGGTTGTTTTGCTCGAGTCTGTTACCCGTTACTTTCTGTTGCTATTTCTATTACGTTCTGGGGGCTCGATGCTTAATCAATCAATCATGCTAATGTTGTTATTAATAATAATTTGATGATAAGGCACCGGCAGGAGGCCCTGTGTGGTTTTGAGGCCTACTAGTGTCGACCCTAATAGGAAAAGGGGTCTTGTCTACTGATCCATGATGAGCGCACTAACCGCATGTGGGAAGCGAGTATGGGCGCCCCCCTCAATTTGATTCGATTCGCATCTCGTCCAAATCGCCTCATTTAGTTCGTGTTTTCCATTTGTCGCATGCATGTTTTTGCGAGCCCAGGCCAGGGTGGAACTTTTGTAGTCGGCATATAGGGGGACACGTTCTTAGAGTGCTATGAGGGTCCCCTTTCTTCGGGGCTCGATTAGCCGTGCGCCCAAGGTTCTTTGGGCTTGATGCGAAGAAGAGTTGAGTTGTGTAGAGTGCCCCGCTTGGTGGGAGGCATCCCATCTGGCGGGTTATTCTTGCGTGTACGGCCAAATTGGTGCAACCCTGCAGGGAAAATCTTCTCGAGAAGCCGTGTTTTCCGCGGTTATGGACTACTTGGTGAAAGTACTGGCTAACAAGTACTCAGGACAACTTAAACCTAATGATTAACAACCTTACACCCAATGATTAACAACTTGACTAGTAATAGGCTTATTGACACAATAATCTGAACCATCATTAATCCAACTGTGTGAGTTATCCTCGGATTGCTTCTCTCGATAAGGGGCGAGATCCAGGATGGGTTTGTTTGGAGTTAGTTGATAGGTTGGTTACGATACGCGATCTTATCTCCTTTCTGTTTAGCCGGAAGTGGTAGTACCTCTGTAGTTGGTTAGAGCAGCCAGTTGCAGCATCTTTTACATCCCCTTTTCTTCCGTTGAACCCAAAGCATCTGTGCTTGGTGTTGACGGGTTACACTTTGGTGAACTGTGAGTCTTGCTTGCCAGTACGTTTATGTACTGACCCCTTTGGGGCTGTGGTTTCCGCAGACTACGTTTCCGAGGATCTACATGGTGGCTACTACGTGGAGTATGACGAGACTACTGACGAGTAGATAGCGGACCCGGGCAGGATCCGAGACTTCGTGGATGGGCTTCGTCTTTTCGTTTCCGGCCTCTTAGACCCATTTGGTTCTTGTCTGTACTCAGACATTTTGGATGCTTCCGCTGTGATGTAATGATGATATGTTGGGACATGTGTCCTCTGAATGATTGTATTTGCTATCTCTGCTCTAATGAGAGCCATTTGCAACTTATTTCAATATTTTGTGTCGTAGAGATCTGTTGTGATATCACTTGTTCCAATGCCGTTGACGTACCATGTGTGTATGTTTTGAAGTACGTCAATGGAAGTATCTGGATTTCTATGGGATGGTTTGCGCAGACGATGAATAGTAAGAGAATGGTTGTCACACGTTTACGTGTTGGCCTGCTCATATTGAGATGCGGGTGCCGGTATGCCCCGTAAGCCATGTATCTACTGCTTAACGGACTGTGAGTATCCCCTAGAAGTCCGGGTGCGACAAATGGTATCAGAGCTTGTCTGCCTGTAGGATCCCTTTTTACTGGTCGCAGTTGAGTCTAGAAACTATTTTGTAGCTATATAGGAAAAATGAAACGTGAGAGTAGGAATTCTGTTCTTTTATTTCTTTCCCCACCCACCCTCCCTTTTTCTGGTAAGGAAGTGCAACGTTGTTTTCCCTTCTCATCTAAACTTTCAAGTTAGGATTTCACGAATCCTGGTTTCTCTAGGCTGGTTATATCTACTAGACCATAGGAATGGAGGTGGTTGTGACATGATTTATCATGTTGCCTACTCACGATTGAGAACGGAGGCGTGTAAGCCCCGGAAGCAGATCCTCTATTCCTTAAGCAGTAGATATTGATCCTCTAGAAGCCCGGATGGGTTTTCCGTAGTACCTCAGGAGTTTTTGGTCTCGTTTTTCCCGGTGTTGCTTCGTTATCCTGTTCTTCTCAACATCCTTTTCGTCCGTTGAAATCTTGTTGTTGTTTTCCAGTTCAGTTCTTCTACCGGCGTCTAATCAAAACTTCCCAAATAACAATTCTATCTGGCCAGAAAGGTTGTTGTTGTTGTTGTTGTTGATTTTAGTATGCCTCCCACCTACTGAAGAACCACATTCCAGATAGTCTATTCTCCAAATGAATCAAATTTTTTCCAGCTATACACCCTCGATACAAAACCTCTCCCTTTACTTGAAAATGTTCCGGTGGTTTCCAATTTCCCTGACATCTTCCCAGAAGAGTTGTAAGGAATTCCTATCGTTTTGAACTTCCAGAAAAACTATCCAATGTGCACGATGTGTTTCACGTGTCACAGCTCAAGAGGATCTTCGCAAGAAGTTTCCGGACCTTTTCTTTTCTCAGTAGGAATCTCGGGGCGCGATTCCTTCAAGGGGGGGGGGGGCGTTTTGTAACATCCCAAGTATGAAAAATAGCCATTAGAATGTTTGCTCTCTGTTATTTTATGTTTTGCATCATGGCATCATGTTGATTGCATTTGTTTTGCTTGTTTTCCTTTTGTTTTCCACTGTTTTCATTTGTTTTCCTTTGTTTTCTATTTGAATTTCAAACCAAAATTCAAACCTCTTGTTTCATCCTTGTGATGTTACAATTTCCAAAATGATATTTCAAATCAAAACAATCAATTGTTTCCATAAAAGTTGTGATTCCAAACTGTTGTTTTGTTTCTAACAGAAATTCATCTAATACCAAAAACAAGTGAAATTCAAACATTATTTCAAATGCTTGTTCATACTTGTCATGTTACAATCTTTTTCAAATCAAAGGTTCAATTAAAAATCTCATTTGTTTCCAATTAAAATCATTTGATCACCCTATTTAAATCTTGTTTTCTATAACTCACTTAATAATCAAAATTCATTCGAATTGCATTAAAAATTCAAAACACATTGTCCACAACAACCACCATGTTGAACTTATGAAAATTACACAACAATCCTAATTTTGTTTCAAATTAAACATTAAAGTTCACCATATTGAATTCTTGTTTTAATAAATCAATTAACCTCAACTTTCATTCAAATTCAAATCAAATACCAAACAGCAAACAAAGTGAAATAATTTTGAAAACAAAAACTTGCATTGTTGCTGTGGCAATAATCAATCAATAAACAATTCTCCCTAATTTTTTTCCCAACTCCAAAACCCTCCTTTTCTTCCTAATTCTAATCAGCAAAAAAAAATAACAAATCAATTAATAAAAAACTAACAGAGCAAAGAGAGAGAGAGGAGGCCCAGCCCAACAAATTTTTCTCCCAGCCCATACCCCTTCGAGCACCCCCTTTCTTCAACCTCCTGTACGGAAGAACATCCAGCACCCCCACGTGGTTCAGAGAAACAGGCAACGGCCGATGCTCCTCCCCCTACTCCTATATCTAGCCCTAGGGCTCCTGCCAACCCTAACCCTAGTTTCTCTCCCTCCATCTCTTCTCCCCCGCCTCCACTCTTCCCTCTTTCTTCCACTCTCTCCTCTCCCATCTCTCTGTACCTGTACCACCCGAAAGCCCCCTCCTTTTTCACCGGCGATCGCCGGCGTTGGCGTCGCCCTCCGGCCAAGCTGCGGGCGGGAATGGAACCCCCCGGCCGCCCTATTCCTCCTCCACCTCGCGGCAGCGGCCGGGAGGCTCCACAGCTCCGGCGCCATCCCCTCCAAGTCGCCGCCAACCTCCTGCATCGCCACCTCTGTCCGCCCTGCTCCTCCTCGGTACGCTCGGGTGAGCCCCCTTTCCCCTCCTTCCCTCGCTCCCTTCCCCTCCTCTCACGCGCACACGAGCACCGCACCCCACAGCACCCGCCCGGCGCCCCTCAGGCCGCGAGCGCATCATCAACGATCGCTGCCGCCGGCCGATCTAGTCTGTCCGATTGAGGTTCAGTTACGTGCAGTTTTTAGGTTCAGAGAAAAATCCCACATCCACAGCATATCCTCCCGTCTGCCCCTTTCCTATCACCAATTCAAGCCCACCGCAGTGGCAGTGACCGCAGCGCGCTCCCAAGCGCTCGTGGGTTCGATCCCCAGCCCCCCCA
Source organism: Alopecurus myosuroides (assembly GCA_028641055.1). Taxonomy (NCBI): domain Eukaryota; kingdom Viridiplantae; phylum Streptophyta; class Magnoliopsida; order Poales; family Poaceae; genus Alopecurus; species Alopecurus myosuroides. The sequence continues at coordinate 351,446,332 of CM054058.1, forward strand.
CCTTTTCTGTCTTTCTTTTCCTATTTGGATTACAGGGCAGTTGCTGTACCTTATCCTCACCCCTTCCCCCTTCCTATCACCAGGCGCATCACATCCCACTGGTTAGCACGCCTTGCTCACAGCAGGAGGTGGGGGGTTCGAGTCCCCCCTCTCCCAAATAAAAACCAACCTTTTTTATTTTATTTGTTTGGTCACAGCAACATCTCAGAATCACACATAGGTCCTTGTAATCTTTTCTAGACCCCTGTAATTATTTTTTCCAAGTCCCTGTTATTTATTTCTAAGTCCCTAATGAATTAAAAATGGCAGATTTGCACCAAATCTTGTAAAATGCATAACTAATTCATCTTAACTCCAATTTTAACTTTTTAAATATGTTTTCTGTACCAAATTAAATGATCTATCCAAATATAAAATTTGTTTACTGTTTTGAATATTTTAAATTGGTGAAATATTTAAAACTTGCTTAATTCACTTAAAATTGCAAAATTCATAACTTGGGCATAAAAATTCCAAATTCCACAAACTAAATATGTTTTCCAATAAACTTTTCATGTACTTTCCAAATATAAATTTTGTTTGCTGTTTTGAATAATTTAAATTGCTGAAAACAACTGTTTCTTGTTTATTGCATTTAAAATTGCCAAAATAATAACTTGCTCATTTTAAATCCAATTTCAACAAATGAAATATGTTTTCCATGCAAAATTAAACCACCTTTCCAAATATAAAATTTGTTCCATGTTTTGAATAATTAAAATTGGTTAAATGATTTAAATCTTGTTTAATTCATTTAATATTGCTAAATTCATAACTTGGTCAAATCAAATTCTTTTGGAACATATAAAATATGTTTTCAAACCATAAAAGCATAACCTTTTCAAATATGAATCTCACTTAATGTTTTGAACAATTAAAAAATTCAAATAAGTTCATGTTTGAATTAAATTCATTTAATTCTTGCTTAAACTTGTCTAATTCATAAATAATTTATTTGAAATCCTTTTTCAACAAATGAAACATGTAATCCACCCAAAATTGTGTGTTCTTATCAAATATAAACTTTGTTATCAATTTTGAACAATTCAAATTGGTGAAAACAACAAATGCTTGTGTGCCACCTTTAAGAAACCAAAATTCCTAAACTTAATAAATGAACTTCTAAACTTGGTAAACCTTATTTCTAATTGCTCCTATTGTTGTTATTTTGCTGTTTTCCTCATCCATGCATCATGCTAATCCACTTTCACCTATTGGTTAGTTGTAAAACAATTATTTCAACCATAATTCATGGGCTTTCCATATGCAATCCAATTGCATGTGGGTCCATTTAATCATGTTGTTATCTTGTCAACTAGTTTATTTCTGATGCATCAATTAAATGGTCATGCATCATCCCATGTTTGTGCACTATGCCATGTTATTGATTGTTTATCTTTCTGCATTGTTTGTTTGCTTCTTCTCGGATACACGACGACGTTGAGACCGACGATCCTTACGACATCCCTTCTAAGGAGTTAGCTTAGTACCAGGCTACTGGGTTTGCAGGCAAGTATTCACTCACATGAACCATCGTGTTCCTTTCAACATTGGTTACCGATACTTTCCGTTGTCTATTCTTCTAGCCTTAGTAATAGTTGTTTCTGTTACGAACCTATCACATGAATCCCTTAACCCTGATATTGCCTCACCTCCATACCTATAACCATTGCTTGTTGCCGTGTCTTACTAGCATGCTTAGGGTTGTTTTGCTCGAGTCTGTTACCCGTTACTTTCTGTTGCTATTTCTATTACGTTCTGGGGGCTCGATGCTTAATCAATCAATCATGCTAATGTTGTTATTAATAATAATTTGATGATAAGGCACCGGCAGGAGGCCCTGTGTGGTTTTGAGGCCTACTAGTGTCGACCCTAATAGGAAAAGGGTCTTGTCTACTGATCCATGATGAGCGCACTAACCGCATGTGGGAAGCGAGTATGGGCGCCCCCCTCAATTTGATTCGATTCGCATCTCGTCCAAATCGCCTCATTTAGTTCGTGTTTTCCATTTGCCGCATGCATGTTTTTGCGAGCCCAGGCCAGGGTGGAACTTTTGTAGTCGGCATATAGGGGGACACGTTCTTAGAGTGCTATGAGGGTCCCCTTTCTTCGGGGCTCGATTAGCCGTGCGCCCAAGGTTCTTTGGGCTTGATGCGAAGAAGAGTTGAGTTGTGTAGAGTGCCCCGCTTGGTGGGAGGCATCCCATCTGGCGGGTTATTCTTGCGTGTACGGCCAAATTGGTGCAACCCTGCAGGGAAAATCTTCTCGAGAAGCCGTGTTTTCCGCGGTTATGGACTACTTGGTGAAAGTACTGGCTAACAAGTACTCAGGACAACTTAAACCTAATGATTAACAACCTTACACCCAATGATTAACAACTTGACTAGTAATAGGCTTATTGACACAATAATATGAACCATCATTAATCCAACTGTGTGAGTTATCCTCGGATTGCTTCTCTGGATAAGGGGCGAGATCCAGGATGGGTTTGTTTGGAGTTAGTTGATAGGTTGGTTACGATACGCGATCTTATCTCCTTTCTGTTTAGCCGGAAGTGGTAGTACCTCTGTAGTTGGTTAGAGCAGCCAGTTGCAGCATCTTTTACATCCCCTTTTCTTCCGTTGAACCCAAAGCATCTGTGCTTGGTGTTGACGGGTTACACTTTGGTGAACTGTGAGTCTTGCTTGCCAGTACGTTTATGTACTGACCCCTTTGGGGCTGTGGTTTCTGCAGACTACGTTTCCGAGGATCTACATGGTGGCTACTACGTGGAGTATGACGAGACTGCTGACGAGTAGATAGCGGACCCGGGCAGGATCCGAGACTTCGTGGATGGGCTCCGTCTTTTCGTTTCCGGCCTCTTAGGCCCATTTGGTTCTTGTCTGTACTCAGACATTTTGGATGCTTCCGCTGTGATGTAATGATGATATGTTGGGACATGTGTCCTCTGAATGATTGTATTTGCTATCTCTGCTCTAATGAGAGCCATTTGCAACTTATTTCAATATTTTGTGTCGTAGAGATCTGTTGTGATATCACTTGTTCCAATGCCGTTGACGTACCATGTGTGTATGTTTTGAAGTACGTCAATGGAAGTATCTGGATTTCTATGGGATGGTTTGCGCAGACGATGAATAGTAAGAGAATGGTTGTCACACGTTTACGTGTTGGCCTGCTCATATTGAGATGCGGGTGCCGGTATGCCCCGTAAGCCATGTATCTACTGCTTAACGGACTGTGAGTATCCCCTAGAAGTCCGGGTGCGACAAATGGTATCAGAGCTTGTCTGCCTGTAGGATCCCTTTTTACTGGTCGCAGTTGAGTCTAGAAACTATTTTGTAGCTATATAGGAAAAATGAAACGTGAGAGTAGGAATTCTGTTCTTTTATTTCTTTCCCCACCCACCCTCCCTTTTTCTGGTAAGGAAGTGCAACGTTGTTTTCCCTTCTCATCTAAACTTTCAAGTTAGGATTTCACGAATCCTGGTTTCTCTAGGATGGTTATATCTACTAGACCATAGGAATGGAGGTGGTTGTGACATGATTTATCATGTTGCCTACTCACGATTGAGAACGGAGGCGTGTAAGCCCCGGAAGCAGATCCTCTATTCCTTAAGCAGTAGATATTGATCCTCTAGAAGCCCGGATGGGTTTTCCGTAGTACCTCAGGAGTTTTTGGTCTCTTTTTTCCCGGTGTTGCTTCGTTATCCTGTTCTTCTCAACATCCTTTTCGTCCGTTGAAATCTTGTTGTTGTTTTCCAGTTCAGTTCTTCTACCGGCGTCTAATCAAAACTTCCCAAATAACAATTCTATCTGGCCAGAAAGGTTGTTGTTGTTGTTGTTGATTTTAGTATGCCTCCCACCTACTGAAGAACCACATTCCAGATAGTCTATTCTCCAAATGAATCAAATTCTGTCCAGCTATACACCCTCGATACAAAACCTCTCCCTTTACTTGAAAATGTTCCGGTGGTTTCCAATTTCCCTGACATCTTTCCAGAAGAGTTGTAAGGAATTCCTATCGTTTTGAACTTCCAGAAAAACTATCCAAAGTGCACGATGTGTTTCACGTGTCACAGCTCAAGAGGATCTTCGCAAGAAGTTTCCGGACCTTTTCTTTTCTCAGTAGGAATCTCGGGGCGTGATTCCTTCAAGGGGGGCGTTTTGTAACATCCCAAGTATGAAAAATAGCCATTAGAATGTTTGCTCTCTGTTATTTTATGTTTTGCATCATGGCATCATGTTGATTGCATTTGTTTTGCTTGTTTTCCTTTTGTTTTCCTCTATTTTCATTTGTTTTCCTTTGTTTTCTATTTGAATTTCAAACCAAAATTCAAACCTCTTGTTTCATCCTTGTGATGTTACAATTTCCAAAATGATATTTCAAATCAAAACAATCAATTGTTTCCATAAAAGTTGTGATTCCAAACTGTTATTTTGTTTCTAACAGAAATTCATCTAATACCAAAAACAATTGAAATTCAAATATTATTTCAAATGCTTGTTCATAATTGTCATGTTACAATCTTTTTCAAATCAAAGGTTCAATTAAAAATCTCATTTGTTTCCAATTAAAATCATTTGATCACCCTATTTAAATCTTGTTTTCTATAACTCACTTAATAATCAAAATTCATTCAAATTGCATTAAAAATTCAAAACACATTGTCCACAACAACCACCATGTTGAAGTTATGAAAATTACACAACAATCCTAATTTTGTTTCAAATTAAACATTAAAGTTCACCCTATTGAATTCTTGTTTTAATAAATCAATTAACCTCAACTTTCGTTCAAATTCAAATCAAATACCAAACAGCAAACAAAGTGAAATAATTTTGAAAACAAAAACTTGCATTGTTGTTGTGGCAATAATCAATCAATAAACAATTCTCCCTAATTTTTTTCCCAACTCCAAAACCCTCCTTTTCTTCCTAATTCTAATCAGCAAAAAAAAATAACAAATCAATTAATAAAAAACTAACAGTGCAAAGAGAGAGAGAGGAGGCCCAGCCCAACAAATTTTTCTCCCAGCCCATACCCCTTCGAGCATCCCCTTTCTTCAACCTCCCGTACGGAAGAACATCCAGCACCCCCACGTGGTTCAGAGAAACAGGCAACGGCCGATGCTCCTCGCCCTACTCCTATATCTAGCCCTAGGGCTCTTGCCAACCCTAACCCTAGTTTCTCTCCCTCCATCTCTTCTCCCCCGCCTCCACTCTTCCCTCTTTCTTCCACTCTCTCCTCTCCCATCTCTTTGTACCTGTACCACCCGAAAGCCCCCTCCTTTTTCACCGGCGATCGCCGGCGTTGGCGTCGCCCTCCGGCCAAGCTGCGGGCGGGAATGGAACCCCCCGGCCGCCCTCTTCCTCCTCCACCTCGCGGCAGCGGCCGGGAGGCTCCACAGCTCCGGCGCCATCCCCTCCAAGTCGCCGCCAACCTCCTGCATCGCCACCTCTGTCCGCCCTGCTCCTCCTCGGTACGCTCGGGTGAGCCCCCTTTCCCCTCCTTCCCTCGCTCCCTTCCCCTCCTCTCACGCGCACACGAGCACCGCACCCCACAGCACCCGCCCGGCGCCCCTCAGGCCGCGAGCGCATCATCAACGATCGCTGCCGCCGGCCGATCTTGTCTGTCCGATTGAGGTTCAGTTACCTGCACTTTTTAGGTTCAGAGAAAAATCCCGCATCCACAGCATATCCTCCCGTCTGCCCCTTTCCTATCACCAATTCAAGCCCACCGCAGTGGCAGTGACCGCAGCGCGCTCCCAAGCGCTCGTGGGTTCGATCCCCAGCCCCCCCACCTTTGCTGTCTTTCTTTTCCTATTTGGATAACAGGGCAGTTGCTGTACCTTATCCTCACCCCTTCCCCCTTCCTATCACCAGGCGCATCACATCCCACTGGTTAGCACGCCTTGCTCACAGCAGGAGGTGGGGGGTTCGAGTCTCCCCTCTCCCAAATAAAAACCAACCTTTTTTATTTTATTTGTTTGGTCACAGCAACATCTCAGAATCACACATAGGTCCTTGTAATCTTTTCTAGACCCCTGTAATTATTTTTTCCAAGTCCCTGTTATTTATTTCTAAGTCCCTAATGAATTAAAAATGGCAGATTTGCACCAAATCTTGTAAAATGCATAATTAATTCATCTTAACTCCAATTTTAACTTTTTAAATATATTTTCTGTACCAAATTAAATGATCTATCCAAATATAAAATTTGTTTACTGTTTTGAACATTTTAAATTGGTGAAATATTTAAAACTTGCTTAATTCACTTAAAATTGCAAAATTCATAACTTGGGCATAAAAATTCCAAATTCCACAAACTAAATATGTTTTCCAATCAACTTTTCATGTACTTTCCAAATATAAATTTTGTTTGCTGTTTTGAATAATTTAAATTGCTGAAAACAACTGTTTCTTGTTTATTGCATTTAAAATTGCCAAAATAATAACTTGCTCATTTTAAATCCAATTTCAACAAATGAAATATGTTTTCCATGCAAAATTAAACCACCTTTCCAAATATAAAATTTGTTCCATGTTTTGAATAATTAAAATTGGTTAAATGATTTAAATCTTGTTTAATTCATTTAATATTGCTAAATTCATAACTTGGTCAAATCAAATTATTTTGGAACATATAAAATATGTTTTCAAACCATAAAAGCATAACCTTTTCAAATATGAATCTCACTTAATGTTTTGAACAATTAAAAAATTCAAATAAGTTCATGTTTGAATTAAATTCATTTAATTCTTTCTTAAACTTGTTTAATTCATAAATAATTTATTTGAAATCCTTTTTCAACAAATGAAACATGTAATCCACCCAAAATTGTGTGTTCTTATCAAATATAAACTTTGTTATCAATTTTGAACAATTAAAATTGGTGAAAACAACAAATGCTTGTGTGGCACCTTTAAGAAACCAAAATTCCTAAACTTAATAAATGAACTTCTAAACTTGGTAAACCTTATTTCTAATTGCTCCTATTGTTGTTATTTTGCTGTTTTCCTCATCCATGCATCATGCTAATCCACTTTCATCTATTGGTTAGTTGTAAAACAATTATTTCAACCATAATTCATGGGCTTTCCATATGCAATCCAATTGCATGTGGGTCCATTTAATCATGTTGTTATCTTGTCAACTAGTTTATTTCTGATGCATCAATTAAATGGTCATGCATCATCCCATGTTTGTGCACTATGCCATGTTATTGATTGTTTATCTTTCTGCATTGTTTGTTTGCTTCTTCTCGGATACACGACGACGTTGAGACCGACGATCCTTACGAAATCCCTTCTAAGGAGTTAGCTCAGTACCAGGCTACTGGGTTTGCAGGCAAGTATTCACTCACATGAACCATCGTGTTCCTTTCAACATTGGTTACCGATACTTTCCGTTGTCTATTCTGCTAGCCTTAGTAATAGTTGTTTCTGTTACGAACCTATTATATGAATCCCTTAACCCTGATACTGCCTCACCTCCATACCTATAACCATTGCTTGTTGCCCGTGTCTTACTAGCATGCTTAGGGTTGTTTTGCTCGAGTCTGTTACCCGTTACTTTCTGTTGCTATTTCTATTACGTTCTGGGGGCTCGATGCTTAATCAATCAATCATGCTAATGTTGTTATTAATAATAATTTGATGATAAGGCACCGGCAGGAGGCCCTGTGTGGTTTTGAGGCCTGCTAGTGTCGACCCTAATAGGAAAAGGGTCTTGTCTACTGATCCATGATGAGCGCACTAACCGCATGTGGGAAGCGAGTATGGGCGCCCCCTCAATTTGATTCGATTCGCATCTCGTCCAAATCGCCTCATTTAGTTCGTGTTTTCCATTTGCCGCATGCATGTTTTTGCGAGCCCAGGCCAGGGTTGAACTTTTGTAGTCGGCATATAGGGGGACACGTTCTTAGAGTGCTATGAGGGTCCCCTTTCTTCGGGGCTCGATTAGCCGTGCGCCCAAGGTTCTTTGGGCTTGATGCGAAGAAGAGTTGAGTTGTGTAGAGTGCCCCGCTTGGTGGGAGGCATCCCATCTGGCGGGTTATTCTTGCGTGTACGGCCAAATTGGTGCAACCCTGCAGGGAAAATCTTCTCGAGAAGCCGTGTTTTCCGCGGTTATGGACTACTTGGTGAAAGTACTGGCTAACAAGTACTCAGGACAACTTAAACCTAATGATTAACAACCTTACACCCAATGATTAACAACTTGACTACTAATAGGCTTATTGACACAATAATCTGAACCATCATTAATCCAACTGTGTGAGTTATCCTCGGATTGCTTCTCTGGATAAGGGGCGAGATCCAGGATGGGTTTGTTTGGAGTTAGTTGATAGGTTGGTTACGATACGCGATCTTATCTCCTTTCTGTTTAGCCGGAAGTGGTAGTACCTCTGTAGTTGGTTAGAGCAGCCAGTTGCAGCATCTTTTACATCCCCTTTTCTTCCGTTGAACCTAAAGCATCTGTGCTTGGTGTTGACGGGTTACACTTTGGTGAACTGTGAGTCTTGCTTGCCAGTACGTTTATGTACTGACCCCTTTGGGGCTGTGGTTTCCGCAGACTACGTTTCTGAGGATCTACATGGTGGCTACTACGTGGAGTATGACGAGACTGCTGACGAGTAGATAGCGGACCCGGGAAGGATCCGAGACTTCGTGGATGGGCTCCGTCTTTTCGTTTCCGGCCTCTTAGGCCCATTTGGTTCTTATCTGTACTCAGACATTTTGGATGCTTCCGCTGTGATGTAATGATGATATGTTGGGACATGTGTCCTCTGAATGATTGTATTTGCTATCTCTGCTCTAATGAGAGCCATTTGCAACTTATTTCAATCTTTTGTGTCGTAGAGATCTGTTGTGATATCACTTGTTCCAATGTCGTTGACGTACCATGTGTGTATGTTTTGAAGTACGTCAATGGAAGTATCTGGATTTCTATGGGATGGTTTGCGCAGACGATGAATAGTAAGAGAATGGTTGTCACACGTCTACGTGTTGGCCTGCTCATATTGAGATGCGGGTGCTGGTATGCCCCGTAAGCCATGTATCTACTGCTTAACGGACTGTGAGTATCCCCTAGAAGTCCGGGTGCGACAAAAAGCCCCTGCAACTTCAAATCATCATATCTTTTCAACCACTTAGCCAAATTTAGCAATCTTGGACTTTTTTAAAAGCCCTGGACATATAGAAACGTTTGGCACTGGCCAAATTCAAATTTGACAAACTTAAATTTGTTCAAATTCAAATATACTTGTTTGATGAAATTTGGCATAATTCAAATTCTACAAATCCAAAAATTGTAAATAAAATATATTTGGAAACCTTAGGATGTGTACTTTCATATCCTCTGTACCAAAATAATATTTGAACAAATTAAAATTGATTTTAGAATTAAGTTGTCTATTTGAGTATTTTTGACATAGATTAATTTCTATAAATATTTTCAATATAGTTCCTTTTGCAAAATTGCTCCATTTGATAACCTTGAACCAGAAACAACCTTGCCCAACCATTTTGGACACCCTTGGACCATGGCCATGATTATTTGACCAAAAACCCAACATAGTGATACATCCATTTTCACCATGACTTAGGAATTGTTTTCAACTGTTATTCCTTGATGTTATGTCTATTTGGAGCCAAGCCAAGTCCTTAGAATGTGTCAATCACATATAGTACCAAGTAGTGAAATTTAGTTTTCTATCTACTCCTCCATTCCCCTATTCTTGCTTCAAGAATCCATCAAGTTAGCAAATGGAAAACAAGACTCAAGCAATAGAAGACTTTCACTTTCAACTTGGTGGCAACATGAAGAGCTACAAGGAATATCAATGAAGAAGTTTTGAAGAGAAGACTTAGACTCCACAGCAACTAGAGGCAACTCAAGAAGTACAAGTGATGGAGGGATGATAGCCCGGTAGGCTAACGCCAAGGAGTAACTCGGCCCAAAGGACGCTGCGCAAGACCCGGCTTAGGATAAAGGAGCTTCTAGAAGGCCCAGGAACATAGGCCTCGTAACCCGGATTGTGGGTTCCGGTAAGGAAGTTTAGGGTTTGTAAGCAGTGTCCGGGTAGGATTAAGAGTACGCCTTGGAGAGTAAGCCATGGGGTCCGGATGTTATATAAGCCGGCCTCTAGGTTAGGGTTAAACAAGTTGTATCGTGAGTAGGAACACAATCGCCGAATTGCGAGGTATCGAGTATCCATTGTAACACGAGAGTTGAGATAATATATTCAGATCGGAGACTCGGCGACTCGATTGACGGCTACCAGATCGCATATCACCATGGTTTCCTTTGAGCTAAACCCTCTCCCAAACACCTGAGTCGATTTTCCCCAAGACAAGTTACCCCCGGTAACGTCTGTCATGATTATCCCACGACAGTTGGCGCCCACCGTGGGGCCTACGTCCAAGGGTGTTTACGTCACGGGAGAAGCTCGGGAGAACATGAAGAACCTCGTCATCGGCGAGATCTACACCAACCCCGAAGGAGAGAAGATGGTGGACGATTTTGGCTGGGGGCCAGAGTCGGATCTGCTCGAATCCGGATCTGTCGTGACAATCGGCCGGATCAACGTCTTCATCGGCATGGTATGTACGTCCGGTTCAATCCCTGACGGTTTTGGATTTGATTCTGTGTCAGGGGAGGCCACCCGCGTTCAGTCTGATGGAGAGGAATCTTTCGGGACGATAGATCCGACAGAAGAGCCCACCACGAAGAGGGAACAGCCGGAGGAGCCGGCATGGACCCCGCGTGGCCGGGTTACGAGAGACGATGACACCGAGTCTATCCTGCACCTGCTGGAGGACCGGTACGAGGAAGATAGCAGTGATGAGGAAGAATACGAATCTGCGCCAAGCATTGTGCGCCAGGTCGCGGTCTACACGGCCCCCGCAACCAATCTTAATCAGGGGAACGTGACCGCGGCCGCCGCCGGAGCAGCACAAGCATTGGCCCAGCAGCAAAATCCGGTTGACGGAAACCCGGTCTTAGCCCGGGTCGATGGAGAATCAGCATCAGTTACCAGCCATGCGGCGGATAGCGAGTTGCAGGCAAACACGTTCGGGTATCTGGCAAACCGGACGCCAGGGGCGGGTCCTTCAAACCCGCGACACCCGGCTCTGTTCAACAACAACCTGATCCTGGATCCCACCGTTCTAGCCACAGTTATAACCCCGGAAAACGCGGTGGAACGTGTTAGGGACCTGGATGTAGCCCGTCGTGCATTGGAGCAATAGAGAAGGCAAGTGGAAGGAGAAAAACAAGGGGTAGCTGCGCGCCAGCGCGATCTAGATGCATTGGAGAACCGGCTCCGAGAAGAGACAACCAGGGTGCGTCAAAGGCACCAGACCAGATTACCGGCAATGGGTGGAGTCATAAACCCGGCCACACTATTCATCACACCTCAGGATCAGCCGATTCCAGCGGCGAACCAAGGAACTGTACATCAACCCGTGACTGGAGGAACACAACCGGTAAACACGCAGGCCGGGTTACCCATATTACAGACTGGAGTTACTACCGGCAATACATTACCACCACCACCACCATCACGATTTCGCACGCCAGCAGGTCATTACAACAACCCCATGGATAATGTGTACGCAGCAACACTCGCATTGAATCAAATCCCCGTGAGAGAGTCACCCCACGCAGAGGAGACCCGGCGGGCGATAGATCTATTGCGCACTGCGGTGGCACAGCAAGTTAATTACCCGGATAACAGAAGTGGAATGCATGGGACACCGTATATCAGCCAGCAACGAGCCAATACCGGCAATATTCAGACAAGCTCATCGCGACGGAGGGAAGAGCAGCAGCAAATGCCGCCTCCTCCCCGTGTTCAAGCAGTACCAGCGGCATCAGCAGCGCAAGCTATTGTGGACAGTTCCAGAGCCAGGAGGGCCGCGGCCGGGTCTGCGGTGCACGGACCAGCAGCAGTGCCGCGCCCAGCCGCACCCCCCGCAGGATCACACATATCCCGAGTAAGGCCAGTTCCGACTAATCTCGCTGGGCCTAAGTGTCTGTCGGATAACATCAGGTCTGAGCCTTACCCGGATAAATTCAAGGAACCGGGTAAAGTAGTAAATTATGAGCCGACTATGGATCCAGAAACATGGTTGAGCAGTTATGAGATGGCTATGTCAATCCGCAACGCATCCGAAAATCTTCAAGCCAAGTTCATGTATTTGATGATGTCAGAAGGAGCGGCAAAGTTATGGTTCAATAACCTACCGAAGGATCTATCAAGTCATGGGAGGATTTGAAAACTGCGTTATTCAAGCACTTTCATGGGACGTGCAGAAAACTGTTTACTATTGATGACTTAGAGCGGTGCGTCCAAAAGAAGGGAGAATCGGCGCGCAGCTGGGTGCGCCGAGTTATGGAGATACTTCACTCATCTACAGATATTCAGCCCAAGGATGCGTTACAAGCTATGGCAAAGACATGCAAGTACATACCTTTAGTGCAAAAGTTGACTCGCATGAAATCCAGTCGGAATGCTTCAGAGGTTACGATGGGAGAGCTAATGGACGCATGCAACAAACACGCTGCAACGGATACCACAGAAGAAGACGTCGATGACAAGAAAGCAAAACCAAACACAAGTAACAATGGAAGAACCGGCAATGGATCAACGCCGGGTAACAATGGAGGTAATAATGGGAACAACCAGAATAAGCGCCCGTTTGAGGGAAACTCCGAGTTTGTCGCTAGCACAGAGGCCGGGTCTTCGAGACCTAGGGCAGAAGGAAACTTCAATGGAGGAAACCAGAACGGAGGAAATTATCAAGGACCGCCAAGGCCGGGTAACAATTGGGATATCTTCAGAATGGCGTGCCCAAAGCACAGCAGGAACGGTAGGCCGGCTAACCACTCATTGCAGCAATGTGCGGACCTACAGAGATGGAAGAATGAGGAAATAAACAAGGCTATGCGAGGTGCAGGTCGGGGAGGAGGACCGGGTCCGGGTGGAAACCCGGGCAACGGCCCACCCCCAGCCGGCAACCCGGCAGGCGGAAATCCGGGTAATAACCAGGGGGAGCTGGAGGTTTCCAAGCCAACCCCAAACAATTGGGACAATACCACGTGCATACTACAGGAATTTCCAACAAGGATAAAAAGATGGTGAAAAAGGCAGTAAACTCAGTTGCCTCGGCCGTTCCGAGATACCTGAGATGGTCGGAACAGGATGTAACATGGAGCAGAAGAGATCACCCGGAAAGGATAGAACACCCGGGAGTCTTAGCATTGGTGGTTGCACCGCAGGTTAATGGTTATGAGTTGAAAAAGGTCTTAATGGACGGCGGTAGTAGCATCAACATCTTATATTGGGAAACCTTTCTACGCATGGGCCTCAAGGAGTCCCAGCTACAGAAGAGTTCAACAGTTTTTCACGGGATAGTACCGGGTCACTCAGCGTGCCCCGAGGGAAAAATCACATTGGAGGTAGCTTTTGGAGAATCGAAGGACAACTTCCGGGTTGAGTGGCTCACCTTCGAGGTGGTCAAGTTGCGCAGCCCTTATCATGCGCTATTCGGAAGGCCGGCTTATGCTAAGTTCATGGCCAGGCCGTGTTATGTGTATCTACAGCTAAAAATCCCGGGTCCCAAGCAGACCATCACCATACATGGGAGCCGGGATATAGCGGCTGAGTGCGATGAAGGAGATGCGGCAATGGCTGAACAAGCCTGCAGAAAAGAGGAACTCAAGTATTACCGGTCTCAAGTAGACCCGGACGACAGAACAGCGTTAAAAAGGCCGAATACTGAAGATGAGAGAGCGAAGTTCAAGGCAGCGCAGGACACCAAGATGGTGGCTTTTGTCGAGGGCGATCCCTCTAAGCAATTTAGTATAGGATCTAACTTGGACATCGAGCAGGAGAAAGCACTTGTGGAGTTCATTCGTTCGAATCAGGATGTGTTTGCCTGGACGCCCAGCAATATGCCGGGTATCCCTACAGAACTAGCAGAGCACAGTTTGCACGTTGATCCCAAGTCCAGGCCTGTGAAACAGGGCCTGAGGAAAATGAATGAAGAAAGAAGGAAAGCTATAGGAGAAGAAATTGCATGGCTGCTTACAGCCGGCTTTATTATGGAAGTATTTCACCCGGACTGGTTAGCAAACCCGGTTCTCGTGATGAAAAAGACCAATGAGTGGAGAATGTGCATTGATTATACAAGTCTCAACAAGCATTGCCCAAAGGATCCGTTTGCACTACCAAGGATAGATCAGATCATAGACGCAGTGGCTGGAAGTGACCTATTATGTTTCCTGGACGCATATTCCGGGTATCATCAGATCAAGCTCAAGAAGGAAGATTGGGAGAAAACATCGTTCATAACCCCTTTCGGGGCCTTTTGTTACAAGACCATGACATTAGGATTGAAGAACGCTGGCGCAACCTATCAACGGTGTATTCAGAAGTGCTTTGAGGACCAAATCGGACGCAATGTTCACGCATACGTGGACGATGTGGTGATCAAGACCAGAAAAGCGGAGACATTTATTGATGATCTAAAGGAAACGTTCAAGAACCTGAGAAGGTACCAGATGAAGCTTAACCCGACAAAGTGTGTCTTTGGAGTCCCAGCCGGGAAATTACTCGGCTTTATCGTTTCTGAGAGAGGAATTGAGGCAAATCCGGATAAAATCAAAGCTATCCAGAGTCTGAAAAAGCCGGAAAATTTGAAGCAAGTTCAGAAGCTCACGGGGTGCATAGCAGCGCTTAGCCGGTTTATATCCAGACTCGGAGAGAAGGCAATACCCTTATACCGGCTCTTGAAGAAATCTGATAAATTCGTATGGGACCAAGAGGCGGACGAGGCGTTCGAGGCACTAAAAAAGCAATTATCTGAGGCACCAGTCCTAGCAGCTCCGGGTCCTAAAGAGCCGATGTTACTATACGTTGCAGCAGGGCCCCGGGCGGTTAGCGCAGTGGTTGTCGTTGAGCGCAAGGAGGATGTGAAAGATCACCCGGTCCAGAGGCCGGTTTATTACGTCAGCGAGGTATTATGAGAGGCAAAACAGCGCTACCCACATTGGCAAAAGCTGGTTTTCGGGGTCTTCATGGCCAGCCGGAAACTGAAGCCGTATTTTCAGGAACACCCCATAATAGTGGTCAGTTCTATACCAATGTCGAATATCTTCAGAAACTCGGATGCAACGGGTAGAATAGCCAAGTGGGCGATCGAGATGGGAGATTATCACATCAACTACGAGCCCAGGTCAGCAATCAAATCTCAAGCTCTAGTCGATTTCATTAACGATTGGACTCACACAGGTATGCCCACCATGGCTCCAAACTCCGAGTCTTGGATAATGCACTTCGACGGTTCCAAGCAATACGAGGGATCAGGAGCTGGAGTGGTGCTAACATCACCCAAAGGAGACAAGTTAAGTTACGTGTTGCAGATTCACTTTGATTGTTCCAATAACGTGGCCGAGTATGAGGCCCTATTGCACGGCTTAAAGGTAGCCAAGGAGATGAACATTAAGAGGATACGATGCTTTGGAGATTCGGACCTTGTGGTACAGCAGGTCTCAGGAACTTGGGATAGAAAAGATGAAACTATGGCAGCATACCACAGAGAGGTGGACAGGGTTGCCGGATGTTTTTCCGGGTATGAGGTGGAGCACATAGACAGAAGAAAAAACGAGGCAGCAGACGCACTCGCCAGACTCGGCTCGCGCAGAGAGCCGGTTCCACCTAATGTTTTCCTGGATGAGCTATGGCGACCATAAGTTAAAACTGAGTCTGAGGAAGAACTGGCAAATCAAGACCCGGATTTGGAGCTCGTGGCCATAGTACGTGCTGTTCCCGAGTGGACAGAGCCGTTCCTGGCCTACCTATCATGGGGCGAGTTACCACAGCAGGAGGTATTGGCAAGACAAATTCTGAGGCGAGCAAAAGGATATTCTATCATCAATGGGGAGTTGTACAAAAGAAGCGCATCAGGAGTCTTTTTGTGCTGTGTAGCACCAGAAGAAGGCCGACAGATCCTCAAGGAGATCCATGAAGGTGATTGTGGGCATCACGCATCCACAAGATCCCTCGTGGCCAAAGCTTATCGACACGGTTTCTTCTGGCTCACGGCCCTAGCAGACGCGGAGCGCTTAGTGGCAAGGTGTGACGGATGTCAAAGGTACGCTCGCCAAACCCATGTGCCGGCTATGGAATTGCGGACTATTCCGTTAACTTGGCCGTTTGCGGTTTGGGGTATGGATATGGTTGGCCCCTTCCACATGTCACCTTGCAAAAGGACACATCTCTTAGTGGCTGTTGATAAGTTTACCAAGTGGGTTGAGGTCATGCCAGTTACCAATTGTGAAGCAATTACAGCAGTCAAGTTCCTGAAAAGGATTATCTATCGGTTCGGATATCCCCACAGCATAATTACCGACAATGGAACCAACATGTCCCTTGGCGAGATGGAGAAGTTTTGTGGAAACAATGGCATCCGCTTGGACATAGCCTCAGTGGCCCACCCACAGGCTAATGGACAAGTGGAGAGAGCAAATCAGGAGTTGCTTCGTGGATTAAAGCCACAGTTGCGAGTCCCGTGTATCAGAGCTACGGGTTCATGTGTTGAGGAGTTACCTTCAGTGGTTTGGGGTATCAACACCACACCTAACAGATCTACTCAGGTGACACCGTTCTTTATGGTTTATGGTGCAGAGGCGGTGTTGCCGAGTGATATTATTCATGATTCGCCTCGAGTATCGGCTTATGTCGAGGTGGAGAACGAGAAGATCCGGCAAGACGCCGTGGATATGCTAGAAGAAGAAAGGGAACAAGCTTTGGAGAGATCAGCCATATATCAGAAAGATCTTCGAAGATATCATAGCCGGCGCGTGAAAACCCGGGTCTTCCAGGAAGGAGACCTGGTTCTGCGCCTGGTACAATCAAAGGAAGGAAAACACAAGTTATCACCGCCATGGGAAGGACCGTTCATCATAAGCCGGAATCTGCACAATGGATCATATTACTTGATAGATGCAAGGGAAGAGTCGGCTACGGTTAATGACACCGCTCATGCCACTTCATCTATGCAAGAGAAAGAAAGACCATGGAACGTGGCTCAGCTACGTCCCTACTATACTTAGTATAGGCTAGATTTGCAAGTGGAATTACACGATGTAACAGGCAGCAGGTTTCAGACGCACTCTTTTCCTATCCAGGGTACCTAAGGGGACTGGAGGGTTTTTAATGAGGCGGCTTGCTGACCTAACTTTTCTCATATCAATAAAGAGATGGTTAAAGCAATATAGTATTTCCTTTTCATATATTTTTATCAAGTTTTTATTTCTGTTATGTTTTTATCCTTCTTCCAGGTAAGTACTATTTACTGTTTTTAGTACATTAGTTTCTTTAGCAGTTTGTATATATTTAAGTCTTGGGGGCTGATTGCTTGAATAGCATAGTTACAAACTCAAAGACCCGGTCATGATGCCTATGAGTTATAAGGGCCGATTACTCGCAAACGAGTACGGCTGCAAGCTTATAACCGGACAAAGGAGCCAAACTTTCTTGACTTTTCTTACTTAAGCTCGATGTGACTCGCACTAAAGTGGCATGATTTGCTCGCGTATGATCACAATCAGTCATGATGCCCAATGGGACTTGCCTGACCCTGTCTTCGTATAGATGTAGCAACATGATTATCCACGCGAAAGCCGGCTTACAGTACAAGAGAGCCAAAAGGGTCATCTAAACCACAAGTTATGCAGAGTACATGGTTAATAACCGGAAACTCACAGTTTATTAAGCATAACTTCAAAACCTATGTGAAACGGCTCTAGGTTTTGGGCTTAGCAAAAAAGATTTGTTCTCTTTGAAAGACCTAACACCCTAGACTCGGAAGTTCGGGCCTTGGGGACTGGGGAATTTGAAAAAAAAAACAAATTATTTAGCTATTAAGCTCAAAAACCCAAAAATCCGAGTCTTGGGGACTTGGGGACTTAGAGAAAATTCCACCTGTCAAAACCCACGAAACCCGGAAACCGAGTCTCACAAAAGGAACCATAAAGAAAGTCGGAACATCAAGAGTAAATAAGCTCAAAGGCAAATAGATATCAAATTCATCCAAAGGCCAGAAGGGCCACGAAAGCTATTAAGTTTCAAAACGTATTACATGCCGCGGTAGTAGTATCAAAGGTGCACAGGCGCACCATAAAAAATAATTGTTTAAAAGGCCCATTGGCCGACTGACGCATAGGTTATGACATCGGATATAAAAGATTACTCGGCATCTTGGGTTGAGGCATCCATCTTGTCCTTGCCCTTGCCAGCCGGGTCCTGTTCCTTGGCTTGTTCTTCAGCACTCTTGGTAGCAACAGCATCCGGGTTAGCAGTGGCACTGGCACGCGAAGGAGGAGGGACAACTGGCCTGGAGCTAGCAGGCGCAGTATCGGCTTCTGCTTCTTTCTTTGCAGCTTCTTCCCTCAGTTGGGCAGATTCAGCCTTCCACCGTGCCAGCATATCAAAGGGCTTCGGAAGATCCGTCTTCATTGCCCTATCTTGTGCATCATACGGCGGCACCATCCGGCTGACATCCAAATTGCCGGCAATCAGGCTGGCTGCATGAAGAACCTCTGTCTGAATGGCCTTGTAATGCTTAGGTAAAAACAGGGAGCCATCGTGGTTGAACTCTGGAAACCCGCCAACAAGCTTCGCCAGGTCAAGCTTGGGAAAGTATGCTTTCGCCAAGGCAAGACCCCGGATCACCCCAACCTGGCAGGATGAACGCTTCTAGTGTTCAATCCACTCGGGCATGGTAGAACTCGCAGCAAGCAGCGTGTTCAAACCACCATCCCCAGTGCTTGGACACCTCACAGCTTTCAAGGCCCACTTAGTCCCAGCACAGAGTCGCCGGATGGTGCTCTTTACCTTCTTCAGCAGAACTACTTCATCCACATCCGGAATTTCCTCATCCGACCCTGCAGAAAAGCAGAAACATCCAAAGTTAGGAACTCCGAGTATCCTCCAGAACATCAGAACAAATTTAAAGATCAGTCAGTCGGGAAATTCTACATATCAGAGAACGATAAGTGTCGGCGATCTGGCCCGACAGCTCGTTCACCCTATTTACTGCAGCATTGCATCTCTTCTTATACTTCTTCGCTAGTTTCCCGGCTTTCTTAGCCTCAGCTTCAGCAGATTCACGTAGCTTCGTTTTCGCCTCGAGAAGTTTGTTGGTTTTAGCCAACTCTTTCTCAGAGTGCGTACGTAGGCCTATGCGAAAACACAAAGAAATGTCAGTCGGACAAAACAAAAGTATCAGTCGGCTATCTATGAAAGTTCCAAGCAAATTATGCATAAGTTCACTCGGAACTTGGGGACTAGACGAGTATACAAGCGGTTGTAGCATGGTTTACCTCGTGTTTGGCTATCAGGGCCTCCAGGATGCCCTCCTCATCAGCTCTCAAGGTGTGCAGAGCATTGAGCATCTCAGCGAAGCTCATGTCTTCGGGCTTGGTGCCGGAAGACCCGGCTGCCTGACAACCCGGATTAGGAGTTTGATCCGGCTTTGGAGACGTTACCTGGGTGGCCTCGGGGTCAGGGGTGGGGGTACCCATCCTTGTACCCAAGACTCCCGCGTCCTCATCACCGGTTCCATCAGCATGCTTTGGAGACCCGGCATCCTGCTTGGCCGAGTCTATTGGGAAATCTTGACCCTTGACTTCTTCTTCCTCAAGGCCGCCAGCCGCGGCATTTACATCATCAACCGGGCCTTCAGTGTCCCGGGTGTCTGTCTCCATGTTCTCCGGGTCACTGAGTGTGACTTGGGCGCTAAGGAAAATAGAGAGAAATAGTCAACGGTAGAAAATGAGAATTATCAAGTACACAAGGATATCATATAGCAAAAGCTCACCCGGTGTTCACGGCATAATCTGGTGGGAGCTCGCTGCTGGAAGCGGATGAAGCTGTCACAGGACCCGATAGAGGGACCCGGAACTGTCCAGCCAATGGATGGTTGGGGGAGGGGTGACGTCGGGGTGAGTTGGAAGGACGAGTTGGAGGAGTACCGGCACAGCGAGCTGGTGATGTGGAAATGCCCGGGTTGAGGGGATCGTTACCCGGGGAACTCTGGGTCACCCTGCGTTTGGCCGAAGGCGGGTCCTTCAAGTGTGATGGGCCGGATAGTTGTTGGTTAAGTTTACACATGTTAGCAAAAGAATAAGGTTCGGAGGACATGAGGGAGTAGGGAACCTTAGATACCACTCCTCTGGTTTTCCTCTTGGCCCCAACCGTTACATCTTGTTCAGTTTAGGTTTTATCGGACTCGGTAGCCTCCGGGTCCTCCTTGTCGTCCTTGTCCTCCAACCCTGAAAGCCGAGAATGTATAGTCGGAAAAAGTGAGATACGCTAAAGCAAAATGGTGCAAGTGAAGTTGATCAAAGACCCGGACAATACCTTCATCATTATCACCCGGTTCTTCATCTTCTTCCGGGTCTCCGGAGGAAGGGGAGGTCTCAATATTCCAAAAGACGTTATCAGCCTGAGATAAAAGCATGAAAATGATAGTTAGTGGTTGTATCAAGTTAAAGTATGAGGATAAGTGTATAAGTATCGGATTTTACCGCTGGAGCCGGGTTATCCCGGGTAAATGGTGCTAACCCGGCGATGTTCTTGATCACCTCCAACTTTTCCGTCAAGAAACTCTTGATGGTCTTGTTGGTATCGCCAGCCGGATAATTCTTTGAAGAATATCGGAGTGCGTCCGTGACGTGCCCCGAGTAGTCGCACATCAGCTTGGCGCGAATGGAATTGGGTTGGATCCGGAAGTCCACCCATGTCTTAACCAAGTTAAACCCAAGGAGGCCTTGGGCAGAAAGAACGGCTATTTTCGCTAAGAGGGGCTGGATGGCTTCCCTGTCCGACTCAGGGGCAAAGGCATTGAAAGTATCGGAGATATCTAGGAGACCCTCCGAGTAACCCGGCAATTTCCTCTCGCCGGGTGGGGAGGTGTCTCGGCAGTAGAAAAAGAAAGTTGCCAGTGCTTAACGTGTGAATTGAGGGTGAGAGTCGGCATGGGTGAATTCTTGCGGCGCTGGATAGAAACCCCGCCGCAAGCCAAGAGCGCCCCGTCACCGCTTTCGCGGCACGGTTTGCACTCGAAAAGTTCTATGAATAGAGCCAAATTTGGCGGGATGCACAAATAAGACTCGCAAAGGACTATGAAATGGGTTATGTTCAACATGGAGTTAGGCCCTATGTCGAACACCCAGAGGCCATAATGGCGGAGGACTTCACGGAAGAAAGAGTGACCCGGTGTGACGCCCCGAGATCGGGCACTATGCAGATTTCAGCATTCCCGCCAAATCCGCATAATAACCGATTCCAGGTTGCCACATATGATAACATTACAGCAGTTCACGAATATTCCACAATTACAACAGAAACAGATAGATACAAGATGACTCAAATGAGTCAAGGATACAACTGATACAATACAAAGATCCAAATAACAGCGGAAGAAACAACATATCGTCCGTCTACGGACAAGATCCAAATTGGACTAAGAGTCCTGAAGATAACCGAGAGCGTCCAATCCCTTCCCAGGCCAAGCCGGAGGGTTTCCCAAGCTAACGTCGTCAGACTTCAAACCTGTTGACTGCAATGTTGAATATGCAGCCACGAAAAAGATTCGTGGGTCAGTACGGTTAAGTACTGGCAAGTGGATAAACCATACTCACAAGATACCGGCGTAGCCAGTCATCACAAGATACAAATACTTTGGGATCAACGGAAAGGAAGGGGTTATTGCAAATAAGCGGCAAAGGGCTGCTCTAACCATCTACAGAGAGATACTACAACTTCCGGCTAACAGAAAGAAGATAAGATCGAGTATTGTAACCAATTGAAAGTAAATCCAAACAAACCCATCCTGGATCTCGCCCCTTATCCGAAGAAGCAATCCGAGGATAACTCACACAGTTGGATTAGTGATGGTTCAGATTATTGTGTCAATAAGCCTATTACTAGTCAAGTTGTTAATCATTGGGTGAAGATTGTTAACCGTTATGTTTAAGTTGTCCTGAGTACTTGTTAGCCAGTACTTTCACCAAGTAATCCATAACCGCGGAAAACACGGCTTCTCGAGAAGATTATCCCTGCAGTGTTGCACCAATTTGGCCGTACACGCAAGAATAACCCGCCAGATGGGGAGCTAACCCACCAAGCGAGGTACTCTACACAACTCAACTCTTCTTCGCATCAAGCCCAAAGCACCTTAGGCGCACGACTAATCGAGCCCAGAAGAAAATGGACCCTCATAGCACTCTAAGAACGTGTCCTCCTATATGCCGACTACGAAAGTTCCACCCGGGATCCAAGGGCTCGCAAGATCATGCATGCAGCAAATGGAAAGCCCGAACTAAATGAGGCGATTTGGACGAGATGCGAATCGAGTCAAATTGAGGGGGGCGCCCATACTCGCTTCCCACATGCGGGTAGTGCGCTCATCATGGATCAGTAGACAAGACCCTTTTCCTATTAGGGTCGACACTAGCAGGCCTCAAAACCACAAGGGCCTCCTGCCGGTGCCTTATCATCAAATTATTATTTAACAATAACATTAGCATGATTGATTGATTAAACATCGAGCCCCCAGAACATAATGAAATAGTAACAGAAAGTAACGGGTAACAGACTCGAGCAAAACAACCCTAAGCATGCTAGTAAGACACGGGCTCAAACAATGGGGTTATAGGAGGGGAGGGGAGGCAATATCAGTGTTAAGGGATTCATGTGATGGGTTCGTAACAGAAACAACTGCTACTAAGGCTAGCAGAAAAGAACAACGGAAAGTATCGGTAACAAGTGATGAAAGGCAGCCATTTGGCAGCAAGTGAGTATACTTGCCTGAGATCCCGCAAGGTAGCAGAACTTGTCGTTGCTCACATCATCTCAACGTCCTATCCGGAAAGAAGCAACGAACCTCGAACAAACACCGGATGCAACAATTACTACTACGGCAAAAGATCCAGCATGATCACGATATGGATGCATGACAGTGTTAAAGATGCATCAGAATAAACTAGTTGACATGATAAACAAATTTAAATGGACCCATATTTAATTTGAGTTGCATATGAAAAGCCCATGAATTATGGTTAGATGATTTGTTTTCCAACTAACCATCAGGTGAAAGTGGTTTAGTATGATGCATGGATGAGTAAAACAACAAAATAACAACAATAGAACCAGCTGGAAATAAGGTTTACCAATTTTAGAAATTTATTTATTAAGTTAGAAAATTTTGGTTCCTTAAGGGTGTCACACAAGCAATTGTTGTTTTCAGCAAGTTAAATTGTTCAAAACAGATAACAAAGTTCATATTTGATTAGAACACAAAATTTTAGGTGGATTACATGTTTCAAATATTGAAATTGGAATTAGGATAATTTAATTATGAATTAAACAATATTAAACAAGTTTTAAATGGATTTGAAACAAGTTTGAATTTAATTGAATTTTTATTTGTTCAAAACATAAATTCAAACTCACATTTGAAATGTTCACACTTTGATGGTTTGAAAACATATTTTGCATGTTCAAAAATATTTTATTTTGAGCAAGTTATGATTTTTATCAAATTTAAATGAATTAAACAAGTATTAAATTATTTAGGCAATTTAAATTATTCAAACAATGAAACAAATTTTATATTTGAATAGGATATTCAAAATGGTATGAAAAACATATTTTATTTGCCTTATTTGGAATTAGTATGCATTATTTATGCATTATTGCAAATTACATTTGAATTATTCAAATTTGAATTTTAAATGCATTTTGAAATTTCAAAACAGGAAACAAAAGTTACCAAAAGGTAGACAATTGAATTTAGACCAGTGTGGATATTTTATTTCCATTTTTAGAGTTATAAAATAAATATTAAGGTTTCAAAACTAGGGGCCAATCTGTGATTTAATTGGACCTAGTTTGAATTACAGAAGTTTTAAAAACGTTTTACACCCTCTGGGAACGCACCCAGACGCTGCCAGGGGGGCCCCGGCGCCAACGTGGCGGGTGCGTGGTGAGGTGGCATACTGGGCCACCGACTGGTGGGCCTCTGCCCCCTGCGCGCGGAAGAAAAACGAAAAATGGGGGGAGTTGCGCCCGCGGGATTCGAACCCGGGACGCGTTGCTCGCGCTGAAGGAACGGAACCACTACGCCTCTGCTGCTGCTTTGTTCAGATACGGTGGGCGACTGAATATGAGGCAAATTACTGCTGTTTAACTGAAATTTCGGAGTCGCTATCTGAACCTGACGAGAAACGGTGATCGATCGGAAGGCAGACGCGGTGCTCGACGGGGTTGACAGCGGCGGTGCAGGTGCTCGCTGTGTGCGTCGTGTGGACGGTGTGCAGGTGCGTGCAGTGGCCGTGACAGAGTAGGGGCGAGGGGAAAAAGACGAGGGACGATCACCTGCTGCAGGACGTCGTCGTTCAGAAGATGAGCAGAACCGGAGGGAACTCCGGCGACGGCGCGGCCACTCCGGTCCCTCCCAGCAAACGGCGAGGGTACGGGGAGACGCCGGGGACCGCCCCGGTTCCATTTCACTCCTTAGGTGCTCCACGAGGCGGCCATGGCTACCGGCGGTGAGGGGAGGAGGTGGTGGTTCACGATGGTTGCGGGTTCAGAGGAACAGAGGACCAGCAGAGAGGGGATGGGGGATGGCGGCGATGGAAGGAGGGGCTCTAGGGTTTCTGCGAGCAGAGGGGGGAAAGGGGATACTTATGGTGGATCCTAGCCTAGTACGGCAGGGATCGTGGAGGGGGAGAGGGGATCGGGTGGCTCTGATGGTGGTCGTACAGCTGACGACAGGTTGAAGAAAGCGACAGATGGAGGGGGTGGGCCAGAAAAGAATAGGTGGGCTGGGGGAGAAAGAAAAGAAATGAGTGGGCTGCCCTTTTCTCCATTTTTTTTGTGCTTTTCTTTTACCTCTCCTTTTTGATTGATTTTTTTTGTAAAGAATAAAAAGGGAGAGAGAGAAAGGATAGGGGTTTTGGGGTGGTTTTTATTTTATAATTAAATTTTATTGATTTGCAAACAATGAGTAAAAGCAAGGTTAGTAATGATTTTCAAAATTTGGAAAATTAGTTTGGTTTTTAAATGGTTAGTTGGATTTCAACTATTAGTTTGATTTGGAAAAAAAAATTGGAAAGCAACAATTTTTATTTAATAAACTCATGCAATTATGCAAACATTAATGAATTTAATAGTTTGCAAAAATTTGATGTTTAAACCACCACTTGATCATGCCCATTATGATTGAAATGATTTTAAGTTTAAGTTGAATTGGAAAGTTACCATTAGGGTTTTCAACAATAGGGAAAGTTTTATTAACAAGCAATTCAACTTCAACTATTGAAAAACAATTGGAGTTGTTTAGGTTGCCATGTTTAATTATAAATTTTGGACATGTTTTTAAAGTTTTAATTGGTTTGAATTTTGGAGTGGTTTGGAAAACATGATGCAATGCTTATGATGCATGTGATGCATGCAAAAAAAGAAAAACAACCAACTTCTGTTTAGGGTAACACCCCAGGTGTTACAGACGACACCACTAACAAGGGATTGCGCCCTCGCAATCCACCTGCTAACCCGGGAGGGGAAAGAAGTTCTACTATCGATTCTTCATGCTTCCGACTGATCTCCTCGACACCACTAACAAGGGATTCTTGCTCGGAGTGATGACGATGTTCTCCCACCAGGAACCTTCCGATGATCGAACCTATTAGGTTAAGGGGCTCAGAAAACGTCCACCCACGTAGGATCCTAACACTTTGAAAGATAGAAAAAGGGGGAGACTCCAAAACAAATAAGATGGGAGGGGAATAGAATAGAGATAAGGAGAAAAACAAGAATCCTATTGAGAGGTTTTCCAAAATAGTTTAGCAGAAATAGTTTTCGACACTCTAGAAACAACGACCGTTAGCGAGGTTATCCTACAGGCTTTGCGGACCCGTTGCTTCGATAACCATTCGTATCGAAACAATCTCGGGAATCGGAACCAAGGCTCTGATACCATTTTGTGACGCCCCGAGATCGGGCACTATGCAGATTTCAGCATTCCCGCCAAATCCGCATAATAACCGATTCCAGGTTGCCACTTATGATAACATTACAGCAGTTCACGAATATTCCACAATTACAACAGAAACAGATAGATACAAGATGACTCAAACGAGTCAAGGATACAACTGATACAATACAAAGATCCAAATAACAGCGGAAGAAACAACATATCGTCCGTCTACGGACAAGATCCAAATTGGACTAAGAGTCCTGAAGATAACCGAGAGCGTCCAATCCCTGCCCAGGCCAAGCCGGAGGGTTTCCCAAGCTAACGTCGTCAGACTTCAAACCTGTTGACTGCAATGTTGAATATGCAGCCACGAAAAAGATTCGTGGGTCAGTACGGTTAAGTACTGGCAAGTGGATAAACCATACTCACAAGATACCGGCGTAGCCAGTCATCACAAGATACAAATACTTTGGGATCAACGGAAAGGAAGGGGCTATTGCAAATAAGCGGCAAAGGGCTGCTCTAACCATCTACAGAGAGATACTACAACTTCCGGCTAACAGAAAGAAGATAAGATCGAGTATTGTAACCAACTGAAAGTAAATCCAAACAAACCCATCCTGGATCTCGCCCCTTATCTGAAGAAGCAATCCGAGGATAACTCACACAGTTGGATTAGTGATGGTTCAGATTATTGTGTCAATAAGCCTATTACTAGTCAAGTTGTTAATCATTGGGTGAAAGATTGTTAACCGTTATGTTTAAGTTGTCCCGAGTACTTGTTAGCCAGTACTTTCACCAAGTAATCCATAACCGCGGAAAACACGGCTTCTCGAGAAGATTATCCCTGCAGGGTTGCACCAATTTGGCCGTACACGCAAGAATAACCCGCCAGATGGGGAGCTAACCCACCAAGCGAGGTACTCTACACAACTCAACTCTTCTTCGCATCAAGCCCAAAGCACCTTAGGCGCACGGCTAATCGAGCCCAGAAGAAAATGGACCCTCATAGCACTCTAAGAACGTGTCCTCCTATATGCCGACTACGAAAGTTCCACCCGGGATCCAAGGGCTCGCAAGATCATGCATGCAGCAAATGGAAAGCCCGAACTAAATGAGGCGATTTGGACGAGATGCGAATCGAGTCAAATTGAGTGGGGCGCCCATACTCGCTTCCCACATGCGGGTAGTGCGCTCATCATGGATCAGTAGACAAGACCCTTTTCCTATTAGGGTCGACACTAGCAGGCCTCAAAACCACAAGGGCCTCCTGCCGGTGCCTTGTCATCAAATTATTATTTAACAACAACATTAGCATGATTGATTGATTAAACATCGAGCCCCCAGAACATAATGAAATAGTAACAGAAAGTAACGGGTAACAGACTCGAGCAAAACAACCCTAAGCATGCTAGTAAGACACGGGCTCAAACAACGGGGTTATAGGAGGGGAGGTGAGGCAATATCAGTGTTAAGGGATTCATGTGATGGGTTCGTAACAGAAACAACTGCTACTAAGGCTAGCAGAAAAGAACAACGGAAAGTATCGGTAACAAGTGATGAAAGGCAGCCATTTGGCAGCAAGTGAGTATACTTGCCTGAGATCCCGCAAGGTAGCAGAACTTGTCGTTGCTCACATCATCTCAACGTCCTATCCGGAAAGAAGCAACGAACCTCGAACAAACACCGGATGCAACAATTACTACTACGGCAAAAGATCCAGCATGATCACGATATGGATGCATGACAGGGTTAAAGATGCATCAGAATAAACTAGTTGACATGATAAACAAATTTAAATGGACCCGTATGCAATTTGAGTTGCATATGAAAAGCCCATGAATTATGGTTAGATGATTTGTTTTCCAACTAACCATCAGGTGAAAGTGGTTTAGTATGATGCATGGATGAGGAAAACAACAAAATAACAACAATAGAACCAGCTGGAAATAAGGTTTACCAATTTTAGAAATTTATTTATTAAGTTAGAAAATTTTGGTTCCTTAAGGGTGTCACACAAACAATTGTTGTTTTCAGCAAGTTAAATTGTTCAAAACAGATAACAAAGTTCATATTTGATTAGAACACAAAATTTTAGGTGGATTACATGTTTCAAATATTGAAATTGGAATTAGGATAATTTAATTATGAATTAAACAATATTAAACAAGTTTTAAATGGATTTGAAACAAGTTTGAATTTAATTGAATTTTTATTTGTTCAAAACATAAATTCAAACTCACCTTTGAAAATTTCACACTTTGATGGTTTGAAAACATATTTTGCATGTTCAAAAATATTTTATTTTGAGCAAGTTATGATTTTTATCAAATTTAAATGAATTAAACAAGTATTAAATTATTTAGGCAATTTAAATTATTCAAACAATGAAACAAATTTTATATTTGAATAGGATATTCAAAATGGTATGAAAAACATATTTTATTTGCCTTATTTGGAATTAGTATGCATTATTTATGCATTATTGCAAATTACATTTGAATTATTCAAATTTGAATTTTAAATGCATTTTGAAATTTCAAAACAGGAAACAAAAGTTACCAAAAGGTAGACAATTGAATTTAGATCAGTGTGGATATTTTATTTCCATTTTTTAGAGTAATAAAATAAAAGATATTAAGGTTTCAAAACCAGGGGCCAATCTGTGATTTAATTGGACCTAGTTTGAATTACATAAGTTTTAAAAACGTTTTACACCCTCTGGGAACGCACCCAGACGCTGCCAGGGGGGCCCCGGCGCCAACGTGGCGGGTGCGTGGTGAGGTGGCATACTGGGCCACCGACTGGTGGGCCTCTGCCCCCTGCGCGCGGAAGAAAAACGAAAAAGGGGGGAGTTGCGCCCGCGGGATTCGAACCCGGGACGCGTTGCTCGCGCTAAAGGAACGGAACCACTACGCCTCTGCTGCTGCTTTGTTCAGATACGGTGGGCGACTGAATATGAGGCAAACTACTGCTGTTTAACTGAAATTTCGGAGTCGCTATCTGAACCTGACGAGAAACGGTGATCGACCGGAAGGCAGACGCGGTGCTCGACGGGGTTGACAGCGGCGGTGCAGGTGCTCGCTGTGTGCGTCGTGTGGACGGTGTGCAGGTGCGTGCAGTGGCCGTGACAGAGTAGGGGCGAGGGGAAAAAGACGAGGGACGATCACCTGCTGCAGGACGTCGTCGTTCAGAAGGTGAGCAGAACCGGAGGGAACTCCGGCGACGGCGCGGCCACTCCGGTCCCTCCCAGCAAACGGCGAGGGTACGGGGAGACGCCGGGGACCGCCCCGGTTCCATTTCACTCCTCGGGTGCTCCACGAGGCCGCCATGGCTACCGGCGGTGAGGGGAGGAGGTGGTGGTTCACGGTGGTTGCGGGTTCAGAGGAACAGAGGACCAGCAGAGAGGGGATGGAGGATGGCGGCGATGGAAGGAGGGGCTCTAGGGTTTCTGCGAGCAGAGGGGGGAAAGGGGATACTTATGGGGGATCCTAGCCTAGTACGGCAGGGATCGTGGAGGGGGAGAGGGGATCGGGTCGCTCTGATGGTGGTCGTACAGCTGACGACAGGTTGAAGAAAGCGACAGATGGAGGGGGTGGGCCAGAAAAGAATAGGTGGGCTGGGGGAGAAAGAAAAGAAAGGAGTGGGCTGCCCTTTTCTCCATTTTTTTTTGTGCTTTTCTTTTACCTCTCCTTTTTGATTGATTTTTTTTTGTAAAGAATAAAAAGGGAGAGAGAGAAAGGATAGGGGTTTTGGGGTGGTTTTTATTTTATAATTAAATTTTATTGATTTGCAAACAATGAGTAAAAGCAAGGTTAGTAATGATTTTCAAAATTTGGAAAATTAGTTTGGTTTTTAAATGGTTAGTTGGATTTCAACTATTAGTTTGATTTGGAAAAAAAATTGGAAAGCAACAATTTTTATTTAATAAACTCAAGCAATTATGCAAACATTAATGAATTTAATAGTTTGCAAAAATTTGATGTTTAAACCACCACTTGATCATGCCCATTATGATTGAAATGATTTGAAGTTTAAGTTGAATTGGAAAGTTACCATTAGGGTTTTCAACAATAGGGAAAGTTTTATTAACAAGCAATTCAACTTCAACTATTGAAAAACAATTGGAGTTGTTTAGGTTGCCATGTTTAATTATAAATTTTGGACATGTTTTTAAAGTTTTAATTGGTTTGAATTTTGGAGTGGTTTGGAAAACATGATGCAATGCTTATGATGCATGTGATGCATGCAAAAAAAGAAAAACAACTAACTTCTGTTTAGGGTAACACCCCAGGTGTTACACCCGGGGGGCGAAACCCCCGGATCACGTGCTCGACAAAGCAAATTACCTCGTCGGCATTGGGGGTAGGCCGGGTCTCATCACCCGGTACCCTCCAGTGGATCTCCTCCTGAGGGGGGAGGACGCCTAACTCGGCCAGCTCCTCCAGCTTGGCCTTGGTCACCATGGATCGCGCCCAGTTGGCGGATATTGATTGGGTCATCCTTGGCTTAGCCAACTGTTTCCCTTTGGTCTTGGGAGCCATTGGTTCAGTCTGCAAAAGTACAAGACAAAAGATATTAAGCATGAGACTCGAAAGTTATGGATTTACCGAGTATCGATAAACAGTATGAAAGTTATGAACTATCCGGGTATTGACAGGCAGTACAGAAATTATGGGGTATCTACGTATCGGCAAGTATTTACGAAAAAAGGTTGACCGCCTATGTATCTAGTGCAAGTAAAACAACCGGAAGAGGAGGATTTTCCGGGTATCTGTGAGCAGCCGCGGAAATCTGGGTCAACTACATCTAGATTGGAAATTTTGCTATCGATTTCGCGGAGAAATTAACGGTTATGAGCAATAGGGGAGTGATGTGTGGTCATCTATTAGGCAATTGGATGGACTAGGGAGGAGCTGTGCGACCTAATCCGGCGCGGGGCGAGAAATGGCCCGCGGCGGACCAAGATCCAATCTAGTTCGAACGGGGAAATTTGGAGCTAAATCAATGAAAGTAAGAAGCTAACCGGTGTGGATTGGAGCAGGGCGCGACGGCGGCAGATGGCGCAGTCGTGATGTCCCTTTGCGATTCCCGGCGGGTAGGTCGAGGGCGCGGCGGCGGAGATTGGCGGCGGCGCGGGGCGAGCCGTGGAGGATCGTAACCGGCGGCGGCTTTGTTTCGGCGGCGTGCCCGAGGTCTCCGTGGTGGCGCTCCGAGAGCTCTGGTGTGGAAGCGCAGGTGAGGAGGAAGAAGATGGAAGGAATGGACCGTTGGAGTTAGGTCACCCCCTGGGTACCTATTTATAGGCACGGGTGGGTAAACCTAGGCCAACGGGCGGGAACCGGAATTTTTGGGATAAGGGATACCCGTCCTGATTTTCCGGGATACGCGTTAAAGTGCTGGACGGGATATCCGGAATGGATAGGAAGCAAATCTCTTCCGTGATACCTGGGTCAATTAACGAGTGAAGTAAGCCGGATCTTTGGCGCTCTCATCAGGGCATTGACCCGGAAAAGTGAAAAATGGACTCAGAGGAAAACGGGTTACTATATGGACCACCGATGGAGTTAGGCCTAGTTGTCTATTAAAGCAAATTAACCCGGCCTCTATGAATTTGTATGTTTGTTATTTTTGCAGGGAATAGCATGCGCTTCAAGGAGGATCCCGTAAAGCCCAAGCTATTCTGGGGACTACTGATGGAGGGATGATAGCCCGGTAGGCTAACGTCAAGGAGTAACTCGTCCCAAAGGACGTTGCACAAGACCCGGCTTAGGATAAAGGAGCTTCTAGAAGGCCCAGGAACATAGGCCTCGTAACCCGGATTGTGGGTTCCGGTAAGGAAGTTTAGGGTTTGTAAGCAGTGTCCGGGTAGGATTCAGAGTACGCCTTGGAGAGTAAGCCAGGGGGTCCGGATGTTATATAAGCCGGCCTCTAGGTTAGGGTTAAACAAGTTGTATCGTGAGTAGGAACACAATCGCCGAACTGCGAGGTATCGAGTATCCATTGTAACACGAGAGTTGAGATAATATATTCAGATCGGAGACACGGCGACTCGATTGTCGGCTACCAGATCGCATATCACCATGGTTTCCTTTGAGCTAAACCCTCTCCCAAACACCAGAGTCGATTTGCCCCAAGACAAGTTACCCCCGGTAACGTCTGCCGTGATTATCCCACGACAACAAGTGTGAAGAAATTCAGAAGAAAACATCTCCCTCTCTCTTTCTATCTTTCTTCTTATATTCTTTCCAATTGACTTAGTGGTATTTGTGTCCATCCCATACCCAAACCAATTAGTGAATTCAAAGCTATGAAGAATTTATCCAGACCAAGAAAAGAATCCATCCAAGGAACAAGACTACAATAGAAGCATGGAGATGATCTTCAAGAAGGCAATCACATGAGGTCTAGAAGCAATCCATACAAGTTGAAGAATAACAAGTTATTTTTGTCCAACCATTGACCCAAATGGAAAACCCAAGACTTAGTAATATTTTACCTTTGATGATGAAATTAGTAGACCTACCCTAACCACAATGGAAAATACTAACATAGTCACTCAAATATTTTTGAAGGTGAATATGACCAAGTGTTTGCATGTATTACTTTAAGTTGAAGAAGTAATATGTTTATTCTTAGTGAACTCTTGGAACTTCCTCGACAAGTATGGTTATAACAAAGTTAGTTTTCTACAAAACTCAACTTAGTCCATCCCAAGTAAACCATTGGAATTTCCTTAACAAGTATGAGACCATTAGAGAATGAATCTTTCAACTCAAACCTAGACCTTGTACTATCCCACTAGGTTAAACTCCTTTGGCTATGTTATTGCTTTGTATGATCTCTTCACTTGTATGTTTGCTTGATAGCATGTTGGTTTATTTTGTTATTGTGTTTTCAATGAGTAGATTGTACGGAGAGCAACGATCTTTTGTGAAGAGAGTGTGATATCTTCACCAACTTCAACAAGGCAAGTAACACACCATCAACTACCCATTATTTTCTATATGCATTAGTTGATTTTGAGTAGTATGCATGATAGGAAATTTTACTAAGTTATACTATGCTATGCTATTATCCTAGTAGTGTGTATCCATCCCTTTTACCTTGTTATTTTGATAGCCTTAGAAATTATTAGGTGCTATACAATGTACAAATTGTTTTGCTAGATGTTGAGGAAAAATCCTAAGTATAACTAATGAATGAACCACCAGGGTGGAAGTGGTAAGACTGGGTTATGTTGAGTGTTTCCTCAGGGCCCTTATCTAAGGGTTATTCCACTTGAGGTTGTCACTTGCGGATGGCCACCCAGGAACAAAGAGATTACTATGTCCTTCTAAGTTTAGTAGCTTCCCGTGCAACCTTTTGACATATGGGCTCTGTCTTGATCAACTAAGTTGTGAGGGTTCAGCCCAGGCTTGACTAGCAGATGTAGCAAAATTATAGGTGGAACGGTCTTGCCGGTGGGTTTGGATTTCTTCTTCTGAAAGATCTCGTCTCAATTCTCTCCTTTCCATGATGCACTCCGGGTGTATAGGATGTTTGGGCTAATTGAAGACAAAGGGTGAAAGTGCACAAACTCTGCAGAGTCAACAAACTAAGATCTTAGCCGTGTCCCCGGTTATGGACAACTATGAGCAGCTGGACAAGGATTGACGGAAGAATCTCATCATCAATTTCAATAAGTAAAATTTTGACCAAGTGAACAGTAGTTGTGGTGCTTGGATCTTAATCCAATGTTGCCACCCTTTGAAAAGAAAAGTTTGTTTGACAAAAGTGATAGGAGAAAACTGGCTTTATGCAAACTTAGCCAAAACTCCACTCAGCCAAATGAGCATGTAGTATTAGTCTTGCCATTTATATCCACCATAGTGTTACTTGCCAATACATTAAATTGTATTGACTCCCTTGTGGCTGCATATTCCATATTGCAGATATTTCTGAAGACGAGTGAGGATTTCGTTTAGGATCTCGAGACTATCGCCAACATGTTTTGCCTCTGGCACATGAAGAAGATGGGCTCAATGTTGTACTATGTTTTCCGCTGTATTTCTTTGCTTTCTGCTAGTCTTCTAAGACTATGCAAGTTGTAATATTATTTTGTAAAGACTGGATCATGCGATGTAATAGAATTTGATGCATTTGCATGATATTTCATTTTGTACTGTCATGCTAGTAATTGATCCAGGGACTAGCACAATAACACAGGTATTCCATCTTTATTAAAAGTTGGGATGCTTCAGGATGTCCCCGTGGTTCATCCCAGCAAATTCTAAGAAGACTCGAGCGTCTAAGCTTGGGGATACCCAAGGCATCCCCTTCTTCATCAACAATTTATCAGGTCACTTCTAGTGAAGCTATATTTTTATTTGGTCACATCATATAAATTTTACTTGGAGCGTCTATTTGTTTACTTTTTTTCTTGCTACAATAATATTGTTGCAACCTATCATTCTTTTTGTGGGAGAGAGACACGCTCCGCTTTTTCATATGAATACTTGTTATGCTCGTATTCTTAGTTTTTCTTCTAGCTGCTGCAAATCCTTTTAGCTCATGTTTTTCATGCATCTCTTATTCAGAGCTGTTAGTTCTAGTAGAGTAATGTTAGTGCTCTCTTGTTTCATTGCTATATTAGTTGGAGAGTTTTTGTTGTTTGCTGTTTGATGGAAATAGAAAATGCTAGATGTGGTAGATGGTATAACGAAAAATCATGCATATTCTTGTACATCACTAAACTTGCTGGTTTAGTAAAGTAAAACCAATTAATGGTTGGTCAAAAAGCTTCAAACCATTCCACACTCAAATAACCAGCTGATGGGATAATGGTATATGACTTCCTTTGCTGATAGCAATCGTGATGGATTTTTGTTATGCGCCACGGTCGGGGTAGCTAACAATGAATTGTCACTGCCACGGACCCTCTTGGAGTGATTTTCATTATTCCTTGTAAGATCATAATTTTAGTTGTAGTTTTTTAACTTTTGAGTTCTATGTTATGGTTTTCTGGCATTTGCACCATCCATATTTGCTAGCCTCTTCGGTATTGTGCATTGCTCATTCTCACATTGAGAGTTGGTGCAAACATTGCTAGTGCATCTAAACCCCGTGGGAGAACTTTGTTCTTCTACACATAAGCCAAAAATTATCTTCCTCAAAACAACCACCATACCTACCTACCATGGCATTTCCATAGCCATTCCGAGATATATTTCCATACAACATCCATCATCATTATGTTACTTGTCATGCTTCATTGTTATTTTCCATACTTCTACACTGGCACGAGCATTTAGTTTTATATACATCAGAGATATTTCAGTTTGAGTTATGAATACTAAAAAGTGTGATGATTCATTGTAAAATAGAATGTTGCCCCTACCAGTGAGGTTATATAAAGAGAGAAAAGGCCCAAATAGAAAAGGTCAAAAGAGAGATAATAAAGAGAGAGGGGGCAACACTACTATTATTTATTCCACACTTGTGCTTGGTTACCATCATTACTTCAGTTTGGAGAGAGTTTTAAAATTTTGACTTGCATAACTATGTGGGGAACTTACATTATAGAACTTTGCTTGTATATTCCAATGACGAGCCTCCTCAAAAGAGATCTAGGTCTTCGTGAGCAAGAAAGTTGGATGCACCCCCAACTAGTTCCATTGGAGAGCTTTCATACACTTATACATCTATGTGCATCTGTTGTGTGGAAATCACTACTCCTTGAATAACTCCGATTATAAGACTTCCCTTTGTCTAATGATCACTTTCGGTTGTGTGATACTTTCTTCCATTGACCATCCACCTCCCCCCCCATAATGATCTTTTAGCCATAACATCCTGGTGCCAGGGACCAATATAGAACGCTTGCTTGTTTTGAGTGCACAAATATCTTAATGATTTTCCTACGTGCTTATTGTTGTCACTTGACTTGATCCTAACAGGAGTTGTTGTGAGAGTTTGATGCCTTGGATTATTATATTGTTGTTCTTGAAGCTTAAATCATCTTTAATAAACCTTGCACGGTTGATTGTCTTTTAGTATTGATTCACTGAAAAGTTTTACTTTGTTATTCCTATTGGTTTATATATTATTCTATTTTGATATCAACTATAAACCACATCCTTTATTCATTTGATTCTAGTTTACATGCTTTACATTACTATGATGATCAAGTTTATGTTGGTAGCATGTCACCTCGGAAATTATTTGTTTTTATCGTTTACCTACTCGAGGACGAGTAGGAACTAAGCTTGGGGGTGTTGATACATGATATTTCCATTTTGCATCACTATTTTATATTGTTTTTACTGTTATTCATCGATATATTTCATGTTATGATGCATTACTTATGTTATTTGATCTTATTTTGCATGTTTCATACTTTGTGGAGAATAAACACCGGGACCAGAAATCTGATGGAAAAAGCATCGTCGAGAACTCGAGATACCCTATTTCAGATGATCAGAATAAGAAGGGGCTATACGAGAATTCTTAGAAGTACTGAGGAGGAAGCTAGCCAGAAGGGCACCCGGAGGGGGGCCACCTAGGGCCCACACCACCAGGCGGCGCCCCCCTTGGTCGCGCCTGGGGGTGGTCTGGCCCCCCTGGCCCACTTCTGGGCGCCCCCTTTCACGTACTTGACCCCGATGGAATTCTAAGCCCCGGGGGATCATCGAAAAAATATTCCGCCGCCGCCTCGTGGCGGAAAAAAATAGGGAGAGAAAAGCTCTCCGGCAGGGAGAAATCTGCCGGGGAAATTCCTCCCCGGAGAGGGGGAATCATCGCCATCGTCACCTTCTTCGCTCCGGGCATCATCAAGACCGTCATTGTCATCATCATCACCACCAGCACAATCACCCTCATCATCCACCTTCATCCCGCTGTAACAATTAGGGGTCTTTATCGTTGTTCTCCACTAGATCTCTCTCCCAGTGTGAATTACTTGTTAGTAGTTGATGCTTGTGAGATTTATCGGTGTTTACACTTTATGACCAGATTGTTATTATCCATTATATAACCTCTGATTATGATCCATATGATGTCTTGTGAGTAGTTCGTTTAGTTCTTGAGGACATGGGAGAATTCATGATGTTAGTAGTGGAATTATGTTGAAATAATATCTAGTGGTTTCGTATTTAAGTTGTGGTGCTATTCTTCTAGTGGTGTCATGTAAACGTCGACTACATGATACTTCACCTTTATGGGCCTAGAAGGATGCATTGTGTATTTGGCTACTAATTGTGGGGTTGCCGGAGTGACAGAAACCTAAACCCCCGTTAGGAAACCGATGCACGAGGGAGTGTAGAATCCCAGAGTCTTAATGTTGTGGTTAGATTTATCTTAATTACTTTCTTGTATTTGCGGATGCTTATGACGGGTATAATCACAAGTATGTATTAGTCCTAGTTGGGCGGTGCATTAGCATAGATTCACCCACACAACACTTATCGAACCAATAAATATTAATCAACCGTATGAAACGAAAGCACTTGACGAAATTCCCATGTGTCCTCGAGAACGTTTGGTAATCGTAACTAGAACAACCGGCTTGTCCTTTGCTCTCAAAAGGATTGGGCCACTCGCTGCAATTATATTTACTCTCTTTTATTTACTCGCATTTTATTTATCTGCTATATCCAAAACCACCAAAAACCCGTTTGCTAGTGTTTACAGTGAATCCGCTATCCAACCTCCTTGTCAACACCTTCTGCTCCGTGTTGGGTTCGACACTCTTATTTATCGAAAGTACTACGATACACCCCCTATAATTGTGGGTCATCAAGACTATTTTCTGGCGTCGTTTCCGGGGAGTGAAGCGCTATTGGTAAGAGAAACTTTTACTGTGAGTGTTGTTTTTATTTCTGTCTGTTGTTTTATTTCATTATGGAGAATTCTTTTGGTTCTCTGTTTAGGGGTACTTCTACCGTTACCTCTAGGGTAGTAGGTGACCCGTTATCTGCTAGATCCTTACAAAATATCTAGAAAAATTGTTGGACGTATTATGGATAACTGCTAATATGGAGATGGAACTGTCCATCCCGGTGATCATTTGCTCTTTATACATGAATTATGCGAGTTATTCGGGTGTGCAGGTATTACAATGGATCAAGTTAAAAGGAAATTATTCTCTTTATCTCTGAAAGGAAGAGCCGATGAATGGTTTAAATTACTGAAGAATGGTGAATCTATTGGATGGGAGGAAATTGTACCTCTCTTTTATTTTAAATTATATCCTCCCAATTAGATTCATAAAGACCGGAATCAAATATATAATTTCTAGCCTCATGATGGAGAGAGTATTGCTCAATCTTGGGGGAGAATGAAGTTATTAATGCTCAAATGTCCCTTTCATGAGCTCCCGAGTAATATTGTTATCAATAATTTTTATGCAAGTCTTTATCTTCATAAGGATTTATTGGATGCTTCTTGTTCTGGATCATTAATACGTATGAAGGAAGAAGCTAAATGGGATCTTGTTGACCGTATTCAAGAAAACACTAAAGGATGGGAGAATGACAAAGCTAGAAAGTCGGGTATAAATTATGATTATGAATGCATTAAAGCTTTTATGGGAAATGATGATTTCTATAATGTTAGTGATGTTTGTGGTCTTGATTCTCAAATTTCTGCAAATTGTCTTAAAGCTTTTGCCTCCTATCTTGGTATTCCTAAAAAGGAATTGAGCAAGTACCATGCACCTTATAAAAATAGTATTCCTACTAGACATATAGAAGTGCATGTTGTTAATCCTGCTGTTCCCGAGCCTTATATTGAGAAAATGCCTTTCCCTGCTAAGGTAAAAGCACACTCTATTGTAGCTAGTGTGGTTAACAAGAGCATAAAGAAATCTATTGAACCTGATGAACAAATAACTTTGGAACCTGTTGTAGCAATAGTGAAAGACCTTGTCTGTGGAAATGTAGAGAATGAACATATTGTCTTTTGTGAGGATGCTTCTAATATTGTCTCACATCCAAATAGACCTAAGAAAACTAGTGTTCATGTGCTTTCTGTTCAGATTGGTGATCATTGCTATTATGGTTTGTGTGACATTGGTGCAAGTTCTAGTGCTATTCCTTATGAGCTTTATAAAGAAATTATGCATGAAATTGGTTCTTCTGAGCTTGAAGATATTGATGTGGTTATTCATCTTGCGAATAGAGAAACTGTCTTCCTGATTGGCATTGTTAGAGATGTGGAAGTTTTATGTGGTAAAACTACATATCCTACTGATTTTCTAGTACTTGGTAAGGCTGCTAGTAAAATTTGTCCTATTATTTTTCGTAGACCTTTCTTGAACACTTGTGGTGCTATTATAGATTGTAGGAAGGAGATTGACTAAATTTGATGGATTTTAGAGTTGAACAGCTTGTCTCTATTGATCTTGCTCCTAACAATGATTTGCAACAATATATGGAGGATCATGAAAGTGAGGTCTTTATGGAAGAGGGAAATGAGATTGACGATATTCTTCTTCGTCAACCGATGATACTGAAACATAATTTACCTGTGGAGGACTTGGGTACCACATTACCACCCAAGGAGGATTCTGTTTTTGATTTAAAACCTTTGCCTGATGACCTTAAATATGCTTATATTGATGACAAGAAAATATATCATGTTATTATTAGTGCTAAGCTTTTAGGTGAAGAAGAGGAAAGATTATTGGGGATATTGAAGAAACACCGTGGAGCTATTGGATATACTCTTGATGATTTGAAAGGGATTTCTCCCTCTATATGTCTGCATGTTATTAATATTGAATTTTATGCAAAGCCGGTAGTTGAACATCAACGTTGTTTAATTCCTAAGATGAAGGAAGTGGTAAGAAATGAGGTATTAAAACTCCTTGATGCTGGTATTATTTTCGTATTGCTGATAGTAGATGGGTGCACCATGTGCATTGTGTCCCTAAGAAGGGAGGAATGAATGTTGTGCCTAATGAAAATAATGAGCTTATTCCTCAAAGAGTAGTAGTTGGTTATAGGATGTGTATTGATTTTAGGAAAGTTAACAAGGTTACTACGAAAGATCATTACCCTTTGCCTTTTATTGATAAAATGTTAGAGAGGTTGTCTAAGAAAACTCATTTTTGCTTTCTTGATGGTTATTCTGGGTTTTCTCAAATTGCTGTTAGGAAGCAAGATTAAGAAAAAACAACCTTCACTTGTCCTTATGGTACTTATGCTTATAGTCGGATGCCTTTTGGTTTGTGTAATGCTCCTGCTATGTTTCAAAGATGCATGTCTGCTATTTTTCATGGTTTTTGTGAAGAAAGTATGGAAGTGTTCATGGACGATTTCTCCGTCTATGGAACTTCTTTTGATAATTGCTTGCACAACCTTAATAAAGTTTTACACAAATGTGAAGAAACTAATCTTATTCTTAATTGGGAGAAATGCAACTTTATGGTGAATGAAGGAATTGTTCTTGGACATAAATTTCTGAAAGAGTTATTGAAGTTGACAGAGCTAAAGTGGAAGCAATAGAGAAAATGCCCTGTCCCAAGGATATTAAAGGTATTCGCAGTGT
Source organism: Alopecurus myosuroides (assembly GCA_028641055.1). Taxonomy (NCBI): domain Eukaryota; kingdom Viridiplantae; phylum Streptophyta; class Magnoliopsida; order Poales; family Poaceae; genus Alopecurus; species Alopecurus myosuroides. The sequence continues at coordinate 351,486,951 of CM054058.1, forward strand.
CCTTGCTCATACTGGTTTTTATAGGAGGTTTATTAAAGATTTCTCTAAAATATCAAAGCCTCTTACTAATCTTCTTCAAAAAGATGTACCTTTTGTTTTTGATGATGCTTGCAAGGAAGCTTTTGAAACTTTAAAGAAGGCTTTAACTACTACTCCTATTGTTCAATCACCTGATTGGAATTTACCTTTTGAAATCATATGTGATGCTAGTGATTTTATTGTAGGTGTTGTTCTTGGACAACGAGTAGATAAGAAATTGAATGTTATTCATTATGTTGGTAAGACTCTTGATGCTGCTCAAAAGAATTATGCTACTACTGAAAAAGAGTTCTTAGCTGTGGTTTTTGCATGTAAGTTTAGAACTTATATTGTTGATTCGAAGGTTACTATTCATACTGATCATGCTGCTATTAGATACCTTATGGAAAAGAAAGATGCTAAGACTAGCATTATTAGATGCGTCCTGATTCAAGCTATTGATCAACCTTCACTTTCACTTCCCGAAGGGCGTTCGAAGCACCCAATCAAGGGTACTTCTCTCTAGCTTACAGAAACAATCACTTAGGCTGACGATGAGAAGTTTCGCCCCATGGAGAATAAGATGTTTTCCAATCCATGGGAATGAAAGACATAGATAGCGAGCGGGCTACCCACTCTAAACCCACGCCAATCCTTACCATTGGTAACTCTAATTACAAGCCTAATTTGGAACATAATACCGGTATTTTCTTTTGATTCAAGCACATGAGTCCGATCTCCGGTTAGTCTTGCTTTTACAATAGTTTGATTTGCATATTGTGGATAGAAAGGGTGCTGAAAATCCTATTGCTGATAACTTTTCTAGATTGGAAAAAAATTCTTATGACCCTATTCCTGTTAATGATAGTTTTCCAAATGAACAGTTGGCTGCAATAAAGGTAAACTCCCATGATAGTCCATGGTATGCTGATTATGCTAACTTTATTGTTTCCAAGTATTTTCCTCCAACATTTACAGCTCAACAAAGAAGAAAATTCTTCTATGATTCGAGGCATTATTTTCGGGATGACCCACACTTATAAAGAAGGAGTAGATGGTATTATGAGAAGATGTGTTCTAGATCATGAACAACGTGAAATATTGAGAAAGTGCCATGGTAGTGCTTATGGAGGACATCACGCTGGAGATAGAACCGCACAAAAGGTTCTACAATGAGGTTTCTATTGGCCTACTCTCTTTAAATATGCACGTAAATTTGTTTTATCTTGTGATGAATGTTAAAGAGTTGGTAATATTTCTAGACGTAGTGAAATGCATATGAGTTATTCTCTTGTTATTGAACCTTTTGATTGTTGGGGATATGACTTTATGGGTCCTTTTCCTCCTTCGAATGGTTACACTCATATTCTTGTTGTTGTTGATTATGTTACTAAATGGGTAGAAGCTATACCTATAAAAAGTGTTGATGGTGAGACCTCTTTAAAAATGTTTAAAGATGTTATTTTCCCTAGGTTTGGTGTGCCTAGATATATTATGACTGATGGAGGATCTCCCTTTATTCATGGTGGTTTTAGAAAAACCCTTGCTAAATATGATTTTAATCATAGAATTGCCTCAGCATATCATCCTCAAACCAGAGGGCAAGTAGAATTATCAAATAGAGAAATTAAGTCTATCTTGCAAAAGACTGTTCACAAATCTAGGAAGAATTGGTCTGGTAAGTTGAATGATGCTTTATGGGATTATAGAACTTCTTATAAAAATCCTATCGGTATGTCTCCTTATAAAATGGTTTATGGAAAAGCTTGTCACTTTCCTTTAGAATTAGAACACAAAGCTTATTGGGCAGTGAAAGAACTTAATAAAGATTTTAAACTTGCTGGTAAGAAAAGAATGCTTGATTTGAATCATCTAGATGAATGGAGATGTGAAGCTTATGAAAATGATAAGCTCTTTAAAGATAAAGTTAAACAATGGCATGATAGGATAATTCTTAAAAGAAAGTTTCATGTTGGTGAGAAAGTTCTATTGTATCGGTCTCGTCTCAGATTTTTCGCAGGAAAAATTACTATCGAGATGGGATGGCCCTTATATTATTGAAGAAGTGTATCGTTCGGGTGTAATCAAAATTGCTTCCCTCAAATATAACACTACACAAGTGGTAAATGGGCAAAGACTCAAACATTATATTTCCGGGGATTCTTATGATGAAGATGTTGATGTTATTAAAGTAATGACTCTGGAGAAGTTCATTAGAGGGAAGATTCCAGAATCTGTAGAGTCTATTTTCGAATAGGTAACAGTTCTATTAAGAAAAAGTTTGCAGATTACTTTCCAAGTTATAAATTATTGGTTTTTGGAAAATATGAAAAATATCGAGCCGAAAAAGGGTAGGAGATGGTGCCTGGGGGCACCACACCACTTGGGGGGGCGGTCCCACCCCTGGCACGCGCCACCCTATGGTGTGGGTGCCCCGGAGCCCCTCTCCGACTCGTTTTCGACCTGGAATTTCCTTTTGTTATGTATCTTTCTGATATTTAACCCCCGGACCCCCCCGAAGTCCGTATATCGTTTTCTCATCGTGTTTTTGTTTCGACCTGTTTCTGCGAGGATCTGTTTTAAGTTTTAGAAGCACCATGGTCTCCGCCAACAACAACAAGGGGAAGGGACCGAAGGAAGATGATCTCCAAGACTGGAAGCCGGAGGAGGAGATCGAGAGTTGAGCTGAAGGACATGTAGAAGAATACTCGCGCGTGCATCCACGTGCTACCGTCGCACGCATTGGAGTAGTAGCAAAGCCCTTCAAGTTCAAGCAAGGAACACGGATGAGCACTACAGGGAAGGTTCCACGTCACTTCCTAGCCCCAGGGGTACCACTTCCACGTATCAAAAACCCCTTCATACTTTGATTCATGAATATCAATCTGAAAAGGTACCCAAGGAAAAGTTGCCTTCTTTCTGGGATATGGATCGTTCTAACCGTGCAGATAGAGAAAGCTCTCGACCTAAGGAAGTGTGGGAGAAAAATCTTGACGGCTGGAATTCACCGTCTGACAAGCACGCAAACCATATTAAGTAGAATACGGAGATGATGCTGATGCATGTAAAATGCATAGATGAATTTTGCATATTTTCACATGGTTTTCTATTACATATTGCATCATATAAGGGTATAATCCAATGTATTATAGTATTTTGGGGTTAAATTACAAAGTCCCCCAACTTTTATGGAATTAACCCTGCCTGTCAGAAACCCCGTTTTCTATATTTTTGACGTTTCAGGGGGCAAACTTCCGCGAAATCACCTGAAAATCTACGGGGGTCATTTTCTTGGAAGGAGAAGACTTGCGGGCGAAGGATCCACGAGAATTGGGAAAGGAGGCCCAAAAGAGGACCCTCCACGCAGCCAGATTCCTTGGCCGCGTGAGAGGCCCCCTTTTGGCCCCTGTGGCCCCAATTCCTTCCATCTTCGACTTACCGACTCCGTCTTGACCTAAAACCGAGTATAAAAAGGGTCCCCCGTACCCTTACGGAGGAGAGCGCCGCCTCGAAACACCGAAACAGAGACCAGAAGTTCCAGATTGGAGGGGGAAAACTCCGGCGGGGCGCCGCCGGTGTGATCTTCTACCCCTCCAACGTCATCTCCATCGACATCTCCATGAAGAGGGAGTAGTCCACCCCAGGGCTATGGGTTTGTGGAAGTAGCACTTGTATCTCTCTCTCTATGTGCTTCACTAATTAGATCCGTATGAGCTGACTCACATGATTACGGGCACTGTTGTAATTCCGGTGTGGTGGATCTTTTCTATGAGTTATTGAATCTGAGATTGCAATTGTTTCTCTTGAGTTATTTGAGTAGATGTATCTTATGTACCCCGTTCTTATTTGCTAGCTTTGATCAATCTAGTTCTTGAGAGCGTGTGTGGGGTGATGGGTGCAATAGTTGGAGTAACGGGGGGTGGCTAGTGCTGTGAAAGTGACAGAAGTTCAGCGATCCACTTAGGTTTTGTTAAACCTTTCTTAGTTACCTCACTAGGGATAAAAAGGAGTACCTTGTTACCGGGGATTTGAAGTGACACTAATAAATCTCCATGACTAGATCTAGCAAGTTCTTACTTCAACTTCATGTCACATTGCTTAAAGCTATACTCTGGTTTTTCCTTAATTATCGAGGTGTTATGATTTATTTCGCATCTTGGTGGAGTATAAGAGGGATCAATATGACCGTAGAGATCTCTATGCTAGGACGTGATGCCCATATGAAAGTACTCAATGTTAAACATGTTATTGTAATCTCACATGTAATTCTTTATGTCCACCATCTACCACTTTATTTGAGAGAATGCAAGTGTGAAACCATGAACCCCAGTCCTATTTTAAATACAAGAAAACACTCTAGTTACTTTGCTGCAATTTACTTTACTTGCACTTTACTTTACTTGCATCTCCAATTCGAATTTACATTATCTCCATCACCACTTGCATCACAAAAATATAAAAACAATCCATTGCATATTTATTTTCTCATTTGCATTTAGTAGTAGATTTAATTATTGCACATTTACTTTCAGTTTTGCATTGCAATTTAGAAGTCTCACACCTTGTGCTTGACAACCACTTGGTGAGGTTGAGGGCACAAAATTCTCTACTTTTTTGCAGGATCCTGGAGGAAGCTTGGAAGACAACTGCTGAAATAGTGGCTCCCCAAGAGTTCGATATAAACCCTCGAGTCACCCTCGTGGGGAAGAAGGCTTGCCACTAGATACACACTCTGCACTTGAAGTCTCAACCTAGCCATCAAGCGTTTTTCTGGCGCCGTTGCCGGGGAGCCATAGGTGAAGGAGTTATCCAAGGGAGCTCACAAGAAGTCTTCATCACCAACAAGGTGTGCAAACACCTAAGCTTGGGGAGGTTGCACCTACTTGAGTACCGTCCTTTCTATCTCCACCTTCTTTCAAGTAGATTGTTTTGTTTCTTGTCTTGTTTTTGTTTTTGTTTTGTTTTTGTTCTTGTTTTTGTTTTGTCTTGCATATTTTATTTTAGTTTGCATTTTAGTTTTGCATTTAGTTATCTAGTTTTTTTTAGTATTTCGAATTTTCCTAGTTACTTTACTTTTGTTTTGCATAAAAAATTAAAAATTACATAAAAACTGTTAAAATGGGTGATAGAACTAAATTAAGTGACTACACAAATACACCCAATGACCAATTCATTGCTAGGACAATTACTACACCTGAAATACAAGCTGAAAGCTATGAAGTAAGTCCTAGTTTATTGAATTTAATTACTAGAGAGCAATTTGGTAGTAGTGCTATGGAGGATGGCTCTATGCATCTTCATGATTTCATGGAAATATGTGGATATGCAAAAATTTAAAAATGTGGAAAGTAGTGTTTTAAAACTGAAATTATTTCCTTTTTCACTTAGAGGAAAGGCTAAAGAATGGTTACTTTCACTACCTACAGCTAGTATAAAGTCTTGGGATGATTTAAAAGAAGATTTCATTAATAAATATTATCCTCCCATTAAAATTTTGCAAAATAGGAATAATATCCTCTCATTTAGGCAAAATGATAATGAACATGTAGCCATGGCATGGGATAGAATTAAATTAATGATTAGAACATGCCCATCACATGGAGTAAATGAATGGACCATACTACACTCTTTTTATAATGGTCTAAACTACATGTCTAGAAATATACTTGATTCTACTGCTGGAGGTGCCTTTATGAGTAAAACTGTAGGAGAGGCTAAGAGCATATTAGAAAGCATATTGCAAAATTATAGTCAATGGAATACTTAAAGAGCACCCAATCCCACTAAGAAAATAAACTCAATTGAAGATACCAATGATTTGTCTTCTAAAATGGACACTATTCTTGCTTTTATTAATAAACAAAATATGGAGAATGTGCCTTTGCAGGAGCTAGTTGGTAGTAATTCTGAAAGTGTGGATGTTAATTTTGTTAGGAATTATGGTAGCAATGGTTTTGGTAATGCTTACAATTCATATAGTAAACCTCCTTATGTGCCAAATAAACCTTTTGTTCCATATCCTAATGCTAATGAAAATAAGTGGAAGCCTTCTAGTGAAATTTCTGAATCTAATAAATTGCTTATGGAACAAGTTGCTAGTCACAATGCTATTATACATGAGTTAAATAAGTCTATTGCATCCATTAGTAGTGATATTAAAGGATTGCAACTTCAATCTTCGAATTTAGATAAAGCATTGTCAAAATTAGCTGATAATCAAGCAACTCTATTAAGCATGCCAGCAGGAAAGCCACAAGCACAACCTAGTGTAGGAATGAATTATATTACTATTTCTGCTCCTATTATTGAAAATATTGATCATATTTCTGAGAATACAAGTGAGCATGTCCCTACTAGCTTAGAAGAAACTTTGAATGAAATAGTGAAGTACCCTGATTATTTACTTCCATATATGTCTTATCTTGCTAGCAAAGATGAAATTAGTCCTCATGAATCAAGCATGCTAGCTAAATTAGAGAGTAAAGTAGAGAAAATTATTATGCTTACTGAAATTAAGGATCCATTACTTGATTTAGAAAAAAGTAGCTTGCAAGAACTTATTGCTACTCTACAAAAATTTGCTAGTGATCCCACTATAAATGTTAATCAACCTGGCTTTGGATCTTATATTGCTAATCATGTCTTGCAAGAAAAAATTTCTAGGTACAAGAATGAGGACATGATACCTCCTAAGCTTGGGGATGCATGGATCCCCAAGGTGCTAGTTTCAATTGGAAAAGAAATTCACCATGCTACGTTAGATCTAGGTTCTAGTGTATCGGTACTCTCTAAAGAATTATATGAATTGCTAGAACTAGAAAATTTAGAAAAGTGCTCAAGTGAATTTGTCCTTGCTGATAACTCTACTAAACATGCTGTAGGACAAGTAAAAGATGTTATGATTGAATTGCACATGACTTTCGTACCCGTTGATTTCATTATTATGGATATGGGGGATAAATCCCCTAGTCCTATTATTTTGGGTAGACCTTTTCTTCGTACTACAGGTGCAATCATAGACTCCAAGGAAGGGAATGTCAAGTTTCAGTTCCCTCACAAGAAAAGCATGAACCACTTCCCAAGGAAGAGGGGCACGCTGAAGAACAAGCTCCCTCATGAGCTTTATCCCTCTTGATTATCAAGTAAGTAAAGCCTAGCTATATGGCTATAAAGAAAGCGCTTTACGGGAGGCAACCCGGTTGTTTTTTTTGGATTTTCCTAGTGTCCTCTTGCTTTCTCAAGAGATTAGTTTTTTTTAATTCTGTAGTTTTCAATAAAGATTCAAGTCAAACTCATTTGGACTTATAAGTTGCTATCCTAGTGCATGAAATTTCTGTTTCAGCACGAGTCTGCTCACCGTATGATTTTACGTTTTTTATTGGTATGTCGGATTGAGCTAATTGTTTAGTATGTTCTGCAACTTTTCGTCCTCTGTAAGCACAAAAATTGGCTTAATTTTTTGACGAGTCTAGCTTAGGGAAAAACGTTCGTTTTGCTGGTTCTGCTTTTCTGGACAGATTCTGCCTTCTTTTGTTTTATGCACTCTTTGGTCTTGAGAATCGAATTTCCATGATTCTTTCAAGCAAGAGAGTGAACATACAACATAGTAAACCTTATTTTCTATCTACTGGAGCATTTGATTTGGAACTTTGCACAGCAAGCATGTGATTTGTTTGTCCTTGCTAATCTCACCCCACACAAAAAGAATGGGAGAAACATGTTTTGTGAAGTTTTTTCACAGGGAATAGAGGAGCTGCGCCTCAAGACATCCAAGAATGGTGAAATCCATAAGCTTGGGGATGTGATGAACACCCCACTGGAGCTACACTCTTTTGGTTAGCACACGTCTACTTTCTGTTTTTCTAAGCAAAGCATTTATCGTAGAGACTTGAAGCGTCTAGTTTTTGTTTTTATTTTTGTTTTGATAAGACCACCATCATTTTATATGAGATTGAGCTACTAGAGTTTGGGGTTGGAATGTATTTGATGCTAGTATTATGACTTGGAATAGGGATGCCATGGTTGATTTGAAGAGCTACATATGTTTGCATGATTTATAGGCTTTTTATGTGTAGAAATTTGCAATAATGTTGTCTTGAGCTATCTCTTATTCATGTCCTTGATGTTAATTGCTGGTTTATTTAGTTTGTCATGAAATGAGTAGTTATATGGACATATTCATGCATAGTATCTGGTCAAATATCTCCCTCTTGCTAGCCCAAAAATTTAAAAATTCCAACAAGTAAAAACTTGTTTCCAACACTCCTTAGCCAAGTATTTCCAGTGAGTCCACCATATCTTCCCATTAGCTTCATTGCTATTCCGAGTATGTTCACCATGTTATTGTGTTATTTATGTTCTAAATTAAGATATTCACTTTATTAATTGTCATGGGTTGAACTTGGGATAGGACTCTCACGAACTTTTGAAGGCACCCTTTACTTTTTATGCATCTAATAAACATGACCCAATAATGGGAGCCACAATTTTTGCGTTTGACAAGTGTGTGGTTGGGAGCTAGCTATAAACGTGTATCGCCGGAAAGCTTTCAACATTGCACAAAAAATTTACATTTGGTTGATATCATGTACTTTTGTTTTTGGACTCCTTCCATGCCGAAATGAAATAGAGGAATAGTAAGTTTTGATCAGTAAGTATCTATATGACTAGAGAAATGCATTGGGCTGCTAACCCAAGCCATGCTTTATCATGGTGGAAATTTACTTACAGCTTGAGTGACTCTACAACACATCCTATAATAAAATAAGAATCTATGCATAATAGTGAATGAAAATAAAAAGGATGATGAGTCTACTCCGTTTGTTCATCTTGTCATTGTAACATGGTCTTGTTTCCATGTCATGGGGCAAGAGGTACCTCTCTGAGGTTCTCTATGATGTCATTAATACTTATTATGATTGTACAAAGATTATTAGGAATCTTAAGTTGAGTAATCATGGAGTAGGTTTTCACACTCACGGGGCATGAGGCTTTCAACCACCTTGTCATTATCATTACCTCAATACTCACAATTTTAAGATGCTAGTGATAAAGGGGCAATGAGAGTCCTAGATAAATGGATACCACATTTCAATTAGTAATTTTAGTTGAATAATTTAGAAGCTAAATAAGACTTGATCATGTTTTACCTCTACTCAATTTTCTCCAAAGTGTCCACCATATTTTCTATTCTCCATTATGCTATTCTTTGATCAATATAGGATTTTATTTTTCATTTTATGTATGCATTTGGTCCATAGTGCTTTTATTTCATTATACACTTTGTGAACTTTCATGAAGCATCTTTGCTTGCATATTTGATATTTCTTACAACATGAATTGTATATTGCTACTCATTTCTAGTATTAATCATTTGATTATATGTAGCATGAATAATCCTCCTTGATATCCCATGATTGTTTCAATATGCAAAACCCATCTTAGTTTTATCACCTTCATACTCGAGGACGAGCATGGGTTAAGCTTGGGGATGTTGATGCATGTAAAATGCATAGATGAATTTTGCATATTTTCACATGGTTTTCTATTACATATTGCATCATATAAGGGTATAATTCAATGTTTTATAGTATTTTGGGGTTAAATTACAAAGTCCCCCAACTTTTATGGAATTAACCCTGCCTGTCGGAAACCCCGTTTTCTATATTTTTGACGTTTCAGGGGCCAAACTTCCGCGAAATCACCTGAAGATCTGCGGGGGTCATTTTCTTGGAAGGAGAATACTTGCGGGCGAAGGATCCACGAGAATTGGGCAAGGAGGCCCAAAAGAGGACCCTCCACGCGGCCAGATTCCTTGGCCGTGTGAGAGGCCCCATTTTGGCCCCTGTGGCCCCAATTCCTTCCATCTTTGACTTACCGACTCCGTCTTGACCTAAAACCGACTATAAAAAGGGTCCCCTGTACCCTTACGGAGGAGAGCGCCGCCGAAACACCGAAACAGAGACCAGAAGTTCCAGATTGGAGGGGGAAAACTCCGGAGGGGCACCGCCGGTGTGATCTCCTACCCCTCCAACGTCATCTCCATCGACATCTCCATGAAGAGGGAGTAGTCCATCCCAGGGCTATGGATTTGTGGAAGTAGTACTTGTATCTCTCTCTCTCTATGTGCTTCACTAATTAGATCCGTATGAGCTGCCTCACATGATTACGGGCACCGTTGTAATTCCTATGTGGTGGATCTTTTCTATGAGTTATTGAATCTGAGATTGCAATTGTTTCTCTTGAGTTATTTGAGTAGATGTATCTTATGTACCCCGTTCTTATTTGCTAGCTTTGATCAATCTAGTTCTTGAGAGCGTGTGTGGGGTGATGGGTGCATTAGTTGGAGTAACGGGGGGTGGCTAGTGCTATGAAAGTGACAGAAGTTCAGCGATCCACTTAGGTTTTGTTAAACCTTTCTTAGTTACCTCACTAGGGATAAAAAGGAGTACCTTGTTACTGGGGATTTGAAGTGACACTAATCAATCTCCATGACTAGATCTAGCAAGTTCTTACTTCAACTTCATGTCACATTGCTTAAAGCTATACTCTGGTTTTTCCTTAATTATCGAGGTGTTATGATTTATTTCGCATCTTGGTGGAGTATAAGAGGGATCAATATGACCGTAGAGATCTCTATGCTAGGACGTGATGCCCATATGAAAGTACTCAGTGTTACACATGTTATTGTAATCTCACATGTAATTCTTTATGTCCACAGTCTACCACTTTCTTTGAGAGAATGCAAGTGTGAAACCATGAACCCCGATCCTATTTTAAATATAAGAAAACACTCTAGTTACTTTGCTGCAATTTACTTTACTTGCACTTTACTTTACTTGCATCTCCAATTCGAATTTACATTATCTCCATCACCACTTGCATCACAAAAATACAAAAACAATCCATTGCATATTTATTTTCTCATTTGCATTTAGTAGTAGATTTAATTATTGCACATTTACTTTCAGTTTTGCATTGCAATTTAGAAGTCTCACGCCTTGTGCTTGACAACCACTTGGTGGGGTTGAGGGCACAAAATTCTCTACTTGTTTGCAGGATCCTGGAGGAAGCTTGGAACACAACTGCTGAAATACTGGGTCCCCAAGAGTTCGATATAAACCCTCGAGTCACCCTCGTGGGGAAGAAGCCTTGCCACTAGCTACACACTCTGCACTTGGAGTCTCAACCTAGCCATCAGATGCGTATGCCTCAATTGACAAGCTTGTTGAAAAGGACTCATCACCACCACTACCGAAGAATTAATTCGTCATTGGTATTAGCATCCCCTTGGCTTGTTCCACGCTTGGGGGAGTGCCGCGGTATCACACCTTTATCTTTCACCTTTTAACCTTTTAGTAGAGTCATATCTTGAGTAGAGAAAATATCATATAGGATGTTTGCGGTATGGAAGTATCACTCTTTAGTTGGTTATCGTTGTATCCCTTGGTTTGAGTTGTCGTAATGGAATATTAATGAGAAGTTTCATAATTCTACACTTTATTTTAGTTTGCAATTTTTGTTATGTGGTTGATCTTGTTATTAGTATTGGTATCAATGTTGGAGCATCAAGTTAATATAGTTGGTTTTGGCAAACTTAGCATTGGTCAGTAGCAACAATACGATGAGACTTAAGTAGAAAAAAGGGAGTTGCATGTAGATATATTATTCCATGACCTTTCTTTCTTGTTAGCTCATAAGCTTAGTATTCTCAAGTAAGATTGTTTGTACCTCCAAGAAAAATTGCATGATTGGTTTTATCATATGTATACTTGTTTGTGTTCCCTCAACTCTTATGCTTGCTACCCAACCTTGCTAGCCAAAAACCTGTACTGAGAGGGAATTCTTTTCGTGCATCCAAACCGTGATCCCCAAAACCTTGCCATTTGTGTCCACTGTACCTACCTATATGTGGTATTTAACCGCCACTCCAAGTAAATTGCTTGCATGCTACCTTTAAAACCTTCAAAAGTACACCTGGTTTGTGCCCCTATTTTAGCTCATGAGGACGCAAATAGAAAATCTTTATCTCACTTGTTGATTGGACTGTACACACATGTACTAGTGGCTTCATCCGCTTATCCAAATGCTAGAAGAGCTGGTAGCAGGGTTCCCAACCCCAAACATAATAATACAAATTCTCTTCACCATTTTTGCCCCTGATTTATCAGTCAAAGCATAATTGTGTAAACAAAAGACAAAGAGGGATGACCTTCTATACCAGTTGATTCCTTCAATGGGAGCCTCTCTTGTGAAGTCTAGTTGGCTTGTGACGTACTGTATTTTTTATTTTCCATTCGTTGACATAAACATACACCACTCTCAAAATTGTTTTCAATACTCTGTTTATCAAATAAAAAGCTCTAGCACATGAGTTAATCCCTGCTTCCCTCTTCAAAGGGCCTATCTTTTACCTTTATGTTGAGTCAGTAAACCTACTCCTTTCTGTCTTAAGAAAGCATTTGAGTTGTTGTGATCCATCCATCTATATGTTGATTTACTCAATCATGTTTTTTTTATTAAACCTTGTTTAGTACAAATGCTTTTATCTGTTTGAATACCACTTTGAAAGTTACCAATGATTGTAAAGAGACTTTTTTAATTGAGCATGATAAACTCTGCAATATAAGTTCTAGTATAAAGACTCTGATCGAAAGATAAGTACACTGTTAATTGTTCTCTCGCCAAGAATGAAGTTTGCCTTCACCAATTATGATTTCCTTTTGCACCTTTATTGTGATTTCCTCTACTTGTTTCAAGTTTGATTATATGAGAGGAAGTTGTTGTCTAAAATGAATTGTGCTTTGATAGATGTGATGCTTCTTATCCGTATTTTATTTATCGACACCTCACTCCATAAACATGTGGTCATGTTTACTGAGTTCAGTTTCGCTTGGGGACAAGCGAGGTCTAAGCTTGGGGGGAGTTGATACATCCATTTTGCATCACTATTTTATATTGTTATTTTCTGTTATTCATCGATATATTTCATGTTATGATGCATTACTTATGTTATTTCATCTTATTTTGCATGTTTCATAATATTTTGAGAATAAACACCGGGACCAGAAATCTGATGGAAAAAGCACCGTCGAGATACCCTATTTCAGAATATCAGAAGAAGAAGAAGGGGGTATACGAGAAGTCTTAGAAGTCCCGAGGAGGAAGATATCCAGAAGGGCACCTAGAGGGGGGCCACCTGGGGCCCACACCACCAGGCGGCGCCACTCCCCCTGGCTGCGCCTGGGGGTGGTCTGCCCCCTGGCCCACTTTTGGGCGCCCCCTTTCGCGTACTTGACCCCGAGGGAACCCTAAGCTCCGGGAGATCATCTAAGAAATATTCCGCTCCCGCCTCGGGGCGAAAAACAACATGGAGAGAAAAGCTCTCCGGCAGGGAGAAATCTGCCGGGGAAATTCCTCCCCGAAGAGGGGGAATCATCGCCATTGTCACCGTTGATGCGTGTGAACACACGTTCGTTGGGAGACCCCAAGAGGAATGTCGTGGGATAATCACGGCAGACGTTACCGGGGGTAACTAATCTTGGGGCAAGACGACACAGGCGTTTGGGAGAGGGTTTAGCTCAGAGGAAAACATGATGACGAACTTTGATCTGGTAGCCGGCAATCAAGTCGCCGAGTCTCCGATCTCAAGATAATAACTCAAATTGCGTGTTACACTGGATACTTGATAATAGGCGAGATTGCTAGAACTCTTGGATCTCTGTAAAATAGACCTAGGGGTTGGTTTATAAAGCACCGTACCCCCTGGCTTGCCCTCCAAGGCGCACCCTGAATCCTACCCGGACACAGCTTACAAACCCTAGCTTTCCTTACCGCAACCCACAATCCGAGTTATGAGGCCTACAAACTTTGGGCCTTCCAGAAGTTTCGTTATCCTTAGCCGGATCCTGCGACCCCGTCCCTTGGGCCGGGTTACACCTTGGAGTTGGCCTACCGGGTTATTATCCCTCCATCAGTAGTCCCCAGAATAGCTTGGGCTTCACGGATTCTTCCCTGAAGCACTGGCTATTCCCTGCAAAAATATCAAACGCACAAGTGTAGGGAGGCCGGGTTAAGGTGCTTTGATATATAGCTAGGCTTAACTCCATGGCGGCCATATAGTAACCCGGCTTTTTCTCCAGATACTTTGCTTAACTTTCCCGGTATAAGCTTTGATAAAAATGCCAAAACTCTATACTTCGCTCGATAACTGATCCTGATACCCCGGAGAGGATCTCTTGCTCAGTATTTGAAGCATATCTCGCAAACTTCGAACAGGTAGCCGTTACCCCGTAATTTCCGGGTCCCGTCCATTGGACTGAGTTTTTCCACCCGTGCCATTATAAATAGGCCCCTAGGGGTAACCCTAACCCCAACGGCTAACTTTCCCCCATTCCTCTTCCTTCCTTCCTCCGTGCTCAAGCCCACAGAGCGCCATTACGGAAACCTCGCGCGCATCACCGGAGCCCATCTGTCGCCGGCTGCGCTCCGCCACGGTGCGTTCCGCCCCGCCGCCAAGATCCGCCGCCAGACCCCCGACCTGCCCGCCAGGAACCGCGAAGGGACACCAGGCTTGTGCCATTTGCCTCCGCAGGGCTTCACTTCGACCTCCTCCGGTAAGTCTCTCGCACCCATTAATTTTGCCCTTGCAATTTCAGGATTTTACCTTAGACCAGATCTGAATCGACCCGCCAGTCATTTCTCGGGTCACGCCGAATTAGGCTGCTTGCATTCGTTCCAGCTCATCCAATGGATAGGATATAGACTTCAGTTCACTCTCCTACTACCTGTAATCATTAATTTCGCCACAAATCTAGAAATGGACATTCCGATCTGGGCTCGGGCCATCCAAATTTTCCGCCCTTGCTTCTGTCACCCGGAAAATCCTCCTCTTTCCAGTTCTTTTGCTTCGCGATAAATATGCGGGCAGCCATTCATCATTCCCGAACACTGGTTAACACATAAGCCTCTATAATTTTTATAGCAATGCATGACACCCGGATAATTTGAACCTTGCTCCGCAAAATGATACTCGGATAATATTTAGCTTTCATATTGTCTCGATACCGCTCGTCAGTACTCGACCAACTGACAGTTCCCAAGTTTTATTCCTCATGTCCTTCTACCTGGTACTCTACAGGTTGACCCCATGGCGCCTAAGAAGCAGGGGAAGCAGCCGACCAAGGCCAAGACTACCAACTCCATATCTGCCAACTGGGCGCGATCTTCGGTCACCAAGGCCAAGTTAGAAGAATTGGTCGAGTTAGGGGTTCTTCCCCCTCAAGAAAATATTCACTGGAGGGTGCCGGGTAATGAGACCCGACCTACACCAGCAGAAAATGAGGTAATATGCTTTGTGGAGCACGTGACCCGGGGCTTCCGTCCTCCGGGTCACCCTTTCTTCCGTGATGTTTTGAGCCATTATGGCCTTCGCATATTTGACATAGGGCCTAACTCTATGTTAAATATCTCTCACTTCATCGTTCTCTCCGAGTCATACTTGTGCACTCCGCCAAGTTTGGCTCTTTTCGTTGAACTTTTCCAGCGCAAACCGTGCCGCGAAAGCGGCGACGGGGCACTTCTCGCTTGCGGCGGGGTTTCTATCCAGCGCCGCAAGAACTCTCTAATGCCACCTCTTACCCTCAACTCCCACGTCAAACATTGGCAGCTTTCTTATTTTTACTGCCGGGACACTTCCCCACCCGGCGAAAAGAAATTGCCGGGTTACTCGGAAGGCCTGCTTGACATCTCCGAGACCTTCAACGCCTTTGCCCCTGACTCGGACAGGGAAGCAATCCTGCCTTTATTGGCTAAAATTTCCATTCTTTCGGCCCAAGGCCTCATCGGGCTTAACCTGGTGAAAACTTGGGTCGATTTTCGTATCCAGCCCAACTCCATCCGCACAAAATTAATGTGCGAATACTCGGGGCAAACCACGGACCCGATCCGGTACTCTACCAACAGTTTCGCGCCTGGTGATACCAATAAAACTATCAAAGGCTTTTTGACAGAAAAGCTGGAGGTAATCCGGAATATAGCCGGATTAGAACCCTTCACCCGCGAGAACCCGGCCCTTGCGGTAAAGACCTGGTTTTCACATTTTCAACTTCATCCTTTCCACCTGTTACAGCTAATAACCCTCGTTCTTATGCCTTCACTTCAGGACGATGATGATTTCTGGAAGATTGACACTCCTCCTAACTCCAGAAACCCGGAGGAGAAAGAGGATGCCGTTAACTCGGATGAAGGTACAGTCTAAATTTCACTTAGTTCTTTTGAGTTCATCGTGTCCTGTTTTTCATTTCCCAACTGTAACCTTGATAACTTCCAGAACAAGAAGACAAGGACGAGGAAGAAGAAGCTGGCGGCAAGGTGGAGTCCGCCAGCGACAAAGATGAAGCAGAGCCGACAATCAAGGTCGGATCTAAGAGAAAACCTCAAGGGGTCGTCTTCAAGGTTCTATATCATTTCCTTGCGTCCAATTTGCATTCCTGTGATAACATGCATGAGCTAACCCTGATGTTATCCCTTTGGCCGTATCTGAAGGAGTCGCCTATGACCAAGCGCAGGGCGACTCGGAATTACCCGGGTAATGATGCTCTTAACCCGGGTACTCCATCATCTCCAGCTCAGCGCGCTGGTATTCACCATACCCCTCTTTAGACATAAAAATCTTTCCAAACCATTCCCTCACAGGGTAATCTCATGTCTTGTTTGGTATTCTTCAGTTTCATCCGGATCCAGCAGCGAATTCCCTGCGGACTTTGCGGTGAATCCCGGGTAAAGTTCTTTTCCTGATGTTATATCACACTTTCATCGCCCTTTCTTAATTATACGCTAACTGCTCACTCATACCTTCTTTAGGGCCACGGTCATTGTTAGCGACCAGGAAGACATGGAGACCGATGACCCGGGTAAAGAGAAGCCGACTGATGATGTGTTCGCCACATCTGGCGACGAACAAGCGTCACCAACAAACCCGGCCAGGCAAGAAGCCGGGTATCCGATAGCCTCGCACGCAAGCGAGAAGGAAAAAGCTGCGACTTTGGGCGTGGGAGGAGGAGGACCAGACTCCGACATTCGGATGACCCGGGTGCCGTCTCCTGCTAAGAAGAAAACTTCTTCTCTGAGTTTCCACGAACCCGGGTCTTCTAACTCGGGTAACGATAATTTTGATCAGCTGATGAGCGCTCTCCTCACCATGAAGGCCTCAGAGAGCAGTGTCCTAGAGCGCATGGCTGCAGCGCATCAGGTAATAATACTTGATATCTCTTAGTATACGCCTAGTCCCCAAGTTCCGAGCATAGCTTGTTAAAGTTGTGCTTGGTACTTTGTGCAACATTCGGCTTGCTATGATGCCCGACTGACACTTTCTCTCTCTGTTCCTTACAGGCGGAGGTGACCCGGTCCGATGAGATTTTACTCAAGACTGAACGACTCCTGCTTGCCGAGGTAAAACGAAGAGAGGCCCTTGAAGCTGACGTGGAAACTTTGAAGAAAGACGTTTCCAAATACAAGAAGAAGTGCAGTACTGCCCAAACCGCGCTGAAGAAATTATCGGACCAGATTGCCGATACTTATCGCATCTTGCTTAGTGAGTTTTTGCTGCCGACTGACTTCGTGCCTTTACTTTGTCATATGATACTCTGGATTACTGATATGTCCTTCCTTTGCTTCAACTGCAGGTGCCAACCTTGCGGCCCCAGAAGAAGATGTTGTTGCCATGGCTAAAACGTTGAAGACTGTGCTCCGGACCTTTTTTGCCGGTACAAAGCTTATATTGGATGCCGTGAAGTGGCCTACCGAAGTATACCCGGGTGAGGAAAACCTTATTCAAGCCTGCTCCACAGTGCCTGGGTGGATCGAGATATGGAAACGCTCGGCCTGCCGGATTGGTATGACCCGGGCCTTTACACTAGCTAAAGCTTATTTTCCGAAGCTTGACCCGGCAAAGGTAATTTCCGGGTTTCCCGAATTCAAAGCTGATGGCTCCAGGTTTGTACCCAAGGATTTCAAGGCCATACAATCCTCGGTGCGCCACTCGGCAACCGCTTTTGCCGATAAGATGGATCTGGGCATGATTATGAGTTCATACGATGCTGAAGGCAACATCATACAGGAGGACGCACCCCCTCCCTTCGATATTTTGGAGAAATGGGCAGCTGATTTGGCCAGGAAGAAGGAAGAAACCGCTAAGAGAGAGGCCGAGTTAGGATCAGGGCCAACCACCTCTACACCAGCTGTCCCTCCGCCTGTCCGTCCTGATGCGGGGAGTCCGGGTGATGCCGCCGGGAAAGCTAAGGAGCAAGCCCAAGACCAAGACCCGGAGGACCCTACTCAGGAGGCCGAATAGGGAAATGCCATCATAATACCTCGATAACTTGATACTTTGTATTTAAAACTAGTATACTTTTGATGGTGCGCCTGTGCACCCTTGATATTGATATCGTAATTTGTAACGTACTTTTACTCCGTGATGTACTTGTGCCTTTCCTGGCCTTTTGATAATCTTGATACTTGTCTATTCTTGAACTTATTCTCGATACCCGACTCTCTTTTTAGTTCCCCTTGTGAGACTCGGTTTTCCGAGTACCACGGGTTTTGATAAGCGGACTTTTCTTTAAGTCCCCAAGACTCGGATGCTAGGGTCTTTCGAGCTTCGATAGCCAAGCAGTTTGTTTCTGTTTCGAAGTCCCCAGTCCCCATGACCCAAAGTCCGAGTCAGGGGGGTGTGGCCTTTCTCAGAGAACAAATTGTTTTCTACCGAGCCGAAAACCTATAGCCGTCCCGTGTAGGAACTGAAGTTATGCTTGATAATCGTTGAGTTTTCTGCTATTAGCCTTGTACTCTGCATAACTTGTGGTTTAGATGACCCTTTTGACTATCTTGTACTGTAAGCCGGTTTTCGCGTGGATACCATGTTGTTACATCTATACGAAAAACAGGGTCAGGCAAGTCCCATTGGGCTGCACGGCTGATTGTAATCGTAAGCGAACAGATCATGCCACTTTAGTGCGAGTCACATCGAGCTTAAGTAAGAATAGTCAAGAAAACTTGGCTCCTTTGTCCGGTTATAAGATTGCAGCCGTACTCGTCTTGCGAGTAGTCGGTCCTTATAACTCATAGGCATCAAGGCCGGGTCTTTGGGTTTGTGACTGTGCTATTCAAGCAGCCAGCCCCCAAGACCTATATATATGCGACATACTTGATGATACTGATGTACTGATAGCAGAGAATACTACTTACTTGTAATCGAAGCAAAGATCATAATAAGACTTGATAACCATCTCTTTTACTGATACGAAAAAGTTTGGGTCAGCAGGCCGCCTTATTAAAAACCTTCCAGTCCCCTTAGGTACCCTGGGTAGGAAAAGAGCGCGTTTGAAACCTGCTGCCCGTTACACTGTTTAGTTCTTCTTGGGAATCGGTCCCGAGCTGACGCGACCGATGCACACTCTCCATTTGTTGGACTTTTTCATGATGAGTACCGGGTTTGTTAGCCAATCCGGGTGAGGTGTTCTCATAACGCGGCTAGCTGTGAACGGCGGTGTGATTTCTTCTCCTATGCCAGATTGTTTAGAGGAATCGTTCTTGATGAAAGCCACCATCTTAGCATCTTGTTCTGATCTGGGTTTTGCTTTTTCTCCTTCAGTGCTCAGCCTTTTTGAGGTGGTCCTGTCCTCCGGGTCTGCTTGAGACCGGTAATGTTTGAGTTCCTCTTTTCTACAGGCTTGCTCGGCCATTGCCGCGTCTCCTTCATCGCATTCAGCTGCTATATCTCGATTTCCATGTATGGTAATGGTCTGCTTAGGACCCGGGATTTTTAATTGTAGATACACATAACACGGCCTCGCCATGAATTTAGCATAAGCCGGACTTCCAAATAGCGCGTGATACGGACTGCGCAACTTAACCACCTCGAAAGTAAGCCACTCAACTCGATAATTATCCTTTGATTCCCCAAAAGCTACTTCCAATGCGATTTTTCCCTCGGGGCATGCTGAATGACCCGGTACTATGCCATGGAAAACTGTCGTACTTTTTTGGAGCTGAGATTCCTTGAGACCCATGCGTAGAAAGGTTTCCCAGTACAGGATATTGATGCTGCTTCCTCCATCCATCAGGACCTTTTTCAGCTCGTACCCATTGACCTGTGGTGCAACTACCAATGCTAAGACTCCCGGGTGTTCTACTCTTTCCGGGTGATCTCTTCTGCTCCATGTTACATCTTGTTCTGACCACCTCAAATATCTCGAGATAGCCGAAGAGATTGAATTGACCGCTTGCTTCAGTATCTTTTTATCCTTGTTAGAGCCTCCGGTAGTATGCACGTGATATTGGCCCAACTGTTTGGGGTTGGCCTGGAAACCTCCAGCTCCCTCTTGATTGTTGCTCTGATTTCCGGCTGCCGGGTTACCGGCCGGGGGTGGGCCGTTGCGCAGGTTTCCAACCTGACCCGGTCCTCCTCCCCGACCCGCACCTCGCATGGCTCTGTTCACTTCCTCGTTCTTCCACCTCTGTAAGTCGGCGCATTGCTCCAAGGAGTGATTAGCCGGCTTGCCGTTCCTGTTGTGCTTTGGGCATGCCATTCTAAAGATGTCCCAACTGTTACCTGGCCTTGGAGGCCCTTGATAGTGTCCTCCATTATGATTTCCAGTGTTAAAATTCCCTTCAGATCTGGGTCTCGAAGACCCAACCTCTGTGTTGGCGACAAACTCGGAGCCTCCTTCAAACGGGCGCTTGTTCTAGCTATTTCCGTTATTACCCGGTGCTGATCCATTGCCGGTTCTTCCGCTATTACTTGTGTTTGGTTTTGCCTTTTTGTCATCAACTTCCTCCTCTGTAGTATCTGTTGCAGCGTGTTTGTTGCACGCATCCATCAATTCTCCCATTGTAACCTCCGACGCATTCCGACTGGATTTCATGCGAGTTAACTTTTGCACTAAAGGTATATACCTGCATGTTTTTGCCATAGCTTGTAGTGCATCCTTGGGCTGAATATCTGTGGACGAGTGAAGTATCTCCATAACCCGGCGCACCCAACTGCGCGCCGACTCTCCCTTCTTCTGAACGCATCGCTCTAGATCATCAATAGTGAACAATTTTCTGCACGTCCCATGAAAGTGCTTGACAAACGCGGTCTTCAATTCCTCCCAGGACTTGATCGACCCTTCTGGCAGATTGGTGAACCATAACTTCGCTGCTCCCTCTGACATCATCAGGTACATAAACTTGGCTTGAAGATTCTCGGATGCATTGCGAATCGACATTGCCATCTCTTAACTGCTCAATCATGTTTCTGGGTCCATAGTCGGCTCATAATTCACTACCTTTCCTGGTTCTTTGAATTTTTCCGGGTAAGGTTCAGCCCTGATGTTGTCCGAGAGACACTTAGGTCCTGCGAGAATGGTAGAAGCTGGCCTTACTCGGGAAACATGTGATCCTGCGGGGGGCACAGCCGGATGTGGTGCTGCTGGTAATCCCTGTACTAAAGACCCGGCCCCGCCTCTCCTGGCCCTGGAGCTATCCACAACAGCTTGCGCTGCTGATGCCGCCGGCGCCGCCTGAACGTGGGGAGGAGGCGGCATTTGCTGCTGCTCTTCCCTCCGCCGCGCTGAACTTGCTGGGATATTGCCGGTATTTCCTCGTTGCTGGCTGACGTATGGCGTCCCATGCATCCCACTTCTATGATCCGGATAATTGGCTTGTTGTGCCACCGCAGTGCGTAACATATCGATCGCTTGCCGGGTCTGCTCCGCGTGAGGCGACTCTCTCACGGGGATTTGATTCAAAGCAAGTGTCGCTGCATACACGTTATCCATAGGATTGTTGTAGTGACCTGCAGGTGTGCGAAAACGCGACGGTGGTGGCGGTGGCAATGCGTTGCTGGTTGTAACCCCAGTCTGTGGCAAGGGTAACCCGGCCTGTTCGTTTGCCGGCTGTATTCCCGTGGTTGCTGGCCGAGGTGCAGTTCCTTGGTTCGCCGCTGGGATCGGTTGGTCCTGAGGCGTGATAAACAATGTAGCCGGATTTATAACTCCACCCAATGCTGGTAACCGGGTTTGGTGCCTTTGATGTATTCTGGTTGTTTCCTCTCGGAGCCGGGTTTCCAACGCGTCCAGCTCATGTTGGCGCGTGGCCATCCCTTGTCTTTCTGCTTCTACTTGCCTCCTCTGTTGCTCCAACGCACGGCGGGCTACATCTAGATCCCTAGCGCGCTCTGCAGCGTTCTCTGGGATGATAACCGTGGCAATAACTGTGGGATCTAGGATCAGGTTGTTATCGAACAGGGCCGGGTGTCGTGGATTTGAAGGACCCTCCCCTGGTGTCCGATTTGCTAGGAATCCGAACATATTTGCCTGCAACTCCTCGTCTGGCACGCGGCTGGTAACCGATGCCGATTCTCCTTCAACCCGGATCAGAACCGGGTTTCCGTTGGCCGCACCCTGCTGCTGGGCCAACGCTTGGGCTGCTCCGACTGCGGCCGTGGTCCCGTTCTCTTGATTGAAGTTGGCCGCAGGTGCCGTGTAGACCGCAACTCGGCGTATGATGCTTGGCGTAAATTCATGCTGTTCCTCTTCGCTATTATTCTCCTCATACCGGTTCTCCAGCAGATCCAGGATGGACTCAGTATCATCTTCTCTCTCAACCAGGTCACGCGGGGTCCATGCCGGCTCCCCCGGCTGTTCCCACTTCGTGACGGGTTCTTCTGTCGGATCTGCCGTTCCAACCGATTCTTCTCCATCTTGCTGGATACAAGCGGCCTCCCCTGACATAGAATCAGATCCAAAATTGTCAGGGATCGAACCAGAAGTACATACCATACCGACGAAGACGCTGATCCGGCCGATTGTCACGACGGATCCGGATTCGAGGTGATCCGACTCTGGCCCCCAGCCGGAATCGTCCACCATCTTGTCTCCTTTGTGGTCGATGTAGATCTCGCCGACGACGAGATTCTCCATGTTCTTCCGAGCTTCTCCCGTGATGTAAACACCTTTGGTCGCAGGCCCCACGGTGGGCGCCAACTGTCGTGGGATAATCACGGCAGACGTTACTGGGGGTAACTGATCTTGGGGCAAGACGACACAGGCGTTTGGGAGAGGGTTTAGCTCAGAGGAAAACATGATGACGAACTTTGATCTGGTAGCCGGCAATCAAGTCGCCGAGTCTCCGATCTCAAGATAATAACTCAAATTGCGTGTTACACTGGATACTCGATAATAGGCGAGATTGCTAGAACTTTTGGATCTCTGTAAACTAGACCTAGGGGTTGGTTTATAAAGCACCGTACCCTCCTGGCTTGCCCTCCAAGGCGCACCCTGAATCCTACCCGGACACCTCTTACAAACCCTAGCTTTCCTTACCGCAACCCACAATCCGGGTTATGAGGCCTACAAACTTTGGGCCTTCCAGAAGTTTCGTTATCCTTAGCCGGATCCTGCGCCCCGTCCCTTGGGCCGGGTTACACCTTGGAGTTGGCCTACCGGGTTATTATCCCTCCATCAAGGAAGGTATGAAGAGTGCAGCAGCAAGTTTCCGTCAGAAAGAAACCAAGGTTGAATCGACCAGTAGGAGGAAGGAGTAACTTCAGAAGGTTGAAACAGCTGAGATGGCAGGGCGCACTACCGGTTCAGCATCAACGTGGAACCTACACAACACAATCAAATTACTTTGCCCCAACGAAGCAGTTGTTTAGAGTTTAGGCAATTTACAGATTAAATTAATCCAAGTATAAATCATGAACATAACGTAAACATACTGATATTTAACCATGTTCCTGCATACTAGATTTATAGTAGATAAATCTACGCAAACTACTAGTATTGCACACATGGAAATAATAAGTACAGGGATAAACGTGTTATACCCTGCGGTCGGCCAATTGGCAGTAGCCATAGCAGAGGCGGCAGCTGCGACGACGGTTGCAGAAGCAGCAGCAGAGGCAGCCTCAGCAGCAGTGGCGGCCTCGGTGGCAGCAGTGGCGGCAGCAGCAGCTCGTTCGGCTTCGGTGGCCATGTTGACGACGAGGACCATGCGGTAGTAGTCGAAGTAGACGTATGGCAGCGAGCAGACGCGTAGGAGACGCTCCCCAAAAACCTAATCGCCTCTCTCCTGTACAGGATCTGGAGAGGCGGGGTTTTAGAGGCCTGCCCTCCCGTCGGCCGTGTACGCGGTAGACGGGATGGGATCACCGGCGGCAGCAATAGAGAGTAGAATGACAAGGGGCGCAGAGCGTATGAGGTGTGTGTTTTTGTGTCCGCCATGCACCCTCAATATATAGGCACGGCCGGGTAGGAGAACGGTCAGCTCACAAATTAAATTGGCGTTTACTACAGCCGTTACCACGTAATCAATGCGCCGTTTTACCGTGCGCGGTTACCACGTCATCAGTGCGGCGTTTTACTGCGCGCGGCTGTTACCAAAATAAATGTGACGCAATAGACAACATTCAATATGATGTCTCATATTATTGGCGTGTCCGTTGACTCTCCGTTTCCGACTGCCAAAATAAAGGCATCGGCTCGGCTCATTCCCGCGACCCGCGGCGCGTAGTGACATGTCGTGACGAGGCGTGGCGAGGCGGGCGGCGGAGGAGGAGGAGCGCGCGCGTGGAACACCTCCACAACTCCTCTCTCTTCATACCAACTCACACTAGTGGGGAGAGATCTCACCTTATAAACTGGTGCAAAACTCTCCCAACTAGCAATATGGGACTAAACTCCCACCACTTGCTATGGCAGCATATGGGCCCTAGGGGTTAAATAGAAATTGCCTAATGGGCTAAAAGCCCATCCAAATTTCAGCAATCCCCCACCAGATCCCGAAGACCCATGGTGTTGTCCTCTGTTCCAATCACTGTTTTTATATACCGTCATTTTCAGTGGAGACCCGTTAAGGTTGAACGTCCATCTAGAACAAATAGCTACACTAGATCACAACTGAACAATGGACTATGCCTTGAATTGTCAGTTTGGCGTAAAATAGTTTCACTAAATGTCTTACTAGTACTAGGCTGCCGAAGGCTGACCCCTCGGGTGGAGCATATTAGTCACCCTCCTGGCCTATTCATGAACTTATTAGAGATCACCCAATCTCATAGACTGTGACCAGCAGCCATGTTCATATAGGTGTGTTCCTCCAAAGATCGCTCTATGGGATAGCATCTTGCTTATACAAGCCTTGGAACATATTAAGACAAAAGTCAACTTGCCGTACAGTTTTTCAGAGTACTGCATCTCCAGTGGAGTGGGTTAGTAAAAATTACTCTCCTCAGTTAACCACTAGCTTGTTTTCCCAGGTCCCACTTCACGGGATCTCCGATCACATAGGTTGGGTTACTGCCATGAAAACTCATGTGGGTCTCATACCCATCTCCCTTGATGCACTTTCTATCACAACAAGTGATAGCCCTTTAGTAAAGGGATCTGCCAGATTCTTAGCCGACTGGATATAATCCACTGCTATCACTTCGGAGTTTCTTAAATGTCTGATAGCTTTTAATCTCATTTTATGTGCTTTGTGGACTGTGCATTGTCCTTTGAACTCTTCACCTTGACAATTACTGTTTGATTGTCACAGTTCATAAGGATAGCCGGTACTGGCTTTTCAACCACAGACAAGTCCATCAAAAGATCTCAAAGCCATCCTGCTTCGACACTAGACGTGTCTAATGCTGTTAATTTTGCTTCCATTGTTGATCTCGTTAAGATCGTTTGCTTGCAAGACTTCCAGGAAACAGCACCACCTCCAAGGGTAAACACATATCCCGTTGTGGCTTTCATCTCATCAGCATCAGAGATCCAATTCGCATCACAACACCCTTCAAGTACCGAAGGATATCCACTGTAGTGAACTCCATGGTTCACGGTACCTTTCAGATAGCACATAATTCTTTCTACAGCATGCCAATGCACATCACCCGGATTGGAAACAAACCGGCTTAGTTTGCACACAGCAAACATGATGTAAGGCCTCGTAGCGCTCGCTAGATACATGAGTGAACCAAGTACTTGAGAGTACCTCAGTTGATCCTTAGCCGTGCCTTCGAACTTTCGAATCCGCACACTAGGATCATATGGTGTTGGAGAAATTTTGCAGTCCGAATATCCAAAACGACTCAAAACCTTCTCAACATAATGGGATTGCAGAAGTGTAATCCCACCCTCATTGTCTCTCAATAGCTTGATATTCAAAATAACATCAGCCACACCAAGATCTTTCATCTCAAAGTTCTGGGATAGAAACGGCTTAACCTCATTGATTAGTTTGAGGTTTGTCCCAAATATCAGTATGTCATCAACATACAAACACGGTATAACTCCTTCGCCCCCACCATGGAGATAGTATACACATTTGTCAGCTTCATTAACAACAAAACCAACAGATGTTAAAGTTGTATTGAACTTCTCATGTCATTGCTTAGGTGCTTGTTTCAGGCCATATAAAGATTTCAGTAACTTACACACCTTTCCTTCTTGACCATCTAACACAAAGCCATATGGCTGTTGCATATAGTTTTCCACGTCTAACTCTCCATTAGGAAAGCCGTCTTAACATCCATCTAATGGACGAGAAGACCATGCGAGGCCGCCAACGAGAGTAATACTCGAATGGTGGTCAGTCTGGCCACAGGTGAATAAGTATCAAAGAAATCTTCATCTTCTTTCTGGGAGTAACCCTTGGCCACAAGTCTAGCCTTGTACTTTTCAATCGTACCATCAGGCCTAAGCTTCTTTTTGAACACCCACTTACATCCTAATGGTTTACATCCATAAGGACGTTTTGTGATCTCCCATGTTCCATTAGCCATGATGGAATCCATCTCGCTACGGACCGCTTCTCTCCAGTAGTCAGCATCTGGAGATGCATAAGCTTCTGAAATAGAAGTGGGAGTATCATCCACAAGGTACACAAGGAAATCATCACCAAAAGACTTTGCAGTCCTCTATCTTTTGCCCCTACCAAGGGTTTCCTCGTCATCCTTCTCGGGATTCTCATCATGTGTTTGTTCATAATATTCCATAGGAATGGCAGGCTCAGGAGTCTCCTCTGATTCCTGTCTAGAAGTGCTTTGCATATATCTCATAGGAAAAATATCCTCAAAGAATGTAGCATCTTTAGACTCCATAATCGTACCGACCTTCACGTCAGGTACCTCAGATTTCACTACTAGAAATCTATAGCCAACGATGTTCTTAGCGTATCCCAAATTAACACAATCCACGGTCTTTGTTCCAAGTTTACGCTTTTTGGGGATCGGCACATTGACTTTCGCCAAACATCCCTAAGTACGTAAGTACGAGAGTGTTGTTTTTCTCTTCTCCCATTGCTCATAGGGAGTGACCTCATTATCTTTCGTCGGAACTTTATTCAGGACATGACATGATGTCAATATAGCCTCCCCCCACCATGCCTTGGATAAACTCGATGTATCTAACATGGCATGAACCAAATCAGTTAGAGTAAGGTTTTTCCGTTCGGCAACCCCATTTGACTGAGGTGAATAGGGAGGCGTCCTCTCATGAATAATACCATGTTCCGCATAGAAAAGGTCAAACTCATTAGAGAAATACTCTCCACCACAATCTGACCGGATTCGTTTAATTTTCTTTTCAAGTTGATTTTCAACTTCTGCCTTATAGATTTTAAAGTAGTGTAGAGACTCATCTTTAGTGTTTAACAGATATACATCACAAAATCTAGTGGAATCGTCTATTAACGTCATGAAGTATCTCTTTCCACCTTTAGTCAATACACCATTCATCTCACAGAGAACAAAATGTATGAGTTCTAATGGCGCCAAGTGTCTCTCCTCCGCAGCCTTATGGGGCTTACGAGGTTGCTTTGCTTGCACACATGAATGGCACTTAGAACCTTTGGCTAAAGTGAAACTTGGAATTCAATTTAATTTTGCTAACCGCGTCATGCAATTGAAACCAACGTGACAAAGCCGTGAATGCCAAAATTCTGTTTCATAAACACACGAATGAATATTGTTCACGACTTTATTACAGAAATCAGCGAGGGAAAAACGGAACAGACCTCCGCACTCATACCCTTTTTCCAACAAACAGTCCATATTTCGTTATAACTACTTTATTGGACTCAAAAACCAACTTAAATCCTTCTCTACATAGAAGGGAGCCACTAATGAGATTCTTCTTGATGGCGGGGACATGCTGCACGTTCTTGAGCTGCACGATCCTTCCCGAAGTAAACTTCAGATCGACCGTGCCAACACCAAGTACAGAAGCACTTGCGCCGTTCCCCATCAATACGGAACCGTTCCTTGTGACCTGATAAGAAGAAAACAATGAGATGTCAGCACACACATGAATATTTGCACCCGTGTCAATCCTCCAATCAGTAGACCGACAAACTGAAAATACAGTAAACAAATTACCATACTCAGATGCCCCATTCTCATTGTTGCTCACAATCATGTTGACAGCCTTGGAATCCTGTCCTGACTTCACGTACTTCTTTGGGAACTTCACAGCCCAGTGTTCAAGTGAACCACAAGTGAAGCAGCCATCTTTCTTCTTATCCTTCTTAAAGGTCTTCTTAGCCTTCTTCTTGAAGTCGGTATTTGTAGCATCCCAACTTTTAATAAAGATGGAATAACTGTGTTATTGTGCTAGTCCCTGGATACTTTGCTAGCACCACAGTACAAAATGAAATATCATGCAAATGCATCAAATTCTATTACATCGCATGATCCAGTCTTTACAAAATAGGATTACAACTTGCATAGTCTTAGAAGACTAGCAGAAAACAAAGAAATACAGCGGAAAACATTGTACAACATTGAGCCCATCTTCTTCATGTGCCACAGGCAAAACATGTTGGCGATAGTCTCGAGATCCTAAACGAAATCCTCACTCGTCTTCAGAAATATCTGCAATATGGAATATGCAGCCACAAGGGAGTAAATACAATTTAATGTATTGGCAAGTAACACTATGGTGGATATAAATGGCAAGACTAATACTACATGCTTATTTGGCTGAGTGGAGTTTTGGCTAAGTTTGCATAAAGCCAGTTTTCTCCTATCACTTTTGTAAACCAAACTTTTCTTTTCAAAAGGGTGGCAACATTGGATTAAGATCCAAGCACCACAAATACTGTTCACTTGGTCAAATTTTTACTTATTGAAATTGATGATGAGATTCTTCCGTCAATCCTTGTCTAGCTGCTCATAGTTGTCCATAACCGGGGACACGGCTAAGATCTTAGTTTGTTGACTCTGCAGAGTTTGTGCACTTTCACCTTCAGACTCAAATCAGCCCAAACATCCTATACACCCTGAGTGCATTAAGGAAAGGAGAAGATTGAGACGAGATCTTTCAGAAGAAATTCCACCACCGTTTGGCTTACCCGTGCCACCTATAATTATGCTACATCTGCTGGTAAGCCTAGTGAGTTCATTCAACTTAGTTGATCAAGACAGAGCCCATATGACTAAAGGCTGCACGGGAAGCTACTAAACTTAGAAGGACATAGTAATCTCTTTGTTCCTGGGTGGCCATCCTCAAGTGACAACCTCAAGTGGAATAACCCTTAGACAAGGTCCCTGAGGCAACACTCAACATAAACCAGTCTTACCACTTCCACCCAGGTGGTACATTCATTAGTTATACTTAGAATTTTTCCTCAACATCTAGTAAAACAAATTTTTGTAGCATGGCTAGGCATCTAAATAAGTACCAAGGCATCAAAATAACAAGGTATAAGGACGGCTACACACTACTAGGATATAGCATAGCATAATATAACTTATTAAAAATCCCTATCATGCATACTACTCAAAATCAACTAATGCATATAGAAAATAATGGGTAGTTGATGGTGTGTTACTTGCCTTGTTGAAGTGGGTGAAGATATCACATTATCTTCACAAAATATCGTTGCTCTCCGTATAATCTATTCATTGAAAACACAATAACAAAATAAACCAACATTCTACCAAACAATCATACATACAAAGAAACAACCATGGAAAAAGGGATGTAACCAAGTTGGCTAGGACAAGGTCAAGATTTGAGTTCAATACTTGTTAAGGAAATTCCAAGGGTTTACTTGGGATGGACTAGGTTGAGCTTGAAGTGATCAAACTTTATGAAAACATATTTGTCAAGGAAGTTCCAAGAGTTCACTTAGAATAAACATATTACTTCTTCAACTAAAGTAATACATGCAACCACTTGGTCATATTCACCTTCAAAAATATTTGAGTGACTATGTTAGTATTTTCCATTGTGGTTAGGGTAGGTCTACTAACTTCATCATCAAAGTGAAAATATTAGGTTTTCCATTTGGGTCAATGGTTGGACAAAAATAACTTGTTATTCTTCAACTTGTATGGATTGCTTCTAGACCTCATGTGATTGCCTTCTTGAAGACCATCATCATGCCATCTAAGTTGTTTCCTTCCTTAGTGTGGTGCTTCTCTTGGTCTTGATAGTCTTCATGGTTTTCACTTCACTAAATGGTTTGGGTATGGAATGGGCACATATACCACTAAGTCAATTTGGAAAGAAAAATAAGAAGAAAGATAGAAAGAGAGAGGGAGATGTTTTCTTCTGGATTTCTTCACACTTGTATTTCCTTGAGTTGCTTCTAGTGGTGGAGTCTTTTCTTCAAAATTTCTTCATCGATCCTCCTTGTAGCTCTTCATGTTGCCGCCAAGTTGAAAGTGAAGAACCTTCTATTTCTTGAGTCTTGTTTTCCATTTGCTAACTTGATGGATTCTTGAAGCAAGAATAGGGGAATGGAGAAGTAGATAGAAAGCAAAGGTACTAGGGTCTAAGGTTTACCACTTGGTATTGTATGTGATTTACACATACTAGGTACTTGGTCTTGGCTCCAAAATAGCCATAACAACAAAGGTAAACAATGATAGAAACAACTCTAATACTTAACCAACTAGGTGGACTACTATGATGGAAGTTTGGCTAAAATTACATGGTCATGGTCCAAGGGTGTCCAAAAATGGTTGGTCAAGGTTGTTTCTGGTCCAAGGTTATCAAATGGAGCAATTTTGCAAAAGGAATTATAGTGAAAATATTTATAGAAATTATTCTATGTCAAAAATACTGAAATAGACAACTTAATTCTAAAATCAATTTTAACTTGTTCAAATATTATTTTGGGACAGAGGATATGAAATTACACATCCTAAGGTTTCCAAATATATTTTATTTACAATTTTTGGATTTGTAGAATTTGAATTATGCCAAATTTCATCAAACAAGCATATTTGAAATTGAACAAATTTAAGTTTGTCAAATTTGAATTTGTCCAGTGACAAAAGTTTCTAGATGTCAAGGGCTTTTCAAAAAGTCCAAGATTGCTAAATTTGGCTAAGTGGTTGAAAATATATGATGATTTGAAGTTGCAGGGGCTTTTCTGCAAATCTGCCAAAAATTCTACCGGGAGAAAAATTGAAAAAAACTTGTTGACCACGTGGCTGTCTCTGGTTGGCCAGCTGTGCTGACTGGGCTGCTTACTAGGCTAGGGTGACGTGGTTAAGTCACTGGATCTGGGACGTTAGATCTAGATCCAACGGTGACGTACCCCTTCGTGGGGGATCTAATCTGGGCCGTTGATCGAATCCTACGGCAGAGAGGAGAGGAGGGGGCTTACCGGAGTTTTCCGCCGGAAAATGGCGGCGCGGTGGTGCGGACGCTCGGAATCCTCACGCCGGCGACGATCCGGTGGTCCTCGGGCTCGGGGAAGACCACGGTGACGCTCAGCGCGGCACGGCGAACTCGCGGGTGGCCACGGCGCTTGCTCGCGCTTCCAGGAATGATGGAGCAACGCGGACGGTGCGGCGACGAGCTCCGGTGAGTCTCGGGGGTAGATGGCGGCGGCGACCTGCTGCGCGAGAAATCAAACGGAGGGCATCAAATGGTGCGCCACAACGAAGGGGTCTCTAGGGACGGAGAAAGGACGGCAGGGATGGACTACCTCGCCGGGAATGAAGGAAGAACGGCGGCGGCCGAGAGGTACTCCGGCGAGCGATTTCGGTGGTCTACGGGCATAAAAAGGAGAGGGAAAATGGAGAGGAGGGAGGGGGCTTTAACGGGGAGGAAATGGGGCATCAATTGGGGCCTTCATTCGGGCGTAATCACGGCGAGAAATCAATGGCCGAAACGGCTGTTTCCTTCCATAACAGAGATTGAAGACGATGACGTCATCATGACGTCATCAAATTTTTTCTTTTATTCCTGTTTAATTGTTTTAATTATATCTTCTGTTTTATAAATCCAATTAACATGAAACAAATTTCTAAATTCCTAAAATTTCAATTGCTTTCCAACAATATCATTTTTGAGAACAATTCAACATATTTTATTTTTGATATTTTGGAAATTTTAATAATTCTTTAATAGTCACTTAATGTGATTTTTAATTTAAAATTTTGTAAAACATAGTTATTGGCCAATTAAAATTTCAGTGGTATTATAAATGTTGAAAACATATTTTTGAAATTCATTTAATCTTGTTTTCACAATTTTATATTTGGAAAAATAAATAAAACACTAATAATACTTTAAAATTTTAGAAAATGATAAAATGATGTTATTATCTAAATAAAATTTCATAGACATTTTACATGTCATATATTATTTTTGGAAAGCCATTTTAAAACTATTTTCACATTTTATAATTTTAGGATATGAAGGATTTACTAATAGTAACTTAATGTTATTTAATTAGTTCCTATCAATTAATTAATATTGTTGATCAATAGAATTTAGAATAAAACCAAAAGTCATAATATTGTTTTCAAAACCCTCTTTTATGTTATTTTCAAAACAATGCATTTTATTTTCACACATTCATGTTTAAAATTGGAATAACAACGAAAAGTTATTATTAACAATTTTATTCCCATCAAATACCTTTGAGGCTTAGAACTTTATTAAGGGTTATAAATCTTTGATTTTTGTTGCCATAAAATATCTTCAAAGTAATATTAGAGTTGTACACATTTTAGGTAAAGGTTTGTTAATAAAAAGATATTCTCTTTATATAATAAATTTATTTTTGAAAAAGGTTTTAGAGTTTAAGTAACAAGGCATAATTGGATTTCTAATTCCAATAAACTTGGTATAGGACCACATATTTCATTTTTTTTTTGAGTTTTAATTGTTTTTGGTGACTTGTATTGTCATGAAAACAAAAGTTTCAAATTTTTGTGATTTTTGCATTTTCCAAAAATCAGGGATGTTACAGACTACCACCCTTAAAAGAAATCTCGTCCCGAGATTTGGGAAGGTTAGAAAGAAAGATAGGTTTGGGTAACTGGGTTCCAGAACAACTGGGTGGGCTACCACCCTTAAAAGAAACTTTTGTGGGTAGTCTAATTTCATTAGATTGGAGTGTAGATTGATTTGAGATTGGCTTGAGTAGAACTTCCTTCGCGGTAGAGCTGTAGACCAACATAGGCATTGTTGGACTACCTTTGACACTGATGGGTCACTCTTTGGGTCAATCAAAAGTCCTTGGTTCACTCTCAACTTGGTCTTTTGATGTCCTTGGAAATCTTCCATCTTCGTGTTGTCATCCTTGAAGGCAAACACCATGCTATTTCTAAAGAAACTCTCATGGTAGGCAGAATCTTCCATTGCTTGATAGCTCCAAGGTTGGCTTGATCCTCATCGAAAATAGTACGTTTTCACTAACATAGGGTCATTATTGTATTCTACCATTCTATGGTTTAGGCTTAACATCGTCGTCTCTCTAATAGGTATGTCACTCAGATTTAACATTCCCATGGGGGCCAATCCATGTTGCACTCAATCATTACCTTGTACTTGGATTGCTGAATCTTGTTTAATAACACTAGGTCACCTCACTTGTCTAATAGAAAGTTTCCAATCTGTAAGACAAACTTGAGCTACTATCATTTCTCAACTAGTGGGTTTCGAAAAAACTCCTATGTAACACAAACTGGATAGTTGTGTTTCCTCATTATTTCTCTTAGTGTAGTTGGCTCTGAAATGTTCATAGCTCCTGCAACTTGGGGTTCACTAGTCTTTCTTCACTTGTTGATTGGCTTGCTGCTCCTTATGATGTAGTTGGCATTGATCATGGATGTGATTGTTCCTTCACACAAAAAGGATCTTGAAATATGTGACATTCCTCAATTGTATGGCTTGTGTCTCTATAGAGAACTAGTCATGACATTCTTGGGTGAAAGGTTTGTTGTAGCACTTCATAGGGTAGCCCAATAGGGTTGGTAAATGGGTATGGGTTTTGGTTTGGCTTAGCATGAAAGAGTAGAGATTAGAAAGAGGCTAAATAAATTTCTACCCCAACACATCAGATCAAGGAAACTCATCTTACAAACAACATCTAACAAACAATCTTCACACCAAACAACAAGGTTTTTGAAAACAAACTAATATTGTCATTCCACACTCATTGGAATGATCAATACTCTAACACGTTAACGTTGTTTTAACAAAGGAACTAGATTGGTGGTCTCATCTATATCTTCTTGTGTGTTTCTTCAATTTCTTGAGTGTAGGTCTTCATGTGGTGAAAATACTTCTTGCACTTCATGGTATGGTCATCAACATTCCTGTCTTGATGGTATTGAGGAGGGAGGTCATCTAGAAAATTTTGAAGGTGAATAATAGATGAAGGATATGAGAAAGATTAAGAGGATTGTTTTGTTTCTAGAAAGTTTGAACATAGAAAGTTTTCAATCCTAGGGTGAGCAAGGGGGTTATTAACAACTTTTTGCAAATTGGATATTCACTATAGTGAGAGATACTGGCACCCGCTAGCCAATCAGGGAACGGTCTCGTGTCCGTGGACACGTAAAGTTGTCCGGGCCGCTTCATCTCACTATGCCGCTAGGATCCAAAATACTCTAAGGAGATAATAACATAATCAAAAATGGCTTCCAAACTTAAGGGTCTCGAATCCTACAGGCAACACAATGCTCTGATACCATTTTGTAGCATCCCAACTTTTAATAAAGATGGAATACCTGTGTTATTGTGCTAGTCCCTGGATCAATTGCTAGCACCACAGTACAAAATGAAATATCATGCAAATGCATCAAATTCTATTACATCGCATGATCCAGTCTTTACAAAATAGGATTAAAACTTGCATAGTCTTTGAAGACTAGCAGAAAACAAAGAAATACAGCGGAAAACATTGTACAACATTGAGCCCATCTTCTTCATGTGCCACAGGCAAAACATGTTGGCGATAGTCTCGAGATCCTAAACGAAATCCTCACTCGTCTTCAGAAATATCTGCAATATGGAATATGCAGCCACAAGGGAGTCAATACAATTTAATGTATTGGCAAGTAACACTATGGTGGATATAAATGGCAAGACTAATACTACATGCTTATTTGGCTGAGTGGAGTTTTGGCTAAGTTTGCATAAAGCCAGTTTTCTCCTATCACTTTTGTAAAACAAACTTTTCTTTTCAAAAGGGTGGCAACATTGGATTAAGATCCAAGCACCACAAATACTGTTCACTTGGTCAAGTTTTTACTTATTGAAATTGATGATGAGATTCTTCCGTCAATCCTTGTCCAGCTGCTCATAGTTGTCCATAACCGGGGACACGGCTAAGATCTTAGTTTGTTGACTCTGCAGAGTTTGTGCACTTTCACCTTCAGACTCAAATCAGCCCAAACATCCTATACACCCTGAGTGCATTAAGGAAAGGAGAAGATTGAGACGAGATCTTTCAGAAGAAATTCCACCACCGTTTGGCTTACCCGTGCCACCTATAATTATGCTACATCTGCTGGTAAGCCTAGTGAGTTCATTCAACTTAGTTGATCAAGACAGAGCCCATATGACTAAAGGCTGCACGGGAAGCTACTAAACTTAGAAGGACATAGTAATCTCTTTGTTCCTGGGTGGCCATCCTCAAGTGACAACCTCAAGTGGAATAACCCTTAGACAAGGTCCCTGAGGCAACACTCAACATAAACCAGTCTTACCACTTCCACCCAGGTGGTTCATTCATTAGTTATACTTAGAATTTTTCCTCAACATCTAGTAAAACAAATTTTTGTAGCATGGCTAGGCATCTAAATAAGTACCAAGGCATCAAAATAACAAGGTATAAGGATTTCTACACACTACTAGGATATAGCATAGCATAATATAACTTATTAAAAATCCCTATCATGCATACTACTCAAAATCAACTAATGCATATAGAAAATAATGGGTAGTTGATGGTGTGTTACTTGCCTTGTTGAAGTGGGTGAAGATATCACATTATCTTCACAAAAGATCGTTGCTCTCCGTATAATCTATTCATTGAAAACACAATAACAAAATAAACCAACATTCTACCAAACAATCATACATAAAAAGCAACAACCATGGAAAAAGGGATGTAACCAAGTTGGCTAGGACAAGGTCAAGATTTGAGTTCAATACTTGTTAAGGAAATTTCAAGGGTTTACTTGGGATGGACTAGGTTGAGCTTGAAGTGATCAAACTTTATGAAAACATATTTGTCAAGGAAGTTCCAAGATTTCACTTAGAATAAACATATTACTTCTTCAACTAAAGTAATACATGCAACCACTTGGTCATATTCACCTTCAAAAATATTTGAGTGACTATGTTAGTATTTTCCATTGTGGTTAGGGTAGGTCTAGTAACTTCATCATCAAAGTGAAAATATTAGGTTTTCCATTTGGGTCAATGGTTGGACAAAAATAACTTGTTATTCTTCAACTTGTATGGATTGCTTCTAGACCTCATGTGATTGCCTTCTTGAAGACCATCATCATGCCATCTAAGTTGTTTCCTTCCTTGGTGTGGTGCTTCTCTTGGTCTTGATAGTCTTCATGGTTTTCACTTCACTAAATGGTTTGGGTATGGAATGGGCACATATACCACTAAGTCAATTTGGAAAGAAAAATAAGAAGAAAGATAGAAAGAGAGAGGGAGATGTTTTCTTTTGGATTTCTTCACACTTGTATTTCCTTGAGTTGCTTCTAGTGGTGGAGTCTTTTCTTCAAAATTTCTTCATTGATCCTCCTTGTAGCTCTTCATGTTGCCGCCAAGTTGAAAGTGAAGAACCTTCTATTTCTTGAGTCTTGTTTTCCATTTGCTAACTTGATGGATTCTTGAAGCAAGAATAGGGGAATGGAGAAGTAGATAGAAAGCAAAGGTACTAGGGTCTAAGGTTTACCACTTGGTCTTGTATGTGATTTACACATACTAGGTACTTGGTCTTGGCTCCAAAATAGCCATAACAACAAAGGTAAACAATGATAGAAACAACTCTAATACTTAACCAACTAGGTGGACTACTATGATGGAAGTTTGGCTAAAATTACATGGTCATGGTCCAAGGGTGTCCAAAAATGGTTGGGCAAGGTTGTTTCTGGTCCAAGGTTATCAAATGGAGCAATTTTGCAAAAGGAATTATAGTGAAAATATTTATAGAAATTATTCTATGTCAAAAATACTCAAATAGACAACTTAATTCTAAAATCAATTTTAACTTGTTCAAATATTATTTTGGGACAGAGGATATGAAATTACACATCCTAAGGTTTCCAAATATATTTTATTTACAATTTTTGGATTTGTAGAATTTGAATTATGCCAAATTTCATCAAACAAGCATATTTGAAATTGAACAAATTTAAGTTTGTCAAATTTGAATTTGTCCAGTGCCAAAAGTTTCTAGATGTCAAGGGCTTTTCAAAAAGTCCAAGATTGCTAAATTTGGCTTAGTGGTTGAAAACATATGATGATTTGAAGTTGCAGGGGCTTTTCTGCAAATCTGCCAAAAATTCTACCGGGAGAAAAAATTAAAAAAAAATTGTTGACCACGTGGCTGTCTCTGGTTGGCCAGCTGTGCTGACTGGGCTGCTGACTAGGCTAGGGTGACGTGGTTAAGTCACTGGATCTGGGACGTTAGATCTAGATCCAACGGTGACGTACCCCTTCATGGGGGATCTAATCTGGGCCGTTGATCGAATCCTACGGCAGAGAGGAGAGGAGGGGGCTTACCGGAGTTTTCCGCCGGAAAATGGCGGCGCGGTGGTGCGGACGCTCGGAATCCTCACGCCGGCGACGATCCAGTGGTCCTCGGGCTCGGGGAAGACAACGGTGACGCTCAGCGCGGCACAGCGAACTCGCGGGTGGCCACGGCGCTTGCTC
This sequence comes from Alopecurus myosuroides, assembly GCA_028641055.1. Lineage (NCBI taxonomy): Eukaryota > Viridiplantae > Streptophyta > Magnoliopsida > Poales > Poaceae > Alopecurus > Alopecurus myosuroides. The sequence continues at coordinate 351,525,149 of CM054058.1, forward strand.
GCGCTTCCGGGAATGATGGCGCAACGCGGACGGTGCGGCGACGAGCTCCGGCGAGTCTCGGGCGTAGATGGCGACGGCGACCTGCTGCGCGAGAAAACAAACGGAGGGCATCAAATGATGCGCCACAACGAGGGGGGCCTCTAGGGACGGAGAAGGACGGCAGGGATGGACCACCTCACCGGGAATGGAGGAAGAACGGCGACGGCCGAGAGGAACTCCGGCGAGCGATTTCTTCCTCGTGGAGGCACGATGCGGAGAGATGGGAGAGGGGTTTTGGAGAGGAGAGCACGGGCTTTAACGGGGAGGAAATGGGGCATCAAATGGGGCCTTCATTCGGGCGTAATCACGGCGAGAAATCAATGGCTGAAACGGCCGTTTCCTTCCATAAGAGAGATTGAAGACGATGACGTCATCATGACGTCATCAATTTTTTTCTTTTATTCCTGTTTAATTGTTTTAATTATATCTTCTGTTTTATAAATCCAATTAACATGAAACAAATTTCTAAATTCCTAAAATTTCAATTGCTTTCCAACAATATCATTTTTTAGAACAATTCAACATATTTTATTTTTGATATTTTGGAAATTTGAATAATTCTTTAATAGTCACTTAATGTGATTTTTAATTTAAAATTTTATAAAACATAGTTATTGGCCAATTAAAATTTCAGTGGTAATATAAATGTTGAAAACATATTTTTGAAAGTCAATTAATCTTGTTTTCACAATTTTATATTTGGAAAAATAAATAAAACACTAATAATACTTTAAAATTTTAGAAAATGATAAAATGATGTTATTATCTAAATAAAATTTCAGAGACATTTTACATGTCATATATTATTTTTGGAAAGCCATTTTAAAACTATTTTCACATTTTATAATTTTAGGATATGAAGGATTTACTAATAGTAACTTAATGTTATTTAATTAGTTCCTATCAATTAATTAATATTGTTGATCAATAGAATTTAGAATAAAACCAAAAGTCATAATATTGTTTTCAAAACCCTCTTTTATGTTATTTTCAAAACAATGCATTTTATTTTCGCACATTCATGTTTAAAATTGGAATAACAACGAAAAGTTATTATTAACAATTTTATTCCCATCAAATACCTTTGAGGCTTAGGACTTTATTAAGGGTTATAAATCTTTGATTTTTGTTGCCATAAAATATCTTCAAAGTAATATTGGAGTTGTACACATTTTAGGTAAAGGTTTGTTAATAAAAAGATATTCTCTTTATATAATAAATTTATTTTTGAAAAAGGTTTTAGAGTTTAAGGAACAAAGCATAATTGGATTTCTAATTCCAATAAATTTGGTATAGGACCACATATTTCATTTTTGTTTGAGTTTTAATTGTTTTTGGTGACTTGTATTGTCATGAAAACAAAAGTTTCCAATTTTTGTGATTTTTGCATTTTCCAAAAATCAGGGATGTTACAGTATTTTGCTAGACACCAGTCCTCGTCTTGTTCTTGTGGGAGTTGAAGTTCTTCTGTACCATATTGGCTGCAGAAGTCCCTTCGTTCCCTTTTCCATGCGAGTCCTTTGCTCTCGAATTCTGCTCAACACTCAGATGGCCGATGACATCTTCTACTGAGAATTCACGCCTCTGATGTTTCAGGGTAGTGGCAAAGTTCCTCCAGGAATTAGGTAGCTTGGCGATTATGCATCCCGCGACATACTTGTCCGGTAGCACGCACTTGAGAATTTCAAACTCCTTAGCGATGCACTGTATCTCATGAGCCTGCTCCAATACAGAACGGTTTTCGATCATTCTGACGTCATGGAACTGCTATATACTGTACATCTCGCTGCCAACATCGGTTGCGCCGAATTTGGATTCGAGCGCCTCCCACAAGTCCTTGGCAACCCGCATATGTAAATATGCGTCAACAAACTTATCTCTGATCACGCTTAGAACGCATCCAACAAAGACGACGGTGGCATCCCTAAACGCCTTCTCCTGTTCAGGAGTAATCGTTCCCATGGGAGTGACACCGGCGACCCAGAACACGATCATAGCCGTGAGCCATAAGATTGTTTTGGTCTGCTAACGCTTAAAGTACGTCCCCGTAAACGGGTCCGTCTTCAGTGCAGTGACAAAACCATGAATCGAAAATTGCCTACACATATTAGGTTTTTGGATTGTTAAGAGTTTAGGCAATTTACAGATTAAATTAATCCAAGTATAAATCATGAACATAGCGTAAACATACTGATATTTAACCATGTTCCTATATACTAGATTTATAGTAGGTAAATCTACGCAAACTACTAGTATTGTACACATGAAATAATAAGGACGGGGATAAACGTGTTATACCCTGCGGTCGGCCAATTGGCAGTAGCCGTAGCAGAGGCGGCAGCCGCGGTGGCGGTTGCAGCAGCAGTAGAAGAGGCGGCCTCAGCAGCAGTGGCGGCCTCGGTGGCAGCAGTGGCGGCAGCATCAGCTCGTTCGGCTTCGGTGGCCATGTTGACGACAAGGACCATGTGGTAGTAGTCGAAGTAGACGTACGGCAGAGAGCAGTCGCGTAGAAGACACTCCCCAAAAACCTTACCGCCCCTCTCCCGTACAGGATCTGGAGAGGCGGGGTTTCGGAGGCCTGCTCTCCCGTCGGCCGTGTACGCGGTAGACGGGATGGGATCACCGGCGGCAGCAACAGAGAGTGGAATGACAAGGGGAGCAGAGTGTATGAGGTGTGTGTTTTTGTGTCCGCCCGGCGCCCTCAATATATAGGCACGGCCGGGTAGGAGAACGGTCAGATCACAAATTAAATTGGCGTTTACTACAGCCGTTACCACGTAATCAATACGGCGTTTTACTGCACGCGGTTACCACATGATCAATGCGGCGTTTTACTGCGCGCGGTTGTTACCAAAATAAATGTGACGCAATAGACAACAATCAATATGACGTCTCATATTATTGGCGTGTCCGTTGACTCTCCGTTTCTGACTGCCAAAATAAAGGCATCGGCTCGGCTCATTCCCGCAACCCGCGGCGCGTCGTGACGTGTCGTGACGAGGCGAGGCGTGGCGGGCGGCGGAGGAGGAGGATCGTGCGTGTGGAACACCTCCACAACCCCTCTCTCTTCATACCAACTCACACTAGTGGGGAGAGAGCTCACCTTATAAACTGGTGCAAAACTCTCCGAACTAGCAATATGGGACTAAACTCCCACCACTTTCTATGGCACCATGGGCCCTAGGGATTAAATAGAAATTGCCTAATGGGCTAAAAGCCCATCCAAATTTCAGCAACAGTGAGGTTGTCAATCTCACCGGTTTTGCTGAACACAAAGAGGTTAAACGTATGGTGTGGAAAACAGTAGGAATAGTATGAAGCACTATGAAAGCAGTAGGTGTTTTATCAGTATAAGGAAAATGGACCGGGCTCCACAGTTCACTACTGGTGTATCTCCGTGAAATATAAATAACATGTGTGGTGAACAAATTACAGCAGGGCAATTGACAGAAATGAAGGTTGCACCGTAGTGCATATGCAAGACATAAAGATTACTATGTGATTCATGTGGGCATTACAACAAAATACATAGACCGTCATCCAACTGCATCTATGTCTAATAATCCACCCCTCCGAATATCATCCGAACAAACATTGGGTATTAAGTTGCAAGCAACAGATTATCGCCGTAAGCAAAGTGTGTAATGTAAACAATGTAAACTAGGTAAACACCGTTGTTTTCTCCCTAGTGCCAACAACACGTCCTCCGTCCGTCACGTTTCTGTCACTCGAGCACAGATGCAGAGGAGGCATGAACCCACTATCGAGCATAAATACTCCCTCTTGGAGTTACTAGCATCCACTTGGACAGAGCATCTACTAATAATGAGAGCATGCAAGATCATAAATAACATACACATGAAGATAACATGATAGATCGATAATCAGAAGACATAGCATTCAACATTCATCAGATCCCAGCAAACATAACATGTAGCATTACATAAAGACATAAAGATGATCTTGATCATGTTAGGCAGCTCACAAGATCTAAACATGAGGTACAAAGTGGAGAGAACAACCATCTAGCTACTGCTATGGACCCGTAGTCCAGGGATGAACTACTCACGCATCACTTCGGAGGAGCGCATGGTGGTGTAGACCCCTCCGGTGATGAATTCCCCTCCCGGGAGGGTGCTGGGGAGAGCTCCAGAACCCTCCCGATCTCAGGATGACGATGACGGCGGCCTGGGGTGTTTCTCGGGAAAAAGTGGAATATTTTTAGGGTTTACGCCTCGGGGTATAAATAGGCGAAAGGGCAAAGGCGGTGCAGGCCTAGGGGGGCACACCACCCCATGGCGCGGCCAGGGGGCGCGCCGCCCTATGGTGTGGGCCCCCTGAGGCCCCCCTCCGGGTCTCTTCGGGACTCCATGGAACCTTCGGGAATTCTAAGACTTACGGGCTTCGAATTTTCCAATTCCGACAATATTTTCAGAACAACTTTTCTGAAACTAAAAACAGCAGAAAACAGGGAACTGGCTCTGTGGCATCTTGTCAATAGATTAGTCCGGAAAATCGATAAAAATGACATTAAGTGTAATAGGAAACATGTGGGAAACAATAATAAAACAACATGTAACATCAGAAATTAAGGATACATTTATGACGTATCAACATCCCAAGCTTAGTTTCTACTCGTCCTCGAGTAGGTAAACGATAAAAACACATAATTTCCGAGGTGACATGCTACCAACATAAACTTGATCATCAATAATGTAAAAGCATAGGTAAGCTGAGATTATAGAACTTTAACACAAGCATGATAAATAGAACTTTAATGATAAAGCATAGCAATCACCGTGCATCATGAGAAGTAACTCAAATAAAAGATCATGAATAACAATGCAACGAAAGATATACGTTTGTTTCAAGTATAGAGAAAACATGTCAAAGTGATATTTCTCTAGTCCTTAAGAGAGGGGCAAAACATAAATGCTAGGACACCTTAAAAGTTCATGAAGAAGACTAGAACAAATAATTAGAGAACAAACAATAACACATCATGAATCAATTAATAATGTTTCTGAGACAAATGCTCATAAAACTCAGAATGGAAACTATGCTCTCTCAAAAATGCATAAAGTTAGAAGATGGAGACTCAACATAAAAGTAAAAGAAAGGCCCTTCACAGAGGGAAGGAGGGATCACTCATGTGCTATAGCTTTTATTCTATTAAACATAGGTATAAAAAGTTTGACACTCCTCCCAACCATCTTTCACAAACCATGGCTAACCGAATCCTTGGGTGCCTGCCAACAATCACATACCGTGGAGGAGTGTATTTATTTAAAGAGAGGTGTATGCTTATGTCAATGAATGGTAAACATAAAATACAGTACGTCACAAGCCAACTAGACTTCACAAGAGTGGCTCCCATAGAAGGACACATCTGGGTAGAAGGTCATCCCTCTTTCTATCTTGTTTACATAATTATGCTTTGACTGATAAATCAGGGGAAAAAATAGTGAAGAGAATTTGTGTTATTAATTTGGGGCTGGGCACCCCGCTGCCAGCTCTTCTATCATTGGATAATAGGATGAAGCCACTAATCCAGGGGTGTGAAAGTCCAATCAAGATTCTCTATTTACGTCCTCATGAGCTAAAACAGGAGCACAAAACAGGAGTAATTTTGAAAGTTTTTAAAGGTAACACATGAGGAATTTACTTTGTAGTGGCGGTTAAATACCACATGTAGGTAGGTATGGTGGACACAATGGGAAAAGTTATGTTTTTGGGAGTTGGAAGCTAGCAAAAGACTGGGAGCGACAAATCAAGAGAGCATAAGATCCATAATCATGCATAGCGACATAAAACATCATTAATCAAATCATAAGTGGTACCGCAAGTTAAAAAACTAAATGATCATGGAGGCTATTCGTGACTGGTACATAGTAATAAACATGGTGTGAGCATGCGCCAAGTCAACCAAATAAATCATTCAAAGGAGAACACCACAAATTTATGCTTCAATATGACAAGAACAACTTATGATTCTTTTAATGGAACATTAAACACTCTCATCTATTTGAGGCTAATCATGCTACTAAATAACCACAATGATTTAAAACTAAAATAACATCTAGCATGATATGAAAAAGTCTAGCCACAGTCTATACAAGCTTCTACTTGCACCGTTAAAAATTCTACCTCAAGTAGCAGTTTCTTTTCCCAACAAGCACCATACGAAACATGCTTTAACAAAAAATCTCTAGATGCTACAACAAGAAAACATGAGAGAACTCACAAAAAACTACTAAAACTAACAACTCTGAATAAGAGATGCAATAAAAACGAGAGCTAAACAAGAACTTTTGCAGCAACTAGAAGAAAAACTAAGAATAATAGCATAGCAAGTATTCAAACGAAAAAGCGGAGCATGTCTCTCTCCCAAAAAAAGAATGCTAGGGTCCAACTATATTATTTCAGTAAGTAAAACAAAATAAAACGAAGGAAAACAAAAGAAAAACAAACAGACGCTCCAAGTAAACTTCATATGATGTGGCCGAATAAAAATATAGTTTCACGAGAAGTGACCTGATAGATAGTTGATGAAGAAGGGGATGCCTTGGGAATACCCAAGCTTAGATGATTGAGTCTTCTAAAAATATTCTTGGATGAACCACGGGGGCATCCTCAAGCTTTGACCTTGCACCCTTCGTGATCACATATATCACCTGTTCTCTTGACCCTTGAAAACTTCCTTCACACCACACTCAAACAGTAATTCGCATTAGAGGGTTAGTGCAACAATTAAAAATCCATGGGTTATGTATGGCACAAGTGATATTGATACTTCTAAAAATTAGCTACAGCCACTGATATTTCGTGAAGCAAACAAATCCACTTGACATCGCAAAAGAGCAAATGCAAAAAAATGGCAGAATCTATCAAAACTAGAACAATATGTAAAGACGAATTTTTTCGAGGCACTTATGTTGCTCAGATCGAAAAACTTAATGAACAAAAACGTTTTGGAATTAGCCTAGGAATAAGCACAAGAAATTTTAGGTCATTCTGATTTTCTAGACAGCAGAAATCTGTTTCCTGCATAGAAATCCGAAAACCAACTCATGAAAACATGAAAAGAAAGATACAAGGAGTTGATACAGAAGTATAAAACCCCTTGAATCAAATAAAGCAGATAAAAACAAAGCAAAAAATAAAAACCTGGGTTATCTCCGAAGAAGTGCTTTTCTTTAACGCCTTTTAGCTAGGCCCAGAAAAGTGGAATCAAGTATTTTCAAGTGAAGAAGCATCCGAATCATTATGATATTTACGCTTACCTTTCTTACCCTTGTTTTTACCTTTAGGTAACTGATGGCCCAAGCTTGGTTTGGAAGTGGAAGTCATGGTACCTTTCCCCATATCAATAGTTGCTCCTAAGAGTTTCAGCAGAGATCTTCCAAGGGTAATTTGTCCTCCTCCTACACATTCAATAAAAAGATAATCAGTGGAGACCGTTTTTCCTAGGAGGTTTGTAAACATTCCCTCAGCTATCCCAATGGGAAATATAGTGGTGTTATTAACGAGAGGAATTTCTTCTCCTCCCTCAGCAAGTCCCCAAAGGTTCAAAGATTCATAAATCATATTTGAAGCTTCATATTTGAAACATATTTGAAGGTCCCCAAAGCATAAGACAAAATTCAGACATAATATCACAACGAGCATGAAATGTTTCACCATTTATAGCAACCTTCACCAAACGAATCATATTTGAAGCTTCAGAATTTATTGGGACATAATCAAGATGTTCACGAATCTGGCCATAACCTTCTTTTAAATAAGAACTATGTGACTCAAGAGTATTCAATCTAGCATAAATGCTTGCAAAGGATTTATCAGAACTACTGGGTAAACTGTAGGTCGCAATTAATTTTTTTATGGCACTAAAATCTTGCTCTCCATCACAATGAAGGAAATCTCCTCCTACCACAGTATCCAAAGTGTATCTATAGCAAAGAACAAGACCAAAGTAAAAGCTACGAAGAAACATGCTTAGAGTCATTTTAGGTTCAATTTTTTAAAATAGGAATAAAAAACTCTAGACCAAGCTTCCTTGAAACTCTCATCACTCCCTTGTTTGAAATTGAAAATCATTTCCTCATGTGACATGGTAATAGGAATAGGAGTATTCATTTTAACAAGACTAAAAACAGGAATAAAACTACATCTAGTACAAGAACTAATTTGTTGTTTGTTTTTGATAAAGAGAAGCAACCAAGACAAAATAAAATAAACTAAGCAAAACAAAAACAAAGTAAAGAGATTGGAAGTGAGAGACTCCCCTTGCAGAAATTCTCTTCCTCCCCGGCAACGGCGCCAGAAAAGTTCTTGATGCGTGTGAACACACGTTTGTTGGCAGACCCCAAGAGGAAGGTATGAAGAGTGCAGCAGCAAGTTTCCCTCCGAAATAAACCAAGGTTGAATCGACCAGTAGGAGGAAGGAGTAACTTCAGAAGGTTGAAGCAGCTGAGATGGCAAAGCGCACTACCGGTTCAGCAGCAACATGGAACCTACACAACACAATCAAATCACTTTGCCCCAACAAAGCAGTGAGGTTGTCAATCTCACTGGTTTTGCTGAACACAAAGAGGTTAAACATATGGTGTGGAAAACAGTAGGAAAACAGTAGGAACAGTATGAAGCAGTATGAAAGCAGCAGGTGTTTTATCAGTATGAGGAAAATGGACCGGGGTCCACAGTTCACTAGTGGTGTCTCTCCGTGAAAGATAAATAACATGTGTGGTGAACAAATTACAGCTGGGCAATTGACATAAATGAAGGTTGCAACATAGTGCATATGCAAGACATAAAGATTACTATGTGATTCATGCGGGTATTACAACAAAATACATAGACCGTCATCCAACTGCATTTATGTCTAATAATCCACCCTCCGAATATCATCTGAACAAATGTTGGGTATTAAGTTGCAAGCAACAGATTATCGCCGTAAGAAAAGTGTGTAATTTAAACAATGTAAACTAGGTAAACACCGTTGTTTTCTCCCTAATGGAAACAACACATCCTCCATCCGTCACGTTTCTACCACTCGAGCACAGATGCAAAGGAGGCATGAACCCACTATCGAGCATAAATACTCCCTCTTGGAGTTACTAGCATCCAATTGGCCAGAGTATCTATTAATAATGGAGAGCATGCAAGATCATAAATAACATACACGTGAAGATAACATGATAGATTGATAATCAGAAGACATAGCATTCAACATTCATCAGATCCCAGCAAACACAACATGTAGCATTACATAAAAATGATCTGATCATGTTAGGCAGCTCACAAGATCTAAACATGAGGTACAAAGTGGAGAGAACAACCATCTAGCTACTGCTATGGACCCGTAGTCCAGGGATGAACTACTCACGCATCACTTCGGAGGAGGGCATGGTGGTCTAGACCCCTCCGGTGATGAATTCCCCTCCCGACAGGGTGCCGGGGAGAGATCAAGAACCCTCCCGATCTCGGGATGACGATGACGGTGACCTCGGGTATTTCTCGGGAAAAGTGGAATATTTTTAGGGTTTACGTCTCGGGGGTATAAATAGGCGAAAGGGCAAAGACAGTGCATGCCTAGGGGGCCCACACCACCCCATGGCGCGGCCAGGGGGCGCTGCCCTATGGTGTGGCCCCCTTGAGCCCCCCCTCCGGGTCTCTTCGGGACTCCGTGGAACTTTCGGGAATTCTAAGACTTCTGGGCTTTGAATTTTCCAATTCCGAGAATATTTCGAGAAAAACTTTTCTGAAACTAAAAACAGCAGAAAACAAGGAACTGGCTCTATGGCATCTTGTCAATAGTTTAGTCCGGAAAATCGATAAAAATGACATAAAGTGTATAGGAAACATGTGGGAAACAATAAGAAAACAACATGGAACATCAGAAAATAAGGATACGTTTATGACGTATCAACCGTCATCGCTCCTGGCATCATCAAGATCGTCTTCGTCATCATCACCACCACCACCACCATCACCCTCATCATCCACCTTCATCCCATTGTAACAATTAGGGGGGTTTATCGTTGTTCTCCACTAGATCTCTCTCCCGGTGTGGATTACTTGTTAGTAATTGATGCTTGTGAGATTTATTGGTGTTTACACTTTATGACCAGATTGTTATTGTCCATTATATCACCTCTGATTATGATCCATATGATGTCGTGTGAGTAGTTTGTTTAGTTCTTGAGGTCATGGGAGAAGCCATGCTGTTAGTAGTGGAATTATGTTGAAGTAATATCTAGTGGTTTGGTATTTAAGTTGTGGTCCTATTCTTCTAGTGGTATGATGTGAACGTCGACTACATGATACTTCACCTTTATGGGCCTATGAGGATGCATTGTGTATTTGGCTACTAATTGTGGGGTTGCCGGAGTGACAGATACCTAAACCCCGTTAGGAAACCGATGCACGAGGGAGTGTAGAATCCCGGAGTTTTAAGGCCGTGGTTAGATTTATCTTAATTACTTTCTTGTATTTGCTTACTAGGGGTATAATCACAAGTATGTATTAGTCCTAGTTGGGCGGTGCATTAGCATAGGTTAACCCACACAACACTTATCGAACCAATAAATATTAATCAACCGTATGAAACGAAAGCACGTGACGAAATTCCCATGTGTCCTCGAGAACGTTTGGTAATCATAAGTAGAACAACTGGATTATCCTTTGCTCTCAAAAGGATTGGGCCACTCGCTGCAATTATATTTACTGTCTTTTATTTACTCGCATTTTATTTATATGCTATATCCAAAACCACCAAAAACTCGTTTGCTAGTGTTTACAGTGAATCCTCTATCCAAACTGCTTGTCAACACCTTCTGCTCCTTGTTGGGTTCAACACTCTTATTTATCGAAAGTACTACGATACACCCCTATACTTGTGGGTCATCAATACGTCATAAACATATCCATAATTTCTCATGTTCCATCTTGTCTTCATGCCATATGCTACATGTCTCCTTTACAGTTTATGCCATTTTCATCGATTTCCTGGGACTAACCTATTGACAAGATGCCACAAAGTCAATTCCTGTTTTTAGTTTCAGAAAAGTTGTTCTGGAAATATTCTCGGAATTGGACGATTCGAAGCCCGGAAGTCTTAGAAAGTCGTCGCGCGCATGGAGTCCGGAGGGGACCCGGAGGGGAGCCACAGGGGCCCACACCATGGGTGGGCGCTCCCCCAGGCCGCGCCCAGGGTGGTGCGGCCCCCTGGCTGCCCACCGACGTTCCCCTCGCGCCTATATATTCTCCTCGAAGGGTTAACCCTAAATATGAGAACCTTTTCCACAAAAAACATCCACAACCGCCGTCATCGTCAACCCTAGCCCGGGAGGGTTCTGGAGCTCTCCCCGGCACCCTGCCGGGAGGGGGAATCATCACTGGAGGGCTCTTCATCACCATGCCCACCTTCGGAGTGATGTGTGAGTAGTTCATCCTTGGACTACGGGTCCATGGCAGTAGCTAGATTGTTGTTCTCTTCTCTTTATGCCTCATGTTTAGATCTTGTGAGCTGCCCTACATGATCAAGATCATCTTATTGTAATGCTACATGTTGTGTTTGCTAGGATCCGATGAATATTGAATGCTATGGCCAATGATTATTAATCTATCATGTTATTTTCACGTGTATGCTATTTATGATCTTGCATGCTCTCCATTGTTAGTAGATGATCTGGCCAAGTAGATGCTAGTAACTCCAAGCGGGAGTATTTATGCTCGATAGTGGGTTCATGCCTCCCTTTCACTCACGCTCGAGTGACAGAAACGTAAACGGGTGGGGGATGTGTTGTTGCCATTAGGGAGAAAACAACAATGCTTTGTCTAAGGATGATGTTATTGTTTGCATTACACACTTTGCTTACTGCGATTATCTGTTTCTTGCAACTTAATACCCAAGGTTTGCTCGTATGACAATCTGAGCTTGGATTATTAGTCATAGATGCAGTTGGATAACGGTATATTTATCTTGTTGTAATGCCCGCATGAATCACATAGTAATCATCATGTCATGCATATGCACTACGGTGCAACCTTTATATCTGTCAGTTGCCTAGCTGTAATTTGTTTACCCAACATGTTATCTATCTGTCTTGGGAGAGACACCTCTAGTGAACTGTGGACCCCAGTCCTTTTTCCTCATACTGATAATACAACCACTGCAATATCTGTTTTCATACTGTTACTACTGTTTTCCTACTGCCATCACTGTTCTCTTTTCATCTACTGCAAACAAGTATTGTTTTCCACACCATATGTTTAACCTCTTTGTTTTAAGCAAAACCGGTGAGATTGACAACTCACTGCTTCGTTGGGGCAAGGTGATTTGATTGTGTTGTGTAGGTCCCATGTTGCTTCTGAACCAGTAGTGCGCCCTGCCACATCAGCTGCATCAACCTTCGGAAGTGATTTCTTTCTCCTACTGGTCGATTCAACCTTAGTTTCCTTCCGAGGGAAACTTGCTACTGTGCTCTTCATACCTTCCTCTTGTGGTCTCCCAACGAACGAGTGTTACACGCGCATCACATACCAAACATGATCTCAACTGAGCTCAAAGCTCATACGACCTACCAAACACAATAAAAGGAACAGGCTTGTATGTGATCACATAGTTGGACTCACCTTCTATGAGAAGAGATAGCTGTCGGCCTAGTGGATACCAGGGTACCACGGCCCGTCCGCTACGGCCTAGTCAAACTTGTGCGTGGGAGCACCCACGAGGATGCTTCAGAGAGAATTCTCCCTCGGCAAGACATTCGCCCCTCTCGAGATACCGCCAACAGGAGGTTGGCCTCTCCGGAGGGATGCGCCCTACCTTCCCTCGCAGAGGAGTCCCACCTTGAGTTCTCCGCCTCCTCTCTAGAGGGTATTCCTCTCTAGGGAAGACACACCACGTGCCGATGACGCGCACAAGCCTACGAGCGCTGACGGATACAGAGTCGTGCTGTAGAGCACCCTTGGTAGGAGTTGTCATTCTCGTGTATAAAGTACGGGCGACAGTTGCCCTCGCCAAAGCGTCGCCCAAAGTTTTCCTCTTTGGTGCAAGGAGACCAAGCCGGCACTACAAGACGACGAAAACGTCACCTAGAGCTCTCACCGTCCTGCCATGGATGGTGGCATTGTCTCCCGTGGACCAAGACCACGGGACGTTGCAGAGCGCGCAGTACCATTTCCTTGTCGCTATGTGGTATCTCTTTCCGCCAAGAATGAGCGGGAAATATGACCGGAGCGGCTATATAGGGGCCCCCCCTTTGCCCTCGTAGAAAGGGGTCGCTCATCCACTCCCTCGCTCCACTAGGCTGAATCCGGCCACAAGCTCGCCTCTTGTACAGTAACCCAACCGCAACAATCCATCAGACAAGCAGGAGTAGTGTTTTACACCACACGGTGGACTAAACATGGGTAAACTCTCTGTGTCGCCATTGTTGCTCTCAGTGAGCTTTTCTCGCCAAGCCGTCCAGTGGTGTTGCGAGCGTCTTTAGCCCCCTAATGTTTGAATCCTTCGAGAGACCTTGTCTTAGGACATCCCCTCTCTGACAATAGCGCACCCATGCTATCAAACCAAAATTGGACACCTAGACTCGTGCCGGTGGTCGGCCGTTAGCACGCGTGCCTCGACCGGTCATGGGTTTGGCCCAAAACGTGGCTAAACATGGTGTGCTTGGCCCGCGAGTCTAGGCGTCGAGCCTAGACACACGGGTCGGCACAACACAACCCGTTTAACTTCATTTTAGCATTTTTTCAAAAAATTGGGCTCAAAAGGACTGAAACAGCTCAGGCCAAAATCGATCCAAAAACAGCCTATTTTTTTTAAAAAAAATTCCTATGTTGGCTCTAAACGGAACGACACTTGGCCAGGTCTGAACCAAACACACACTAAATAAGGCCCGAGCGGCCGAGCCCAACTCCTGCGTCGGCGAAGCGGGTCGGATCTCTTACACCATTCTGTGCTATAGTGTCGTCGTCATTACCTCGCCTTGCGCCGCCGCCGCTGCAAGCGAACAAGGTGAGGCGTCTTACCTGCCGACTCCCCTCATGTTTCCCATTTCATTCAGCTACTTTACCACCTATGCTCGTTACGATCTACTACTAGAACGATTCCTTTTTCTTGGGCTTCATTTTGCTTCGGTCGCTATCCTCCTTCCGATCTGAATTCTGGTACGTGTTTAGAAACGACAGCCTCTTGATTCGTCGCCTTGGTATTAGGCGGTGAAATATGCAATTATTTCTGCTGAACTTATTAAGTTGTACATGTTGGGAAGTGCCGCCTCTGCAGTATTCGGCGGCGGTGCAGATTCGTAAATCGCACTGAGCAGCTAGATCCTCATGATTAGGGATTTGAGTACCCTTTTGTCTCGCTATTCTTGGAGATTGAATGCACTACAGCCATTACTGTTCCTGTTTACTGCTTGATGGGTTACCGCCAGTCATGACACATATATGCATGTTTTTGGAGAAATTATTTTGTAATTAGAGATTTATGCCTGGTCAATTTTCTGAGATTTAATGTTGAACAATGGCATGGGAGGAGAGCTTCGATAATGCTGATTCGCAGTCTGCAATAATTGGGAGTTGATTGCAATGGCGATTCTTTTGTGTAATATTCTCCTACTTGTACAGCTGATCTTTCTTGGGCTGCTTAGACTACAGTTTTGTCTTCTGTGTATCTATTCTTTATTCCTACTGCCAACCTTTTGTTTTAGCAGGGAGCGCAACGACGCTCATTCACACAGCTGTTAACACTAGCGACCAATCACCAGATAATTGTTCTTATTGTAACGAGCTTAAGAAAGTTCACTCAGTTCCATGAAAAAGTTTCTCCTACATTATGAAATTGCGCCTAGGAACATTTTTACATTTTGCGTAAGCTAAATATAGATCTTTTGTGCCTGATAAGTGATAACAATCATTCCTTTTGTTTTAGACTATCATTTACCAAACTGATAATTGGACAAGTTCAGTGTTTTGGAGCACTCGAGTCAATATAAAGATAATAATATGTGCCAATAATGTCTAGTCTCCATTCTGCTTACCATCTAAGCAATGTCACACAGCCACTTGCTTGAAATTAACTAGCTATTTGAACAGGTTATCGAAAACATTATTCAAGAAACTGATGATCACTGGGAATCAGGGATTAGCCAGGTTCTCTTCAGAGTGTACTTCACATTGGTTTATGACGCAGAGAGCTAATTATCATCAGAAGGCGGGGGAACGGGAGGGGTTTCTATCATGCTTTGTCTGTTATATGCTTTTGGAGATATGGGATGCTTGTGTGTCCATTGACTTCTTGTCTTCAGTTATTTTATCAGAATACTTTGGTTGTAATCAAATCTGTTTATTCAAAACAAGGCAAACCTGCATCTTTTATTGGTACTTGTGAATCATTTATGGTCTGACACAGTTCACCTTTTTACCTAGGTAAAGATGGCTGAAGTTGAGACCTTTCTCTTCACATCTGAGTCTGTCAATGAGGGACACCCTGACAAGCTCTGTGACCAGATATCTGATGCGGTGTTAGATGCATGCCTAGCTGAAGACCCTGACAGCAAGGTTGCTTGTGAGACATGCACCAAGACCAACATGGTCATGGTCTTTGGTGAGATCACCACCAAGGCCATTGTTGACTATGAGAAGATTGTCAGGGATACTTGCCGTGCCATTGGTTTTGTGTCCAATGATGTCGGGCTTGATGCTGACAACTGCAAGGTGCTTGTCAACATTGAGCAGCAGTCCCCTGACATAGCGCAGGGTGTCCACGGCCACTTCACCAAGCGGCCTGAGGAGATTGGCGCTGGTGACCAAGGACATATGTTTGGATATGCAACTGATGAGACTCCTGAGTTGATGCCCCTCAGCCATGTTCTTGCTACCAAGCTTGGTGCCCGTCTCACTGAGGTCCGCAAGAATGGAACCTGCGCGTGGCTGAGGCCTGATGGCAAGACCCAGGTGACTGTAGAGTATCACAATGACAATGGCGCCATGGTCCCTATACGTGTCCACACTGTGCTCATCTCTACTCAGCATGATGAGACTGTCACCAACGATGAGATTGCTGCTGATCTAAAGGAGCATGTGATTAAGCCCGTCATCCCAGAACAGTACCTTGACGAGAAGACCATTTTCCATCTCAACCCATCTGGTCGCTTTGTCATCGGTGGACCTCATGGCGATGCTGGTCTCACTGGCAGGAAGATCATCATTGACACTTATGGTGGCTGGGGAGCTCATGGAGGAGGTGCTTTCTCCGGCAAGGATCCAACAAAGGTTGACCGCAGTGGGGCATACATCGCAAGGCAGGCAGCCAAGAGCATTGTTGCTAGTGGCCTTGCCCGTCGCTGCATCGTCCAAGTTTCTTATGCCATAGGTGTACCTGAACCACTCTCAGTGTTTGTTGACACATACGGCACAGGCAAGATCCCTGACAAGGAGATCCTCAACATCGTCAAGGAGAACTTTGACTTCAGGCCGGGCATGATCATCATCAACCTCGACCTGAAGAGGGGTGTGAATGGGCGGTATCTCAAGACGGCGGCTTATGGGCACTTTGGAAGGGATGGCCCGGACTTCACCTGGGAGGTGGTGAAGCCTCTCAAGTGGGAGAATCTTTCTGTCTGAGGAAAGACTCGCACACACATTTTGGAACATTTACCTATCACGTTGCAACTGAACATCTTAATGTAGCATGTAATCTCTCAGGTCACGACTCTATAATCTGCAACTGTGTAAGGCCTACCGTCTCTGTTACTGTTAAAAGGAGCTTGTATTGCGGGTACGATGCCTGTGTTCTTTTCTGCTGATGTAACGGTGGCGAAAAGATAGAAACGATCGAAGAAATGAAACTTTGTACTTTTTGGTTATCATCTTGTGCTGGGATAATTCAGAATTATCTGCCAAGTGGCACGTCATGACAAAATTACGAAGTAATATCTGCCAAGTGCTTGCCTCCGGCATGAATCCAATTCTTGCTTTCATCCTTGATCTTCTCAACTAGCGCTGAGGGGAGAGAAATTTTTTTTGTTGAAGACACCAGCATTTCTCCTTCCAGATTTCCCAGGTGAAGGACAGTTGGGCGGCTCGAGCCCACAGGGCTTGCACCAAATTGGGGCAGGCAAGCCAGGCCGCAGCGGCCTGCCAAACTCGCAAGGAGTACCGACATTCGAACAAGATGTGGTGAGCCATCTCTCCATGGCACCTACACAACTCGCATAGAGGATTGTGAGGCCATCTCCTGATGGCGAGACGATCAGAGGTCTAGAGACGGTTCTGCACAGCAAGCCAAGCAAAGAAACGGCACTTTAGCGGCGCCCATATTTTCCAGACAATTGGCACAAAGGAGCAAGGCGCGGAGCTCAGGAATTGCGCCTTGTAGGCCGAAGCCGCGTTGTAGCATCCGCCGGAGGTAAGCGTCCAGGTGATCGTTTCATCAACGCCCGACGTTAGCATGGTGTCCTGTAGCGTCATGGCGAGCACGATGAACTGCGCGAAGTGGGCAACCGTGAAATTCGCAACCGAAACGTCCGCTAACCATTTCTGTCCAGCAAGGGCATCATGGACACTTCTCCTCTTTCTTTTTGAGGCCTCGAAGATTTTTGGGGCAATGGATTTGGGGGATGCCCCGCTGAGCCATGACGAAGACCAGAATTGCGCCCTTTCGACCATCCCCAATGGTCACCCTTGTCACAGCGTTGAAAACCTCTCTATCGGCAGCGTCATTGGGGGTTTCAAGCCCCACCCAAACGAGAGCCAACGCAGACGCAAGGCGCGGGCAAATTTTTCAAGATCCAGGATCCCGAGGCCCCCAAGATGCTTTGGGCGACTGAGCTTTGTCCAGCAAACTTTGCATTTTCCGCCGCTAACGGTATCACTTCCCACCCAAAGATGGCCCTTCTTAGCTTGTCAAAAGCCCTTAGTGAAGCCTTGCCCGCCTTTAAAACTGTGAGAAGGAAGATGGGAAGGGCGATAAGAACTGATTTAACAAGAGCATCGCACCCGGCACTGTTTAGGAATTTGGCCTTAGAAGGATTCAGACGATCCACGGCCTTATCGATATACGGTTGAAGGTCCACTTTCCGCAGCCGACCCAAAGACAGAGGGCTCAAGGTATTTGATGGGGAACTGCGTCACCTTTGCTGGGAAGTGCTAGTTAATAGCGTCGATGTCAATGTCCACGCATCGAATGGGCGCAACTGAGCTCTTCTGCACATTCGTCACGAGGCCCGTGACCTCCCCAAAATTTTGTAGCAGTGCAGCTAGATTTCCAATGTCAGACGGGTCTGGCCTCAGGAAGATCACAACTTCGTAGGCATAAAGTGGGATGCGGGATTTGATGAATCTGCCAGGCAGCGGTTGGAGTATCCCTGACTCTCTGGCAAGGTCAAGGAGACGTGGGAGGGTATCAATTGCAAGGTCAAACAACAGTGGAGAGAGCGGGTCGCCCTGCCTCAGCCCTCGGCCACGGGGAATCACTTTGCCAGGAACACCGTTGAGAAGCACCTGAGACATCGCGGTTGAGAAGATTAGGGAGGTCCAAGCGCGCCATCGTGGCGGGAAGCCGCGATGTTGCATAAGATCCAGCAAATTGTCCCAGCAGACAGAATCAAAGACTTTGGCAATGTCAAGCTTGATGAGGAGAGCTGGCGTGTGACTGGTGCAAGCGTCTGGCGACATTTTTTACGTAGAGAAAATTATCATTGATGCTTCTATTCTTGATGAAGGCACTTTGGCTCCTGGAGGTGATGTCATCCATCCTTGGCCGTAACCTTGTGGCCATTGCCTTAGCGATGATCTTGGGGATCACATGGATGAGACTGATTGGCCTGAAGTCTTTGATGCAGTCGGCGCCCTCCTTTTTGGGCAGGAGTGCAATGTTAGCAGTGTTGATGACATGCATGTTGTTGATCTAGAGCTCCAAGAAGGCGTTCACAAGATTCATGAGGTCATCCTTGATAATGTGCCAACATGAACGGAAGAAATTGGACGTGAATCCGGCAGGGCTAGGAGCTTTGTCCATTGGCAAATCCTGAATTGCCCCTTTGATCCCTTTTGGCTATCTATAAAACCGAAAACACAAGTCCTGTTGTTTCTTATGTGCAAATTAATTACTTCCATTTTCTTACTTGAACTATATAAGAAAAGAAAAAGAATCAAATGAAGCAAATCCCAAGCCAGAAAAATTGGCTGTGAGATAGCTTTAAATCCCCCCACCCCCACAAGTGCCCAACAAGAATTGGTGCGTTTTTTCATTGTTCGTAGGGAACAAAAGAAAAGAAAAACTAGTGCATTTTAGAATTTTCCCTAGAAAAGCAAAATTGCTTTATGGAGATTTCAGGTAGGGTAACACTCCTAATCTAACAATATGTAGCTAGTATGCAAATGATTGTTTTAAATAGTGGGCTGTCGCACATATCAGCAACCCTTAAAAACAACTCTATCAGAGCTATAGCGAGGCTATAACGGCAAATTGTGTATGATATCATTTAGCGGCAACATGCTCAAACAGTTATAACAGGGCTGTAGTGGGCTATTTAAAACTATGATGCAAATAGAGGAGTTGAGAAGAACAAATCACATACCTTTTTAGGGCTCCTTTGATTCATAGGATAGAAAATATATAGGAATAGGAAGGTTGTAGGATTGGAATGTCATGTCTAAGTGAATCCTATGGGGAGAGCAATTCCTTTGATTGTGCTGAAGGAAATTTTCCATGAGGTTGGACCTCATGTTATTTTCCTATGGGATTTGTACTACAAAATTCCTATGGGAAATTTTTCTATAGGATACAAACCTATGAATCAAACAACTTTTATAGGAAATTTTCCTACAAGATCCAATCCTACAAAATTCCTGTGCTATTCCTTTGAATCAAAGGGGCCCTTAGACAACATTGCTAAGATTGATCAATAGTGATGTTTAATGATAGAATAAGGGGGAACATCCAGGCATAAGTTGCGTCCCACATCAAAAGTAGTATCATGCTTAGTAGTGTTGCGAGACTCAAAATTATGATGGTGAAACTCATGAACTAAAAGACACCCACCAAAGGACTTGGATAGGTGGTTTATCTCCCTAATAATCGCTCCATGTGTGCCCATGTTATCATGTTTGTTGTCATCCACCACCAATCAGAAGCAAGATGTACCGTATGGATCGAAATATCTGATACTAGCGCCAAACCCCCCTCCCCCCGACAAGCTATAGCTTCTACGGTACATGAATCTGCAATGCCCTAAACCACTGAAAGCGTATTTGGGTAGGGATTGCTCAGCACCGAATAGGGTTATCTTCCTTGTATTATATAGTGTAGGTATAGTACAAATGTACAATACATGGAGCATATACGGTTGGTTTATACAACACCGTACTGTATATATATATATATATATATATATATATATATATATATATATATATATATAAAGCTGTAATATACAGTTTATCATCCTCCTTCAATCTCAGACGGTTCACCAAGGTTGAGATTGTGCTTACAAATAGTGAATAATGGTAGTGAAAGGGGTTTGGTAATTATATCAGCTACTTGATCCTTGGAGGAGATGAATCGTATTTGGAGCAACTTCCGAGCAACACGTTCACGAAAAATTGAAAATCAGTCTCAATATGCTTGGTACGAGGATGAAAAACTGGGTTGGAAGAAAGATTCGTTGCTCCAATATTATCACACCAAGTATAGGTGGACACCTCCGAGATACTCCAAGTTCACAAAGAAGAGATTGTACCCAAATGAGTTCAGCAGTAGTATTAGTAAGTGCCTTGTATTCAGACTCTTTGACGGGGCGAGAAACTGTAGCCTATTTCGAGATAATGTACCCCGTACATAACGTAAGATACGCTTGACCCCCGACCAACGAGTACACCGAGGAGCATGACGGTATTGACACACCTTATTGACTGCAAAAGACAAATATGGATGTGTCATAGTAAGATACTGAAGCCCCCCCCAATAATACTGCGATAACGAGTAGAATCCTCAGGAGACAAAAGAACACTATCGGTGGAAAAAAGCTTATCACAAGAATCCATGTACGTATATAAAGAAGTGCATTTGAGTATGCTAGCATGCTGCAATAATTACGACGCATACTTGCATCGACTCATAAGAAGATCACCCTGAACCTGTTTATGTATCTCAATACCAAGAAAATAGTGTAGAGGGACAAGATCCTTAAGAGCAAACAGCGTACCAAGCTGATGATCAAGGCGATCACCACAATGATCTCATCCATATAAACAAAAAGATACAGAGTGACATCCGAAAGTCGCACTATAAGTAACGATGTATCGGTTGTAGACACAGTGAAATCAAGATCAGTAAGAACAGAACTCAGTCGAGCATGTCAAACACGAGGAGAATGTTTTAATCCATAAAGGGCTTTATCCAGTCGATAATAATGTTGAGATAAAGTAGAATCTTTAAACCCAGGTGGTTGTCGCATAAATAGCTCCTCCTCAAAGAACCCATGTAAAAAGGCATTATGTATGTCTAACTGACAAAGATGCCAACCCAGAGTGATAGCCATAGACAGTAACACACAAATTGTAGTTGGTTTGACAATAGGATTAAATTTTTCCTCGTAGTCAAGAACATACTAGACGTGCTTGAATTCCTTTGCAAACTAGGCGTGCTTTGTATCGCTCAATAGATCCATCGTCCTTCTTTTAAATTTTGAAAACCCACTTATAATCAATAACGGTCATGCCAGGACAGGATGGAACTAAACGCCATGCATTGTTTTGTCCAAGGTTGAGGTTTCAGAGGCGCAATGCACGCTGTCGCCGGTGAGTCCAAGGAGGTGTCTCTCTCGGGATCGACCAAGTCCCGCCATCTACTTGCCACCTCTTAGGCATCCAGAGTGGTTGGTGCGTCGACAAGGGGAGTTCAGGTGGAGTTGTCTCTTCGGAGGTGACTGGCGACGGTCGAGACGCGGCGATGTTGCTCAATTTAGGACAAGCTCTTTTGTTTTGTAGTTTTGTTGTCGGTGGTGGTTGTCCTCGGTATAGCCGAGTGTGGAGTGCGTGCTACGCGCATTGCTTGCAGTGTAGTGTAGCCGTTATGCTCTACTGGTTGTGTCAACTGGGTGGTGTCCGCTCTATTTTTGAGCATGTAAAACTATTCTTTTCTATCAATGCATCGAAACGCAAAGCTTTTGCGTTTTCGCGAAAAAAAAAAAAAGAGCGGTGAACTCACTTTCCATTGCAGTACGCCAGTGCGGGGAAGAGAGAGCTACCCGAAAATAGTAGGTTCTGTATGCAGCAACTCAGGATCAGTACGAGTACCACTCCAAGAAATTTTATCAGCATGCCACTTGCAAGGGTGGCAAATGCCAAGTTGGAGCCTGGTCATCACTCCAGGACGAGAAGGTGCCCGCCCAGATGGAATCGGCAAGGGGGCACATCGTGTGTAGTGGAGGAGGCGGACCCAAGCAAATGAGCTACTAGAGAAGCTGGGCCTGTCGAGGAAGCTGGGCCATCATAGCCGGATGGCGTAGCTGGGCCATTAGTGGCCCGAGATGCATGGTGACCGCCATCGCCATGCAGGCCATCAGCATGATCGATGATACGTCCAAAAAATATCTATAATTTTTTATGCTCCTTGCTTGTTTTCTACATGTTTTCACCATGTTTACCCTATGGTTTTATGATTTATTTGGACTAACCTATTAATAGTCTTAAAACTGCACAAATTCTTATTTTACACTCTGATGTGTAGGAATTACTTGGAAATTGGCAACGCAAAAGGAGCCTTGTTGGAGTAGGACTCTGACTTTCCTTAAATCTGTTCACCCAACAATTTTTTTTAAGATTGTTTGTTTAACCAACAAAGACAACGTCAATTGAAAATATGTTTGCCTAAAATATGTGGAAATTTTCCATAACTTTATTTTAAGCCCAAGATCAGCCCAATCGGAGTTTCGATGCGACCAGTGGACACATTTTACTAGAGCCAAAATATCTGATTAAGGGATTACGAGAATCGGTGACGTGATTAAGGCATTCGGCCAAGCCACGACTTTGGGGCCTCATGAGGGATTATAGGGGTCACTAGGAAGATTTTAGAGGTGCCCAAGAGTCCTTTGATCAAAGTGACACCCATCAGAGGGCCATCGATCATCACAGATACACATATAGGAGAGGAAAATCCTAATTCTTGGGCAGCCACCAAAAGCCATGAATTTACTTCCTACAAGGACCTCATCACCATGGAGGAGAGCTCATATACAGAACCAAGAAGCCATGGAGGAATAGGGCTAAGGGGCAGCGCTCCCCCTTGATTACTAGCCGGCGTAGGACGAGCCATGCGGCGTCCTGCACCTCACATGATCCTCTCACGATTTTTTACATTATGCTTTAAAGTATCCTCTCACATTTTTTTTACAGTATGCTTTCAAGTATCTTAATACTAATATGATCATTTCCCAGTTGGTGGACATTGTATTTCTCGCAATACCCCTTTTTTATACCACGAGTTGGAATCAGATACTTTGTTATCTGATTCGTCGGAAATCCTTATTATTACTCTTTATTATAAATGTAAAATTCGACTCGTTAGGGACAAATAGTATGTCCTCCTCTAGTTCACTCCCATAGCCTATCAAGTGTAACTATTGCCTATAACTCTTATAGCTGGGCTTGCAAAAATTAGTTGGTCGAGCCAATAGACTGAAAGAAAGTCAAATAAGCTGTTAGTGGGCTAAATTTTACATATGTATAGGCATAAATTTTCTGGCCTAGGCGGGCCACGGCCCGGTTTTGCCCCAACTAAGCTCCGCCCCTGTTATTTATCCTTTGTTGTTTGCACCTTGATTGCGTAGTAGTCGTTTATAGGGGTGATTCCTTTCTTAAAATATCAAGGTAGGTCATGTTCTCCAATTGTAGCACCATCAAACCGGCATGGGTACGTGTTCATCACTTGGATACGAGGGTCAACGTGCATCTTCTTGCCAGGAGGCAGGTTATAGTCTGCTCACTTGGTTACAGGGTGCATTCTACATAGCGGGATTAGTTGGTTGTCTTGTCGTTCAGGCATGAAAGTCATGAACTCAGAACACACACATCGAAAGATGAGCGAGAATCACAAGTGTGATTGGCATGGTGGCCTGCTCTCTAGGTTATGATTGGTTGAGGTGGATACATCCTTCTAATCATAATCTATTGGGATCTCGTTTCACTTAAAGTTGATCTTGAGGAATATCAATTTCAGTGGGAGCATATCTTAATATAAATTTTAATTGAATTAAGTAGTGCTTTGAACTATAGTGTCTAAATAAACCTGTTTTATTGTAGAGATGGATCCTGTTAATAACATAAGCCTGAGTGAGTTGTTGGGATTACGTAATTTAATTAAGGAAAGCGTGAACTTATTTGATTGTGCTCACGATCAGAGATCAATTCTCAGAGGTCTTGGGGGTGAGCATGTGCTATACACTAAAGTTCCGGTACCTGATGGAGACTATTATCCATTATGAGATGAGGAGTATCAAGTTTATATGATCATGATGGAAAGGGTGAGTTCTGAGTTGAGTGATAGTTATCCACACTATTGTTCATT
The DNA here is from genome assembly GCA_028641055.1 of Alopecurus myosuroides. Classification (NCBI taxonomy): domain Eukaryota; kingdom Viridiplantae; phylum Streptophyta; class Magnoliopsida; order Poales; family Poaceae; genus Alopecurus; species Alopecurus myosuroides. The sequence goes on from CM054058.1 coordinate 351,549,768, forward strand.
AAATCGACGAAGGAACTGTTGTATGGGTTTCAGTTTACGATCCACATTTAAGCTATGCTCAGCAAGTTCCCTTGGAACACCTGTCATGTCAGAAGGGTTCCATGCAAAGATGTCCCAATTCCCACGGAGGAACTTGATGAGCGCACTTTCCTATTTGTCATCCATGTGAGCCTCCATGCTGAACTTCTTGGATGAGTCGCTTGGGGTGAAATCTACCAGTTTAGTATGATGAGCTGATTTGAATTTCAGTTTAGACTTAGTCGATGGCTCTTTGAGCGAGCTCATATCCTCAGGGTCAACCTGGAGTTTGTATAATTTCAGGTCTTCATCTGCATAAGTTGATTCTGCATAAGTTGCATCACTTTTCTCACATTCTAGAGCTATGTTTCTGTCTCCATTGACTATAATATTTCCATGAGGACCTGCCATCTTCAGTTTAACATACACATAGCAGGGTCTTGCCATAAAATTGGCATAAGTTAGTCGCCCAAATAGAGCATGATATGGACCTTTGAACTTGACAACTTCGAATGCCAAGATTTCGGTCATGTAATTTTCAAAAACTCCAAACGCGACTTCAAGATAAATTCTACCAATAGGCTGTGCGGACTTACCAGGAACAATTCCATGAAAACTGTTGATGATGGTTGGAGCTGCTTTTCCTGTAAGTTCATCATTTTGAAGGTATCATAGTAAAGTATGTTTATGCTACTCCCACCATCCATCAATACCTTGTCAAGTTTATATCCTCCAACTTGCGGAGCCACGACCAAAGCAACACTTCCTGGGTTATCATCTCTTGGAGGATGATCAACCCGACTCCAGGTTATAGGTTACTATGACTAGTTTAGCCATTTAGGAACAGCAGGAGCTACATCGTTTACCACGTGTTTCTGTACCTTTCTCTCCCTTCTACACGAACTGGTAGTGAACACATGATATTGACCAGAATTTAGCTATTTGGGATTGGTTTGAAAACCGGAATTTCCTCCTTGCTGATTCCCGCCTTGATTTGTTCCCTGGTTACCTTGACCCTGGTGACCCTGGTTATGATTTCCAGGTCCCGAATTTCCGGTTCCTGGATGGCCACCTCCCATATTTCCTGGGTTACCACCCCATTGTTTCCAGGTCCATAGTTATTTTTTCCACTAGGCCTGAAACCCTGCATTATAAAACAATTTTCCCAAGAGTGATTTGCTACCTTTCCATTCTTGCTGTGCAGAGCGCATGGTCCCTTCAAAGCTTGTTGCGCCTAGGAAAAACTGTTGGGACGGAAATTATGGTTCCCTCTGAAATTGTTATTCTGGCATTGGTTTCTATAACCTATATTTGTGTTGGCTACCAGGTCCGAGGTGCCTTCACCGTTCTTGCGCTTGTTGTTATTCTGATTCTGGAACTTTCCATTACTCTGGTTCGAATTCTGGTTACCCTTACCCCCAGTCTTCTTTCCTTTCACTGACTTCTCATCGTCTGAGTCTGCATCCTTTGTTTTGTCAGACTTGGCGTACTTTGTCATAGGATCCATCAGTTCACTCATATCGCTGACATACCTCTTGATACGTCCCATTTTATGCTTTAGCGGATCAAATTTGCAGTTCCTCTCTAGGTCTATAACTGCTTGCTGGGCGGTGAGACCAACGGATGAATGAATGATTTCCGCGACGCACCGTGACCAATATTCGGCAGATTCCCCTTCCTTCTGGACACAATTTTCAGATCTGTAATCGTGGTCGGGCGCTTGCAAGTTCTTTGATTTTTTTATAAACTGATCTTTCAGTTCTTGCCAGCTATTGATCGAGTCTGCAGGCACGTTTTTTAACAAGGATTTTGCAGGTCCTTCCAACATCACACTCAGGTACCATGAGCACACAGCGTTACTCACCTCTAAAAATTCCATGGCCATCTTGTAGCCTTCTATCCAATCTGCTGGTTCCATATCCGGAGTGTAATTTACAAATCTGCGAGGTCCTTTAAAATCAGTCGGTATCCTCTCATTTCTGATTGCTTGTCCAAGACATTGGATTCCAATTCTGTGAGACCAAGTTGAAGCTGGGCTTGAAACCAAGTTTTGGGCTGGAGCTTGAATATGATCCAGATTTCTGTTTTCAGTTCTTGCCACTCTATGCCCCGTATTGATAACTCCAGGAGCATGCGAGACAGCCTGCCTGGGTTGGATGGGCTCCTGCCAGTTTGCATTGCTAGAGCCGGCTGGCACTGGTGAATTCCCATGGTGACTTCTTGGCAATGAGTTCTTTCTATTGTATGGAGTTGAGTGTATCTTCTCCTGGTTACTGTAATTCATTTGTTGGACTACCGCAATTTGCAACATCTTGATTGCCCTCATGGCTTCCACTCCCATAGGGTTATTTGGGTTAACCCGGATCTGAGCTAAACTGTTAGTGGCCGTCCAAATGTTATCCATTGCGTTATTGAAATGACCTTGAGGTGTATGAAACCTCTCGAGCTGTGGCTACTCATAAACTAGAATTTGAATTGGTTTGACGTGTTGTTGGACTACTGGTTGGAAATGCATCGGCTGGACCGGGGGCTAAACCAGGGTGGACTGAACTTGCTGTGCTATTGGATGAAACGGCTTGGACGGCTTTGGTGCTCCCGGCGTGCTTGTTGGGGACATAAAAAGGTTTTGGAGATTTATCGGTCCAAGTCCTACTCCAAACTCATTATTCAGTCGGGTTTGGTGATGCCTGTGATGAATCTAGGCAAGTTCTCTCTATCGGAAACCCAGATGAATCACCTCTGCTTCCAAACGTGTCGCCTCCTCCATAACGTCTGAGCGCGCTTTGTTTATACAAGTTACCTCATTCTGGATATCCTGGTGAGTGCGAGTCAATTCTCGCTGAAGTCTTTCTATTTCCGCATTACGCGAGTCCATTGTCGCTATCAGTTCAGGCCTTGGATTGTATAGAGTTGGAGCAGTCAGATCAACCACTGGATTAGCTGGTCCAGAACTCGCTACCCTTGGATCAGTTGGTATGGCTACTCTTGGAAAAATTGGTAAAGAACTTGTAGCCCTTGTATCTCCCGCGACTGGGTTTGAACCTAAAATTGTATTTGTAATCAAATTTCCACTAGCATCATACTTGGGCTCAATAGGCCGAGCTGGTCCTGCCATGTAGATAGTTGTGCGTTGAACTGGTTCCTCGTAACTTTCCTATTCTTGTTCCAGGTTTCCTCCCAACCGGTCTTCAAAGAGCTGGTGGATCGAACCCGTTTCGTCTCGGTCATCATTATTTCCGACCAAGGAATCTTCATCAGAATGCATGATCGTAGCCTCTCTGGAAACTGAATCCGGCTCCTGATCTGGCTCCGGGTTGGTTCCTCCAACGAACCCGACGAATACCTGGACCGCACCGAAGGGAACTCGAAAACCGGATTCGATGAAATCAAATTCGGGTCCCCATGTGCCGTGGTTGTAGTAGTTCTCGCGCCGGCTCCTCCTGAGCCGGCCGATTGCGAGCCTCTCGATCCCTGGTAGGGCTCCTTCCGAGAAAACGACGCTTCCGCAAGCTGGCCCCAAAGTGGGCGCCAACTGTCGTGGGGTTGTCACGGAAAGTGTCCACATGTGAGAACTAGAGTGTAAGTCTATTACTACTGAGCGAAGACCCGAAAGGGTTAAGGTGGAAACGAGAGACGTGAATTTACCCAAGTTCGGCCCTTCTATCGAGGCTACAACCTACTCCTGCTCTCTACTATTGGGAAATCAAGGCCTCGATTACAAGGAGCGATTCTGGCTTCTGATGTTTCGAGAGCTATTGCTATTGACTAGAACTTGTCTTTCTACGTCCCAGGGCCTCGCTTTATATAGTAGACGAGCCCCTAGGGTTACAAGGAAATCTGGGTTATACCCTTTGTCGGAGGCCTAGCGAGATCCAACCTTCTAGTTTCCTGCCGGTTCACATCGTGGTCCGGATCATCTAATCCGGGTCCAAATCGCCTCGCCGGTCTTGGCCCACTGTGTCAAGTCCTGGGCCTTCCGGCTTGGTCTCCTCGATGCGCCGTGTCATACCGGGCCTTCTCTGGTTTACGCCGAACCAGGCCGGGTCACTCCAGACTTTCTCCGGGCCTTCATGGATTTCTCTAGGTCTTCCTTTTTCGAGTCTCTAGGACATAAACTGGACTAAATGTGTATGAAGCAAAATGCAGGAATCCGGCTCATATGGGAGGATTCCGGGTTGCCCCCTTATCCATTACCCCAACACCTCCTCTTTGGGGAACACATCATGTCGAGACATCGTAGTAGTGATCCTAAGCTTGTCTCCTGGCTTCCAGCATCTCAGGGGGTTCATCTGGTCCCACTGGTGTTTGCAATAGCTCTTGCTCTTCCTGTTCCGTCATTGGCGGAGCAGTGATTTCTTTGGATTTCTTCTCCGCAGGCTTCGTTCTGCTAGCATCTCCTACTTCCAGGTTTTCATCAGCGAGATCAGCTGATTTTTTCTTCCGGATTTTGTATTGGAGTTTCTTAGCAGCACGGTGCTTTTTCTTGGAAGAGGGAGGTTTTTTGACAGGTTCATCTTCTGTCATCTCCTTGACATTGGGGAATACCGGAGAAGTTTCTCCGTCTTCTCTCTCTTCCTCTGGCGGAGGGGTTTTAGGGCTTTCCTGGCTGCCGGCGTCCGTGGTATCAGCCGGTTTCGCCATTAGAACTTCATGGAATCCCTCTTGAAAGGACTTAACTTTTCTTTCGAAATCGTCCTTATCTTCGGAATCGAAGTCGTCCGATCCGGTTTCCGACTCTAATCTTGCCTCGATAGCGGCTAATACTGAGTCGGCTTCCGAGTTCATCGTCTGGTTGACAGATGTCGGATCTTCCACCTCCGTGGGTGTGGGGTCTTCCGTCTCTGTGACGAATATCGGATCTTCCGTCTCTGCGACGGGTGTATTGTTGTCTGCCTCTTGCACGGGATTTTCGTCATCCGTGTTTTCGGCGACTGCGGACTGCACCATGCCGATGAAGTGTAAGTCACTTTTTTGTCGGCGATCTGAGCAGAATCCGGTATCATAGTCATCTTCGACTGGGTATAGGGCGGGTGGGATAAATTTGCTTCCACCGCAAAACCACATTGCTTCTGCAGTTAGTCCGATAAAGATGTTAGCAGATCCTATCGGTAACACGCAGGCACTTACCAGGTGGTTTTGCGCCGGTATGTAGGATCCGTTGTCGAGGAAGCGTCCGACGTCGTCGTCGAACTCCAGGCTTCCGACAGTGATTGATCTTCCGATTCCGCCAAGTATCCCAGATCGGAACTTCACGCCTGACGTCGTTTGCCCCACGGTGGGCGCCAACTGTCGAGACATCATAGTAGTTTTCATAGACGGGGGTGCCATGAGACTACGGTAGAGACGTGGGGTAACGGGATCGCGTAGTTAAGATTGAACACAGGATTTACCCAGGTTCGGTACGTCGCGACAGTACGACGTGCTGTCGCACCCTGGCTTCTAAGGGATACTCATCGTACGAACTGGATAGCAGGTGCTTGGATTATGGGGCATAACAGCTCCCACGTCCCAGCTTCCTGGTAGGCCTGCGCTTATGCGCGACAACACAAGCCCTGCTATTCCACCGTCGATGTAAACTATCCACTAGAAGTCATAGGCACTACTGTCGACGTACTTCATATCAATCACGCACGGTACGTCAACAGCTTTGAACGAATGATGATCACAACTTATCTCTAAGACACAAAAGATTGAAATAAGGTTGCAAATAGCCTTCACTAAGGCAGAGATAGCAAATACAATCATCCAGAGGACACATGTCCCAACATAGCATTCATTACATCAGCGGAAGCAATCAAAGGTGTCTGGGTACAGACAAATCCAACAGGCTTAAGAAGCCGGAGAAAATAAAGAAGACGAAGCCCATCCACGTAGGTTCTGGATCCTGCCCTGGTCCAGCTAGCTACTCGTCTGCAGTCTCGTCAAACTCCACGAAGTAGCCATCCTGGTGGTCATCGTAGCCGTAGTCGTAGTCTGCGTAAACCACAGCCCCAACGGGGTCAGTACATCCAAGTACTGGCAAGCAAGACTCACAGTTCACCAAAGTATAGCCCGTCAACACAAGCACAGATGACTTGGGTTCAACGGAAAGAAGGGGATATATAAGATGCTGCAACTGGCTGCGCTAACCAACTACAGAGATTCTATCACTTCCAACTATTAGAAAGGGGATAAGCTCGAGGGTTGTAACCAACTGAAAGATAACTGCAAACAAACCCATCCTGGATCTCGCCCCTTATCCAAAGAAGCAATCCGAGGATAACTCACACAGTTGGATTAAGATGAAACAAGTTATTGTGACCATAATCCTATTACTAGTCAAGTTATTAATCATGGGGTGTAACATGTTTGATCATTATGTTTAAGTTGTCCTGAGTACTTGTTAGCCAGTACTTTCACCAAGTAATCCATAACCGCGGAAAACACGGCTTCTCGAGAAGATTATCCCTGCAGGGTTGCACCAATTTGGCCGTACACGTATGAATAACCCGCCAGATGGGATGCCTCCCACCAAGCGGGGCACTCAACACAACTCGACTCTTCTCCGCATCAAGCCCAAAGCACCTTGGGCGCACGGCTAATCGAGCCCAGAAGAAAATGGACCCTCATAGCACTCTAAGAACGTGTCCCCCTATATGCCGACTACAAAAGTTCCACCCTGCGCTGGGCTCGCAAAAACATGCATGCGGCAAATAGAAAGCACGAACTAAATGAGATGATTTGGACGAGATGCGAATCGAATCAAATTGAGGGGGGCGCCCATACTCGCTTCCCACATGCGGGTAGTGCGCTCATCATGGATCAGTAGACAAGACCCTTTTCCTATTAGGGTCGACACTAGCAGGCCTCAAAACCACACAGGGCCTCCTGCCGGTGCCTTATCACCAAATTATTATTAACAGTAATAACATTAGCATGATTGATTGATTGATTAAACATCGAGCCCCAGAACATAATGAAATATAGTAACTGAAAGTAACGGGTAACAGACTCGAGCAAAACAACCTAAGCATACTAGTAAGACACTGGCTCAATCAACAGGGTTGTAGGAGGGGTGATGAGGCAATATCAGGGTTAAAGGATTCATGTGATAGGTTCGTAACAGAAACATCTACCACTAAGTTTAGCAAGTATAGACAACGGAAAGTATCGGTAACCAGGGTTGAAAGGAACACAATGGTTCATGTGAGTGATAACTTGCCTGCAAACTCAACAACTGGGTACTGAGCTAGATCCTCAGAAGGGGTGTTGTAAAGGTCGTCTGCCTCAACGTCGTCGTCTATTCGAGAAGAAGCAAACAGACAAAACAGGAATGTAAACAATCATTGCCATGGCATTGTGCACAATCAATATGATGCATGAAAAATTAATAGTGCAGCAAATAAACTGACTAACATGATAGCACAATTAAATGGACCCATATGCAAGGGTTGCATATGGAAAAGGATCCATTGAAATAAGTGGAATAAATGATTTACAATTATTTATTATGTGATAGTTGTTATCATGATGCATGCATGATGATGATGACAAGATAGCAACAGATAACAATAAATAACAATGATAGATGCAAAGGAAAAGGAATAAAACAAGTTTAGAACTTATTTATTAAGTTTGGAAAATTTTGGTTACTTAAACATGCCACACATACAATTATTGTTTTCACCAATTTAAAGTGTGCAAAACAATTAACAAAATTTATATTTGAAAAGAACATCAAATTTTAGTTGGATTACATGTTTCAAATATTGAAATTTGAATTAGGATGAATTTATTATGAATTAAACAATATTAAACAAGTTTTATTTGAATTTAAAACAAGCGTAAATATTATTTGAATTTTATTTAGTCAAAACATAATTTCAAATTCACATTTGCAAAGTTCACACTTTGGTGGTTTAAAAACATAATTTGCATGTTCAAAAATATTTATTTTGAGCAAGTTATAATTTTTATCCAATTTAATTGAATTAAACAAGTATTAGATTATTTAGGCAATTTAAACTATTCAAACAATGAAACAAATTTTATATCTGAATAGGATATTCAAAATGGTATGAAAAACATATTTTATTTGTATTATTTGGAAAGAGTATGAATTATTTATGAATTATTGCAAATTACATTTGAATTATCCAAATTTGAATTTTAAATGTATTTTGAAAACTCAAAACAGAACACAAATAAGTTATTTGGAAAGATTATTAAATTTTGAACAGAAAACATATATAACTTTTAATTATCAGAATTATAGATTAAAAGTTATTGATTTTTAAAGTTAATGTCTTATTCTGCCATTTTAAAAAGATTTAGAAATTGAACAGATGCATTTTAAATCTTTTGTTACCGCACTGGTGGCATACCCACACGCTGCCGGGGGGCCCGTGGCCAGCGTGGCGAGTGCGCGCTTGCGTGGCACTAGAGGGACTGACGAATGGGCCCTGGCTGTCAGCGCGGTAGAGTAAAAAGATGTGGTTTTTATGCGGCTGCGGGGACTCGATCCCTCGCCCGCGCGCTGCGAGCGCAAGTACTGAACCAATGCGCTATTGCGCGTTCGCTTGTCAGATACAGGCACGCACTGAGGATATCGTTACAGCTTGTTATCTGAACTTCTGACGACGAACTGTTTCCACGACACTGACGATGAACCACGGCTAAACGGCGGCGATCTACGTGCACAAACGCTCGCTGGTGATGCGGTGGAGGATGGAAACGTGCAAGCGCGGGTGCGAAGCAACAGAGAGAGGGAGAGGAGCACGGTGGGCTCACCAGGAGGTTGGCAGAGGGAGAAGCTCGACTGCGACGTTCTGACGGCGACGATGATGTTGATGGCGGCGCTGTTCCCGTGCCCCTCCGTGCGCGATCGAGTGTCCAACACGAAGAAGGGATGGTGGCGGTGCGGCTCCAGTACTCCAACGACGTCGAGATGCCCTGCAACGGAGACGATCTCCTTGGGTTCAGACAAAGGCGCCACGGTGGCCGGAGAAAAGGAGCGGACCGCGGTGGAGAACGGAGGCTCACCGGGGTGGTTGCTGGTGTCCAAGGGGGAGAGTAAGTAGCGGCGTTTCGATTCCCGTAGGTGGACAAGGAGTGGAGTGGCTAGGTGGGTGGCGCCATGGCGATCTTCAGAGGCTCGCTGGCGGGGAGAAGTTCAGAGGTGGGGAGCGGCGTCGGAGAGCAGAAATTGACGGCGGATCGATGGCACAGGGTAAACCCTAGGCTCTAGGGTTGCTTCAAGGGGGCTAGGGGGCTTATTATAGCCGCGGAGAGCGAGGGCGGCCGCCGGAGTCGCGCGCGGTGCCGCGGTGGCACCGGCCGATTGCCTGTCGTACGTCTAAACGACGATCAGCACGAATTTTGAAGAGGTACGGGGGAGCTAGGCGGGTTGGGCTGGCGCGCGCTAGGCTAGGTGGGCTGGGCCTCTGCTAGCTGCCGCGCGCTGCGTTAGGTGCTGCTCGTTTTATTTATTTTTCTGTTTTATTTTTTTTTGTAGTTTTTCTTTTGGAAGAAATAGGTGGGTTTTAGCTTAGTGAAAAATCCAGAAAAATTAGGTTAGACTTTTTAGATGATTAGAAACCACTTTCCAAGTTTGGATTTCAAAAATTGACATTTTAAAATAATGTTTGTATTTGAAATCAAATTGGATGAATTTTTAATATTAAACACAATATTGAAACAACAATTTTAATAGGGTTACCCTAAGAATTAATGTGTTTATGGATTACAATTGTTGGGTGAATTTCATGGTTTCAAATAGGTACTGATTTGAAATACATTTGATTTGAAATTGAAGTAATTAGAATTAATTGATTGAAATATTTGTTTGGTTTAAAGCAACAATTTGAGAAGTGATCATTAATGAATTATTTGGAAAACAAGGGAGGTTTTGTTTTGCAATTCCTTATTTGAAAAGATTGTAATAGACAAGTATGAAAACAACTGTTGATTAAAGATTGAATTTCATTAAGAAAACAATGCAACAGAAAATAAAATGAGGATGATGCCATGATCCATTGCATAAATTAAACAAGGAACAGAAACACTAGGTAGTTTTCATACTTGGATGTTACAAAACGCCCCCCCTTGAAGGAATCGCGCCCCGAGATTCCCTACTGAGAAATGAACAGGTCCGGATACTTCTTGCGAAGATCCTCTTCGGTCTCCCACATTGCCTCTTTATCAGAATGATGCGACCATTGGACTTTCAAGAACTTGGTGCTCTTGTTGCGAGTCTTACGCTCGGTCTCATCGAGAATACGAATAGGGTGCTCCTCATAAGATAGATCATCTTGCAGTTCAATGGAATCATGATCAACTGCACGATCTGGATCTTTGAAACACTTCTTGAGTTGTGACACGTGGAACACATCGTGCACTTTGGATAGTTTTTCTGGAAGTTCAAGACGATAAGCATTTTCTGCACGCCTTGAGAGAATGTTGAAAGGACCAATGTATCTTGGTGCAAGCTTTCCTTTCACACCAAAACGATGAGTGCCTCTGAGTGGAGTTACACGGAGATATGCCTTATCACCAGGTGCATAGATCATATCCCTGTGCTTGCTATCATAATAGCTCTTCTGACGAGACTGAGCAATCCTGAGATTGTCACGAATGATACGAACTTTCTCCTCGGCTTCCTTAACAATGTCAGGGCCTAAAAGTGAACGTTCACCAGCTCCAGACCATTTGATTGGACTCCTGCATCTGCGACCATACAGTGCCTCAAATGGTGCCATGCCTAGGCTTGCCTGGTAGCTGTTGTTGTAGGAGAATTCAGCGTATGGAAGGCAATCCTCCCATTTCATGCCAAAGGAGAGACCACATGCTCTGAGCATATCCTCGAGAATCTGATTGACTCTTTCGACTTGCCCCTGAGACTGAGGGTGATAAGCTGTGCTGAACAGAAGTTTGGTGCCCAATGCTTCTTGAAAACTCTTCCAGAAATGAGAAGTGAAGATACTTCCACGGTCTGAGCTTATTTCCAATGGAACACCATGAAGAGGAACAATCTTTGATGTGTAGAGCTCTGCTAACTGGCTAGCTGAGATAGTTTCCTTTACAGCATAGAAGTGAGCTACCTTAGTGAGACGATCAATAACAACGAAGATTGCATCGTTGCCCTTCTTGGACTTTGGAAACCCAGTAACGAAGTCCATTTCAATCATGTCCCACTTCCACTCAGGAATTTTCAGAGGTTGGAGTAGACCTGCTGTTTTCTGATGGACTGCCTTAACACGTTGACAAACGTCGCATTCAGAAACGTATTGAGCAATTTCACGTTTCATGCCAGGCCACCAATACAGAGTCTTGAGATCCTGGTACATCTTTGTACTTCCAGGGTGGATGGAGAGAGGAGTTTCATGATCCTCCTTGAGAATGATATCCTTGAGACTTTGAATCTGAGGAACTGCAATGCGTCCTTCGAAGAACACAGTTCCCTTGTCATCAATTGAGAAGGACTTGAATTTATCACTGCCCTCTTTGATGTGCTCTACAACCTTCTTGATTTCATTATCACGAAGTTGTTCAGAACGAATCTTGTCCTCGAGAGTTGGACTGGCTGTCAAGCTAGCAAGGTATCCTTCAGGGACAAGACCAAGGTTCAGATTCTGGAATTCTTCATGAAGTGGAGGTTGGCTTTCCATGATCATGAGATTATTGCAATAGGATTTGCGACTGAGAGCATCGGCCATAACATTAACCTTGCCTGGAGTGTAAGAAATGGTGAGATCAAAGTCTTTAATCTTCTCAATCCATCTCCTTTGCCTGAGGTTTAGATCTGGCTGAGTGAAGATGTATTTCAGACTCTTATGATCGGAAAAGATTTTAGTTTTGTTACCCAACAAGTATTGTCTCCATTTCTTGAGGGCAAACACAACTGCTGCAAGTTCAAGATCATGAGTGGGATAGTTTTGCTCATGTGGGTTCAACTGACGTGAAGCATAAGCCACAACTTGACGTTCTTGCATAAGAACTGCTCCTAGGCCTTGGAGAGATGCATCACAGAATATCTGGAAAGGTTTGGTAGTATCTGGGCCAACCAGAACTGGGGTGGAAGTGAGTTTAGTCTTCAGGAGGTTGAAACTCTCATCACATTGTGGAGTCCAAACGAACTTTTTGTCCTTCTTTGTGAGATCAGTGAGAGGTTTAGCAATCTTGGAGAAGTTTTGGAAGAAACGACGGCAATAGCTAGCCAAGCCAAGAAAACTTCTGACTTGCTTCACCGTCTTAGGGGGTTTCCAGTCAACAATTGCCTTAACCTTTTCAGGATCAATGGCAATGCCTTTGGCAGAGATGATATGACCAAGATATGCAACTTCTGGAATCCAGAACTCACATTTGGAAAACTTGGCATACAGACGATGCTCGCGAAGTTTCATGAGAGTGAGACGAAGGTGTTCTCCATGCTCTTCCTCGGATTTTGAGTAGACTAGAATGTCATCGAGATATACCACAACGAACTTGTCGAGGTATTCATGGAAGACAGAATTCATGAGTCTTGAGAACGTTGCCGGTGCATTGGTGAGACCAAAGGACATGACAGTGTATTCATATAGACCGTAACGAGTGGTGAAGGCTGTTTTTGGAATATCCTCCTTTCTGATCTTTATTTGATGGTAACCCATCCTCAAGTCCAACTTTGAGAATATTGAGGCTCCAGCAAGTTGATCAAAAAGATCATCGATACGAGGAATTGGATACTTGTTCTTGATGGTTTTCTCGTTGAGAGGACGATAGTCAACCACGAGTCTTTTTGTTTGATCCTTCTTGGCAACAAACAGAGTTGGGCAACCCCAAGCGGAGGAACTAGGCTGAATGTAACCTTTCTCCATGTACATATCGATTTGCTCCTTCAACAATTTCAGTTCAGGAGGAGCTATCTTATATGGATGCTTAGAGATTGGAGCAGTACCTGGCTCAAGCTCGATCACGAACTCAACTGCTCTATCCGGAGGCATCCCTGGCAACTCTTCTGGAAAGACGTCAGGGAATTCACAAACCACCGGAACATTTTCAATTGCAGGAAGGGGTTTAGCATCGAGGTTGAACAGCTGAACAGAACTTGATCCATATGGAGAATAGACTATCTGGCCTGAAGTGTGGGAGAGAGTTATTGACTTTTGAGCACAGTCAATTTTAGCTTTGTGGGTCTTCAACCAATCCATACCCAGAATGACATCAATGTCAGAATTTCCCAGCAACATGAGTGAAGCAAGGAATATGCGACCTCCAATTAGGATCTCATTGTCCATGCTTATCTTGGATGTCAACATTTGCGGTCCCGGAGAGTGAACAGTCATTTGATTGCTTAGCGGAACCAGAACTAGGTTGTATGCTTTTGCAAAAATCTTTGACACAAAGGAATGCGATGCTCCAGTATCAAACAACACTTTAGCTGGAATAGAGTTTACGGGTAATATACCGAGAACGACGTCAGCAGCTTCCTCAGCTTTGTCGGCCTTGATATGGTTGACCCTCGCGGTCCTCCCGACAGGCCTGTTGTTGGAGTTGAAAGCTTTAGCCGGGGGAGCACGAACCATTGCCTGGTTGGTGTTGGGGCGAGGAGGTAGGGGTAGCTGCTTCTGAGTGCACTTATCAGCGTAGTGCCCAGTCTCCTTGCACTTGAAGCAAGTGACGACACGAGGAGGACCTGGCCTTGGCTGCCCCATTGGAATCCTCTGACCCTGCATCTGAGATGGGTTGGGTGGGCGGGGACCAAAGCCTGGAGAAGCTTGGGCATTTGGAGCCCTAGTGACAGCACCATTTGGCACCCAGATGCGGCGCTTCTGCGGAGGGGTGGTCATGTTGGAGGAGGAACCACCCTCACGCGAGTGCTTACGGGACTCTTCGAACGCCTTGCGCCCATTCTCCTCATTGAGCGTGGTGTTCACAAGCTCCACGAAGTCCTTGCACTTGATGTTGGTGAGAGCGTACTTCAGTTCCGGGTTAAAACCTCGGCGGAACCTTGCCATCTTCTTGGCTTCAGTGGACACTTCGTCACCAGCGTACCGAGCGAGACGATTGAACTCGTTCTGGTAGCCGAGGACGTTCAGCTTGCCCTGTCTGAGAGAGCAGAATTCCTCACGCATCCTTTCCATGAGACCATCCGGGATGTGGTGCTTCAGGAAGGCATCCTTGAAAGATCCCCAGGTGATAGGAAAGCCAGCTCTCATGGTCTGGTAGTTCTCCCACCAAGTAGCTGCCTGACCCTTCAGTAGGTAGGTGGCATACTTGACCTTATCTTCCTCAGCAACATGAGCTATCTCCAGAGCCCTGTTGATCTCCCTGATCCAGTCATCCGCATCCAGAGGCTCACGTGTTTCCACGAAAGCTCTCGGCCCCACGCTGAGAAACTCCTTAATGCTGACTCGCGGAGCATTCTGGTTGTGGTGCTGGTTAGCCTGGATCTGGGCCATCTGTGTCACCACTTGGGTCATCTGAGCTAACAGTTCCCCCATTGGTGGTGGCGGAGGCGGGTTGTTCCTGGTTGGAGGCATCCTGAACAGAAATTCATTTTAGCACAACAACAGAAAAGGATAGACTTGGTAACCGAAAGATAGATTATTCCGACGCATGAATAGATAACCAACAGGTACATCATCACATGTTCAAATACATCAGAATATCCAACAGACCAATACATGGTTCTAAAGACAAGGATAACTAAACATAGCTAGGAATGGATACATCGGTACTCCCATGCTCATCACGCAGGACGGCGGTGAGTAGTACGACGAGAGATACGGTGCGGAGGAATCCCCCGGAAGTATGTATGACGACGATCCACGTAGAGCGGGACTGCCCTGAGAGCAACCCTCGGTGTGGTGAAGTAGAAAGCGTCGTCTCCCTGTGCTCCATAGCGGGGAATCCCCGTGTAACCAGCTCCGAGGTCGAGAAGTGGGCCTCTGATCGGCTCGTAACCTCCAGCATCTGGCAGCGGTAACCCAGCTGTCTGAACGATACGTGCAAAGCGCTCGTCTCCAACAAAGTCTGTGGTGTCCGTCGCCAGACGGGTGAGAGCAAGGTGGAGCTGCTCCCTGACTGAGGCTAACTCCTGAGAAAGTGTTGAAGCAACTGCGTCACTGTGCCTCACGAACTGGGCAGTGGTGTGCAGCCTGGAGCTATCAGACTCGTAGGTATCCAGGTCGCGGTGGACAGTGAAGTGAACTCCCGCTGCCGTGATGTAACCACGGGGGATGTGACGATAGATGGAATCATCAAACCCCCAGTAGTCAGCACGGAGAACGGTGAGACTCACGTACGCTGCCTGCTGCACGGCCATATCCACTGTGGAACCTACTGCCTCGTAGCGGTGGACAATCTTCCTGCCATCATCCGACAGAATGTAGACGATAGCCCGGTAGCAGGTCTGGTCAAACTCTCGCTGCTGCTCGTAGACCTGGTACTCTGGTGCCCAATGGAACCCCAGATAGGTAACCATGTCCCTCAGCATCTCCGGATAACCGGCCGTGCTCTCACATCGAGTCATCCGAACCACCTGCGGGTAGAACCTGAGATCCATCTGCAGATGATCGGGGAAGTTTTGATTAGACTCCGGTAGAAGAAAAAGGATGTGGAAAACAACAACAAGGTTTGAACGGACGAAAGGTTCTTCAGAAGAACATGATATCGAAGCAACATCGGGAAAACGAGACCAAAAGTCCTGAGGTACTATGGAGAACCCAAAACACGTGAAATCCTAACTTGAAAGTTTAGGTGAGAACAGAAAACAACGTTGCACTTCCTTACCAGAAAAGGGTGGGTGGGTGGGGAAAGAAGAAAAATGGCAGAATTCCTACTCTCACGTTTCATTTTTCCTATATAGCTACAAAATAGTTTCTAGACTCAACTGCGACCAGTAAAAAGGGATCCTAAAGGCAGACAGGCTCTGATACCATTTGTCGCACCCTGGCTTCTAAGGGATACTCATCGTACGAACTGGATAGCAGGTGCTTGGATTATGGGGCATAACTGCTCCCACGTCCCAGCTTCCTGGTAGGCCTGCGCTTACGCGCGACAACACAAGCCCTGCTATTCCACCGTCGATGTAAACTATCCACTAGAAGTCATAGGCACTACTGTCGACGTACTTCATATCAATCACGCACGGTACGTCAACAGCTTTGAACGAATGATGATCACAACTTATCTCTAAGACACAAAAGATTGAAATAAGGTTGCAAATGGCCTTCACTAAGGCAGAGATAGCAAATACAATCATCCAGAGGACACATGTCCCAACATAGCATTCATTACATCAGCGGAAGCAATCAAAGGTGTCTGGGTACAGACAAATCCAACAGGCTTAAGAAGCCGGAGAAAATAAAGAAGACGAAGCCCATCCATGTAGGTTCTGGATCCTGCCCTGGTCCAGCTAGCTACTCGTCTGCAGTCTCATCAAACTCCACGAAGTAGCCATCCTGGTGGTCATCGTAGCCGTAGTCGTAGTCTGCGTAAACCACAGCCCCAACGGGGTCAGTACATCCAAGTACTGGCAAGCAAGACTCACAGTTCACCAAAGTATAGCCCGTCAACACAAGCACAGATGACTTGGGTTCAACGGAAAGAAGGGGATATATAAGATGCTGCAACTGGCTGCGCTAACCAACTACAGAGATTCTATCACTTCCAACTATTAGAAAGGGGATAAGATCGAGGGTTGTAACCAACTGAAAGATAACTGCAAACAAACCCATCCTGGATCTCGCCCCTTATCCAAAGAAGCAATCCGAGGATAACTCACACAGTTGGATTAAGATGAAACAAGTTATTGTGACCATAATCCTATTACTAGTCAAGTTATTAATCATGGGGTGTAACATGTTTGATCATTATGTTTAAGTTGTCCTGAGTACTTGTTAGCCAGTACTTTCACCAAGTAATCCATAACCGCGGAAAACACGGCTTCTCGAGAAGATTATCCCTGCAGGGTTGCTCCAATTTGGCCGTACACGTATGAATAACCCGCCAGATGGGATGCCTCCCACCAAGCGGGGCACTCAACACAACTCGACTCTTCTCCGCATCAAGCCCAAAGCACCTTGGGCGCACGGCTAATCGAGCCCAGAAGAAAATGGACCCTCATAGCACTCTAAGAACGTGTCCCCCTATATGCCGACTACAAAAGTTCCACCCTGCGCTGGGCTCGCAAAAACATGCATGCGGCAAATAGAAAGCACGAACTAAATGAGATGATTTGGACGAGATGCGAATCGAATCAAATTGAGGGGGGCGCCCATACTTGCTTCCCACATGCGGGTAGTGCGCTCATCATGGATCAGTAGACAAGACCCTTTTCCTATTAGGGTCGATACTAGCAGGCCTCAAAACCACACAGGGCCTCCTGCCGGTGCCTTATCATCAAATTATTATTAACAGTAATAACATTAGCATGATTGATTGATTGATTAAACATCGAGCCCCAGAACATAATGAAATATAGTAACTGAAAGTAACGGGTAACAGACTCGAGCAAAACAACCTAAGCATACTAGTAAGACACTGGCTCAATCAACAGGGTTGTAGGAGGGGTGATGAGGCAATATCAGGGTTAAAGGATTCATGTGATAGGTTCGTAACAGAAACATCTACCACTAAGGCTAGCAAGTATAGACAACGGAAAGTATCGGTAACCAGGGTTGAAAGGAACACAATGGTTCATGTGAGTGATAACTTGCCTGCAAACTCAACAGCTGGGTACTGAGCTAGATCCTCAGAAGGGGTGCTGTAAAGGTCGTCTGCCTCAACGTCGTCGTCTATTCGAGAAGAAGCAAACAGACAAAACAGGAATGTAAACAATCATTGCCATGGCATTGTGCACAATCAATATGATGCATGACAAATTAATAGTGCAGCAAATAAACTGACTAACATGATAGCACAATTAAATGGACCCATATGCAAGGGTTGCATATGGAAAAGGATCCATTGAAATAAGTGGAACAAATGATTTACAATTATTTATTATGTGATAGTTGTTATCATGATGCATGCATGATGATGATGACAAGATAGCAACAGATAACAATAAATAACAATGATAGATGCAAAGGAAAAGGAATAAAACAAGTTTAGAACTTATTTATTAAGTTTGGAAAATTTTGGTTACTTAAACATGCCACACATACAATTATTGTTTTCACCAATTTAAAGTGTGCAAAACAATTAACAAAATTTATATTTGAAAAGAACATCAAATTTTAGTTGGATTACATGTTTCAAATATTGAAATTTGAATTAGGATGAATTTATTATGAATTAAACAAGTTTTATTTGAATTTAAAACAAGCGTAAATATTATTTGAATTTTATTTAGTCAAAACATAATTTCAAATTCACATTTGCAAAGTTCACACTTTGGTGGTTTAAAAACATAATTTGCATGTTCAAAAATATTTATTTTGAGCAAGTTATGATTTTTATCCAATTTAATTGAATTAAACAAGTATTAGATTATTTAGGCAATTTAAACTATTCAAACAATGAAACAAATTTTATATTTGAATAGGATATTCAAAATGGTATGAAAAACATATTTTATTTGTATTATTTGGAAATAGTATGAATTATTTATGAATTATTGCAAACTACATTTGAATTATCCAAATTTGAATTTTAAATGTATTTTGAAAACTCAAAACAGAACACAAATAAGTTATTTGGAAAGATTATTAAATTTTGAACAGAAAACATATATAACTTTTAATTATCAGAATTATAGATTAAAAGTTATTGATTTTTAAAGTTAATGTCTTATTCTGCCATTTTAAAAAGATTTAGAAATTGAACAGATGCATTTTAAATCTTTTGTTACCGCACTGGTGGCATACCCACACGCTGCCAGGGGGGGCCCGTGGCCAGCGTGGCGAGTGCGCGCTTGCATGGCACTAGAGGGACTGACGAATGGGCCCTGGCTGTCAGCGCGGTAGAGTAAAAAGATGTGGTTTTTATGCGGCTGCGGGGACTCGATCCCTCGCCCGCGCGCTGCGAGCGCAAGTACTGAACCAATGCGCTACTGCGCGTTCGCTTGTCAGATACAGGCACGCACTGAGGATATCGTTACAGCTTGTTATCTGAACTTCTGACGACGAACTGTTTCCACGACACTGACGATGAACCACGGCTAAACGGCGGCGATCTACGTGCACAAACGCTCGCTGGTGATGCGGTGGAGGATGGAAACGTGCGAGCGCGGGTGCGAAGCAACAGAGAGAGGGAGAGGAGCACGGTGGGCTCACCAGGAGGTTGGCAGAGGGGGAAGCTCGACGGCGACGTTCTGACGGCGACGATGATGTTGATGGCGGCGCTGTTCCCGTGCCCCTCCGTGCGCGATCGAGTGTCCAACACGAAGAAGGGATGGTGGCGGTGCGGCTCCAGTACTCCAACGACGTCGAGATGCCCTGCAACGGAGACGATCTCCTTGGGTTCAGACAAAGGCGCCACGGTGGCCGGAGAAAAGGAGCGGACCGCGGCGGAGAACGGAGGCTCACCGGGGTGGTTGCTGGTGTCCAAGGGGGAGAGTAAGTAGCGGCGTTTCGATTCCCGTAGGTGGACAAGGAGTGGAGTGGCTAGGTGGGTGGCGCCATGGCGATCTTCAGAGGCTCGCCGGCGGGGAGAAGTTCAGAGGTGGGGAGCGGCGTCGGAGAGCAGAAATTGACGGCGGATCGATGGGACAGGGTAAACCCTAGGCTCTAGGGTTGCTTCAAGGGGGCTAGGGGGCTTATTATAGCCGCGGAGAGCGAGGGCGGCCGCCGGAGTCGCGCGCGGTGCCGCGGTGGCACCGGCCGATTGCCTGCCGTACGTCTAAACGACGATCAGCACGAATTTTGAAGAGGTACGGGGGAGCTAGGCGGGTTGGGCTGGCGCGCGCTAGGCTAGGTGGGCTGGGCCTCTGCTAGCTGCCGCGCGCTGCGTTAGGTGCTGCTCGTTTTATTTATTTTTCTGTTTTATTTTTTTTTGTAGTTTTGCTTTTGGAAGAAATAGGTGGGTTTTAGCTTAGTGAAAAATCCAGAAAAATTAGGTTAGACTTTTTAGATGATTAGAAACCACTTTCCAAGTTTGGATTTCAAAAATTGACATTTTAAAATAATGTTTGTATTTGAAATCAAATTGGATGAATTTTTAATATTAAACACAATATTGAAACAACAATTTTAATAGGGTTACCCCTAAGAATTAATGTGTTTATGGATTACAATTGTTGGGTGAATTTCATGGTTTCAAATAGGTACTCATTTGAAATACATTTGATTTGAAATTGAAGTAATTAGAATTAATTGATTGAAATATTTGTTTGGTTTAAAGCAACAATTTGAGAAGTGATCATTAATGAATTATTTGGAAAACAAGGGAGGTTTTGTTTTGCAATTCCTTATTTGAAAAGATTGTAATAGACAAGTATGAAAACAACTGTTGATTAAAGATTGAATTTCATTAAGAAAACAATGCAACAGAAAATAAAATGAGGATGATGCCATGATGCATTGCATAAATTAAACAAGGAACAGAAACACTAGGTAGTTTTCATACTTGGATGTTACACGTGCCTACTCCTGCACTTCTCACTAATCAGGACTAAAGCCTGTAAACAAGGTTACAATGTGAGGGTTTAGATCTAAGCTACTCGACGAGGATGAGCTTCTCGGCGAGTTGGCGTAGAGCTTCTCTGTTATTCGTCTCCTTGTTTAATCTATCTCCCGTCCGGCTTTATATAATAGCCGGATTAGTGCTTACAGAATAGGAAACCTAGAGGACTACGGTAACTTGTAACTTGGAAAGCAAGGAATCCGTCTTCTCCTCCAAGCCAGATCACCTGGGCCGTGATCTGGGTTCTTCTAGAATCCAGCTTCTGTGCGTCGGGTTACTGGGCCGCCTAATGGACCTGAGCCCACTACCACTTAGGCCACCCTGGTAATCCGGCACTTTATCTACCATCTTCTATACCCCTATTTGGTATATATCCGACACACCTATTGAGCCGTTTGGCCTTCTCTCTCTCACAAAATTAGAGATCTAATTAGAGGGTGATGGTGCGTCTTGGGAACCCCAAGAGGAGGGTGTGATGAGCATAGCGGTAGGAAATTCCCCTTAGTTAAGAACCAAGGTTATCAATCCAGTTGGAGGAAGATGATCTTTGGAAGGTTGATTCCACTGATGGTGGTGTTGGCGCTTCACCGGTGTCAACAACAAAGTGGAACGTGCCCACAACACAACCAAAATACTTTGTCCCAACGGTACAGTGAGGTTGTCAATCTCACAGTTCTTGCTGAAAACAAAGATTAAACGTATAGTGTGGAAAATGATGTATGCTTGCAGTAAGTAAAAAAAGCAGGAAATTGTAGTGGTTTGTTTAACAGTGTAGGAAAATGGACCGGGGTTCATAGGTTCAGTAGTGGTGTCTCTCCATAAAAGATAGTGTGATGGGCGAACAAATTACAGCTAGGCAATTAACAAATAAAGGTTGCACCGTAGTGCACATTCATGACATGATGATTACTATGATATTTAGTGCGGGCATTACAACAATATACATAGACCGTAATCTAACTGCATCTATGACTAATAATCCACCCTTAGGTTATCATCCGAACCCCCTTAGGTATTAAGTTGCAAGCAACAGATAATTGCATTAAACAAAGTGTGTAATGTAAGCAATGATTGTACACACGGGCACTCTCACCGCTGTTTTCTCCCTACTGGCAACAACACATCCTCCTCCGTCATGTTTCTGTCACTCGAGCACAGGAGAAAAGGAGACATGAACCCACTATCGAACATAAATACTCCCTCTTGGAGTCACTAGCAACTACTTGGCCAGAGCAACCACTAGCAACGGAAAGCATGCAAGATCAAAAATAGCATATGCAATAAAGACTATAATCAACTTCGCATAAGTTCAATATTCATCGGATCCCAGCAAATACAGCACATAGAATTACATAAGATCAATCTCGATCATGTTAGGAAGCTCACGAGATCTAAACATGGAGGCATATGAGGAGGAGACATCCATCTAGCTACTTCTATGCACCCGTAGTCCAAGGATGAACTACTCACGCATCACTCCAGAGACAGGCATGGTGATGAAGAGGCCTCCGGTGATGATTTCCTCTCCGGCAGGGTGCCGGAGACAGCTCCAGAACGCCCCCTGATCTAGGGTTGACGATGACGGCGGCTGCGGAACTTTTTGGGGATATTTGATCAGGTGCCTAGGGTTTTCCATCCAGGGGGAATAAATAGGCGAAAGGGCAGAGGTGGTGGAGCCCTAGGGGCCCCACAGCACCCCCTGGCGCGGCCAGGGGGAGGGGGCGCGCCACCCCATGGTGTGGGCCCCCTGGTTCCCCTCTTCGTCTCCTCTTCGGTCTTCTGGATGCTTCCGGGGAAAATAGGACTTCCGGGCTTCGAATTTTCCAATTCCGAGAATATTTCTAGAACAACTTTTCTGAAACTAAAAACAGCAGAAAACAGGGAACTGCCACTTGGCATCTTGTTAATAGGTTAGTCCCGGAAAACGTGTAAAAATGACATAAAGAAAGGAGAAAACATGTAGCAATTGGCATAATATTATCATGGAGCATCAGAAATTATAGATACATTGGAGACGTATCAAGCATCCCCAAGCTTAGTTCCTACTCGTTCTCGAGTAGGTAAACGATAAAACAAAAATTTCTGAGGTGACATGCTACTAACATAATCTTGATCATAAAATGTAAAGGCATATGTAAGCTGAGATCATAGAACTTCAAACACAAACATGATAAATATAACTTTAATAATAAAGCAAAGCAATCAATTTTCATCATGAAGAGTATCTCAAATAAAGGATCATGAATGATAATGCAAAGAAAGATAAACGTTTGTTTCAGGTATAGAGAAAGCATGGCAAAGTGATATTTCACTAGTCCTTAAGAGTGGGGAAAACATAAATGCCAGGACACCTTCAAAGTTCATGAGGAAGACTAGAGCAAATAATTTTAGAATAAATAATATCACATCATTAAGTACTTATTGATGTTTATGGGACAATGCACATAGAACTAAGAATGTAAAAAATGCCCTCTCAACCGTGCATAAAGTTAGAAGATGTAGACTCAACATAAAAGTTAAAGAAAGGCCCTTCGCGGAGGGAAGCGGAGATCACTCATGTCCTAGAGCTTTTTATTTTATTAAACATGGGTATTAAAAGTTTGACAGTCCTCCCATCCATCTTTCACAAAGCATGGCTAACCGAATCCTCATGTGCCTGCCAATAATCACATACAGTGGAGGAGTGTCTATATTTTGGGAGATGTATACTAATGTCAACGAATGGTAAACAGAAAATACAGTACATCACAAGCCAACTGGATTCAAAAGAGCGGCTCCCATGTGAAGGACGTATCTGGGTAGAAGGTCATCCCTCTTTCTCTTTTGTTTACACAATTATACTTTGACTGATAAATCAGGGACAAAAATAGTGAAGAGATTTTGTGTGTATTAATTTGGGGCTGGGCACCCCGCCGCCAGCTCTTCTATCATTTGGATAAGAGGATGAAGCCACTAGTCCATGGTGTGAAATCCAATCAACAAGTGAGATAAAGATTCTCTATTTACGTCCTCATGAGCAAAAACAGGAACATAAAGCAGGAGTAATTTTGAAGGTTTTAAAGGTAACACATGAGCAATTTACTTGGAGTGGTAGTTAAATACCACATGTAGGTAGTTATGGTGGACACAATGGGAAAAACTTTGGTTTAAATGAGTTGGATGCATGAGTAGAGCTCATATTCAGTACAGGTGGAGGCTAGCAAAAGACTGGGAGCGACAAATCAAGAGAGCGTAAGAGCCATAATCATGCATAGCGACATAAACATCATTAATTAAAGCATAAGCGGTATCACAAGTTAAAATACTAAGTGATCAAGGAGGCTATTCGTGACTGGTTCATAGTCATAAACAAGGTGTGAGCATGCGCCAAGTCAACCAAATAAAACATTCGAAAGAGAATACCATAAATTTATGCTTCCTTATGACAAGAACAACTCATGAATCTTTCAATCACATATTAAACTCTCTCAGCTATTTGAGGATATTCATGCTAATCAACATCACAAGGATTTAGAACTAAAATAACATTTAGCATGGCATGAAAAAGTTCTAGCAACAGTCTATACAAAGTTCTACTTGCACCAATAAAAATTCTACTTTAAACAACAGTTTCTTCTCCCAACAAGCACCATACAAGATATGTTTTAACAAAAATACTCTTTATGATACATAAAGAAAACATGAGATTACTCACATACCACTACTAAAACTAACAGCTCTGATAAGAGATGCATGCAAAACAGGAGCTAAATAAATGCAGCAGCCAGACAAAATTAAGAATACAAAGTATTCCCATGAAAAAGCGGAGCATGTCACTCTCCAATAAAATAAGTATGGGGTCCAACCAAGATTATTGCAAAAAATAAAAACAAACTGAAAGCAAAAATAAAAGACGCTCCAAGTAAAGAATATAAGATGTGACCGAATGAAAATATAGTTTCACTAGAAGTGACCTGATAATTTGTCGATGAAGAAGGGGATGCCTTGGACACCCCCCAAGCTTAGACGCTTGATTCTTTTTGGAATTTGATGGGATGTACCACCGGGGCACCCTCAAGCTTAGGAATTTTCACTCTTCTTGATCACGTCATATCATCCTCTTCTCTTGACCCTTGAAAACTTCCTTCACACCAAACTTCTCACAATCTTCATTAGCAACGTTAGTGCAATCGAAATAATAAATTCACATGGTTCAGTTTCAACACATGTATAACACTCAAAAACACATTAGCTACTGTCACAAATTCTTTTAAAACTCTTTTTCTCAAAAGAACACCAAAAGAAAGCGATTAAGATGCAGATACAATTATTGGCAGAAATCTGTCAAAACATGACAGCAGGTAAAGATGATTCTTTTCGAAAATCTTCTGTTGCTCAAATCAAAAAGTGGTCAACTAAGAAAAGTTGCGCATACAGACTAGGATTATGCACAAAAAAAATCAGGTCCTTTTGAATTTTCTGTGATTTTATACTGAATAAGTAGTGGCTAGCAGAAATCTGTTTCCTGCGCAGAAATCTGAAATATAGCCTCAACTTTCCACTAGAGGCTTTAGTTGGCTCAACAAAAACTCAAAAGAAAAGATACAGTGGGGTTTCTAAGGAAATAGACAACAACCATATGCAAAGCACACAAAATAAAACGGGTTGAAAACAGCGAAATAAAACGGGTTGTCTCCCAGTAGCGCTTTTCTTTAACGCCTTTCAGCTAGGCATAGAAAGCAACTCAAGTATTTTCAAGTGAAGAAGCATCAACATCATAACTTGCTCTAATAATAGAGTCAAAAGGTAGCTTCACCCTATTTCTAGGAAAGTGTTCCATACCTTTCTTAAGTGGGAATAGATATTTAACACTCCCCTCTTTCATATCAATAACAGCACCAACAGTTCTAAGAAAAGGTCTTCCCAAAACAATAGGACAAGAAGCATTGCATTCAATGTTCATAACAACAAAATCAACAGGGATAAGGTTATTTTTAACCATAATAAGAACATCATCGATTCTACCAAGAGGTTTCTTCTTAGCATTATCAGCAAGATAAACATCCAAATAATAGTGTTCCAACGGTGGTAGATCAAGCATATCATAAACCTTTTGAGGCATAAAATAGATACTAGCACCAAGATCACACAAAGAATTGCAATAAAAAATTATTTACTTTTATCTTAATGATAGGATCCCAACCATCATCTAATTTCCTAGGGATAGATGTTTCAAGTTTCAGCTTTTCTTCCCTAACTTTCATGAGAGCATTGGTAATATGTTTAGTAAAGGCCATATTCATGGCACTAGCATTGGGACTTCTAGAAAGATTTTGTAGGAACATAATAACTTCAGAGATATTGCAATTATCAAAATCAATATTATTATCATCAAAAGTAATGGGACCATTATGTCCCACATCTCTAAAAAATTCAGCACTTTTATCAAAAGCAATTTCAGCAGTTTGAGGCAGTTTAGCACGTTTCACCGAAGGGGTGGAGTCTTTGTTAACACCAAACACTTTACCATTGATAGTAGGAGGTTTACTAGCACTTGGAGCTTCAGTTTTACTAGTGGTGGTGATAGTGCAAACTCTAGCAATATTATTCTTTTTAGCCAATTCATCTTCTCTTTCCCACCTAGCACGTAATTCAGCCATCAACCTAACATTATCATCAATTCGAACTTGGATGGCATTCAAAGTTTTACTTTCTTTAACATCATGTGGCAGAACCTTCAGTTTCAGAAAATAAACATCAATAGCTAGGCTGTCTACTTTAGAGGCAAGAACATCTATTTTACCAAGCTTTTCCTCAATAGATTTATTAAAAGCAGGTTGTGTGCTAATAAATTCTCTAAGCATGTTTTCTAGATCAGAGGTAGAGATTTTATTGTTATTATAAGAATTTCCATAAGAATTAACATAACCATTATTAGGAGGATAGGGGTTATAATTGTTTCCACCAAAATTATTTCTATAAGCATTGTTGTTAAAATTATTATTTCTAATAAAGTTCACATCAACATGCTCTTCTTGAGCAACCAAAAAGGCTAAAGGAACATTATTTGGATCAACTTGAGCTTTACCATTAACAAGCATAGACATAATAGCATCAAGCCTTTCACTCAAAGAGGAGGTTTCCTCAACAGAATTTACCTTCTTACCTTGTGGAGCTCTCTCAGTGTGCCACTCTGAATAATTTATCATCATCTCATCAAGAAGCTTTGTTACATTACCCAAAGTGATGGACATAAGGGTACCTCCGGCAGCTGAATCCAATAGGTTCCTTGAGGAGAAATTCAGTCATGCATAAAAGGTTAATATAATCATCCAAGTAGTCAGCCTATGAGTGGTACAATTCTTCACCATAGTTTTCATTCTTTCCCAAGATTTAGCAACGTGTTCATTATCAATTTTTTTAAAATTCATTATGTCACTTCTCAGGGATATAGTCTTAGCAGGAGGATAATATTTTCCAAAGAAAGAATATTTACACTTAGTCCATGAATCAATACTATTTCTAGGAAAAGATAGCAACCATTCTTTAGATCTTCCTCTCAAAGAGAAAGGGAATAATTTCAGTTTACTAATATATCCATCCACATCTTTATATTTTTGCATTTCACATAGTTCAACAAAATTATTAAGGTGAGCAACAACATCATCAATACTAACACCAGAGAATTGCACTTTCATAACAAGATTTAATAAAGCAGGTTTAATTTCATAGAAATGAGCAGTAGGAGAAGGTGGAGCAATAAGTGTGCAAATAAAATCATTGTTGTTTGTGCTAGTAAAGTCACACAACTTAGTATTCTCAGAGGAACTCATTTTAGCAAAATAAAAGCAAGCAAATAAATAACAGTTATAAAGTAAACTAATTTTTTTGTGTTTTTGATATAGAGAAGCAAAACAAAACAAAAATAAAAACAAGACAATAAACAAAATAACGAGGTTGAGAGTGAGAGACTCCCCTTGCCAGAATACTTCTTCCTCCCGGGCAACAGCGCCAGAAAGTTCCTTGATGGTGCGTGTTGGGAACACCAAGAGGAGGGTGTGATGAGCACAGCGGTAGGAAATTCCCCTTAGTTAAGAACTAAGTTTATCAATCCAGTAGGAGGAAAAGGATCTTTGGAAGTTTGATGCCACTGACGGTGGTGCTGACGCTTCACCGGTGTCAGCAACAACGTGGAACCTGCACACAACACAACCAAAATACTTTGTCCCAATGGTACAGTGAGGTTGTCAATCTCACCGGTCTTGCTGAAAACAAAGATTAAACGTATAGTGTGGAAAATGATGTATGCTTGCAGTAAGTAAAGAAAGCAGGAAATTGTAGTGGTTTGTTTAACAGTGTAAGAAAATGGACCGGGGTTCATAGGTTCACTAGTGGTGTCTCTCCATAAAAGATAGCATGCTGGGCGAACAAATTACAGTTGGGCAATTGGCAAATATAGGTTGCACCGTAGTGCACATTCATGACATGATGACTACTATGATATTTAGTGCGAGTATTACAACAATATACATAGACCGTAATCCAACTGCATCTATGACTAATAATCCACCCTCAAGTTATCATCCGAACCCCCTTAGGTATTAAGTTGCAAGCAACAGATAACTGCATTAAAAAAGTGTGTAATGTAAGTAATGATTGTACACGCGGGCACTCTCGCCGCTGTTTTCTCCCTAGTGGAAATAGCACATCCTCCCCCGTCACATTTCTGCCACTCGAGCATAGGCGAAAAGGAGGCATGAACCCACTATCGAGCATAAATACTCCCTCTTGGAGTCACTAGCAACTACTTAGCCAGAGCAACCACTAGCAACGAAAAGCATGCAAAATCACAAATAGCATATGCAATAAAGACTATAATCAACTTGGCATAAGTTCAATATTCATCGGAGCACCCTATTCGTATTCTCGATGAGACCGAGCGTAAGACTCGCAACAAGAGCACCAAGTTCTTGAAAGTGCAGTGGTCCCATCATTCCGATAAAGAGGCAACGTGGGAGACCGAAGAGGATCTTCGCAAGATGTATCCGGACCTTTTCTCTTCTCAGTAGGAATCTCGGGGCGCGATTCCTTCAAGGGGGGGCGTTTTGTAACATCCCAAGTATGAAAACCACCCCTAGGATGTTTGTTTATTGCTTTATTATTGTTTTGCATCATGGCATCTTAATCATTGCATTTGTTTTCCTTTTGTTTGCATCTGTTTTCCTTTGTTTTCCCATTTGAAATTCAAACAATATTCAAATGCTTTGTTTCATACTTGCTCTGTTACAATTTTCCAAATAAAAAGTTCAATCAAAACATTCATTGTTTCCATTAAACCATAAGGTTCAAACTATTCAAAATTATGGCTTTTAATAATTCACTTAATTCAATTTGCATTCAAATTCAAATAAAATTCCAAACAGCAACCATTTGAAATTTATGAGAATTACAAAACATTTCCACTCAATTTGTTTCAAATAAACTTGAGTGTCCAAAACTAATTAAATGTTTCTTTTTAATAAATCACTTAATCTCAAAAATTCATTCAAAGTTCAACCAAAATACAAACAGCAAAATATGTTGAAATATTTGAAAACCAAAGCATGCACATGTTGCTGTTGCAATAAACATCCTATAAAAATTTATCACTAAATTTTCCTAACCCAAAAACCTATTCTTTTTCTTCCTTTTTCAAATCAGCAAAAAAAAACAAATAGAGCAAAATCAAAAAAAAAAGAAAGGCGCAGAGAGAGAGAGGCAGTGGGCTGTGCACACACGCATGGCCCAGCCCACCTTTTCTTTCCCCACGGCCCGTACCCCTTCACCCTTCTTCACCCTGTACGGCAGGGCATCGGGCACCTCCACGTCGACGGCCGCGCGCAGCAACGGCCGTGAGCAGCCCCTAGCCCCCTATAAACCTACCCCCTAGTTCCGTGAGCTGCCCTAGCCCCTACACCTCTCTCCCCCCTCGAGCGCCGCCGCATTTCTCTCTCAGCTCGATGTCCACCTCTCTGAACCTCACCACCGCGCCACCCTCCTCTGTTCTTCCGGTGATCGCCGCCGGGATGCCCTCCTTTCCCTCCGGTTAGCAGCGGGAACAGATCCCCCGCTGTTCCCACTTCATCATCGACACCTCATCGAGCCCGGAGACCTCCTGGATCGCCGCCGCTGTCCTCGACATCGCCGGCCACCGCACTGCCCCGAGCCTCTGCTTCCTCTCCAGCCGGCGGTGAGCACGCCATCTTCCCCACCTCCTCCTTCCTCTCTGCATCTCGAGCACCTGCAAGCGGCCACCGCAGCACCACACCACCCCACGGCAGCACGAGCACGGCAGCAGTCGCCGCCGGTGAGCTGCCACCGCGCCCTCTGTCGAAGTTCACAAGAATGACCTGCAGAAAATTCAGTTAGAGCACGAACTGAAGAATAACCTCACCCCGTATCCCTTACCTGACAAAGAGCGAAAAACACCGCAGTGGTAGCAACGCTGCCGCGCGCGCCCCAAGGCGCAGGTTCGAGCCCTGCCCCGCGGGAATTAAACCCCCCCTTTTTG
This sequence comes from Alopecurus myosuroides, assembly GCA_028641055.1. Taxonomy (NCBI): domain Eukaryota; kingdom Viridiplantae; phylum Streptophyta; class Magnoliopsida; order Poales; family Poaceae; genus Alopecurus; species Alopecurus myosuroides. The sequence goes on from CM054058.1 coordinate 351,579,901, forward strand.
CACATTGACACGCTGGCAGGCAGGGGCCACCTGTCTGTGGCAGTGGTGGCCACGCGTGCTGCCACGCGGGCCACGCTGGCCCAGGGCCCCCTCGTCAGTGGCCTGGGCTGGGCCACTGCGAGGTAGAAAAGGTTTTTTCAGGCCTTTTCTATTTAAAACAAGTCCTTTTTCTTTTACAAAATAGTCCCTGTTTTTAATATGCTAATAACTTTTAATTTCTAAATCCAAATAATGTAAATAAAATATGTTTGCTGAACCAAATTAAATTCTCTATCTGAATACATCATTTGTTTTCTGTTTTGCACATTTCAAATTGTTTCAAATTTTAAATTCAAACAAACCATTTCAAATTTGTTTAAGTGCATAACTAATTCAAACTTAATTCAAATAACACAAATAAAATATGTTTTCCATGCCATTTTGAACCACCTTTCCAAATATAAACTTTGTTTCAAGTTTTGAATAATTAAAATTGCTTAAATAATTTAAACCTTGTTTAAAAAATTTAAATTTGCTAAATTCATAACTTGCTCAAATTAAATTATTTTTGAACATGTAAAATATTTTTTCAAACCAGAAAAACCTAAACTTTTCAAATATGAATTTGGTTTAATGTTTTGAACTAATAAAAAATTCAAATAAATTCATACTTGAATTTAATTCATTTAAATCTTGTTTAACTTGTTTAATTCATAAATAACTCATCTTAATTCCTTTCCCAATAATTGAAACATGTAATCCACCTAAAATTTTGTGTACTTTCCAAATATGAATTTTGTTATTTGTTTTGAACAATTAAAATTGATGAAAACAACAAATGCTTGTGTAACACCTTTAAGGAACCAAATTCCTTAACTTAATAACTAAAATTCCAAACTTGGTAAACCTTATTTCAAAATTGTTTCTATTGTTGTTATTTTTCTGTTTTCCTCATCCATGCATCATACTAATCCACTTTCACCTGTTAATTAGTTGTAAAACAATTATTCCAACTTTAATTCATGGGCTTTCCATATGCACTCCAAATTGCCTGTGGATCCATTTAATTATGTTATGTTACCATGTCAAATAGTTTATTTTTATGCATCAATTAAATGGTCATGCATCATCCCATGTTTGTGCATTATGCCATGTTATTGATTGCTTGTCTCTTTGCATTGTTTGTTTGCTTCTTCTCGAATAGACGACGACGTTGAGACAGACGATACTTACGACACCCCTTCTGAGGATCTAGCTCAGTACCAGGCTGCTGAGTTTGCAGGCAAGTATTCACTCACATGAACCATTGTGTTCCTTTCAACATTGGTTACCGATACTTTCCGTTGTCTATTCTGCTAGCCTTATGAATAGTTGCTTCTGTTACGAACCTATCACATGTTATCCTTAACCCTGATATAGCCTCACCTCCACACCTATAACCCCATTGCTTGTTGCCCGTGTCTTACTAGCATGCTTAGGGTTGTTTTGCTCGAGTCTGTTACCCGTTACTTTCTGTTACTATATATCTATTATGTTCTGGGGCTCGAGGTTTAAACAACAATCATGCTAATTGTTATGGTTAATAATAACTTGATGATAAGGCACCGGCAGGAGGCCCGGCGTGGTTTTGAGGCCTGCTAGTGTCGACCCTAATTAGGAAAAGGGTCTTGTCTACTGATCCATGATGAGCGCACTAACCGCATGTGGGAAGCGTGTATGGGCGCCCCCCTCAATTTGATTTGATTCGCATCTCGTCCAAATCGCCTCATTTAGTTCGGGTTTTCCATTTGTCGCATGCATATGCAGGTGCGAACCCTTGGTACCAGGGTGGAACTTTTGTAGTCGGCATTTAGGGAGACACGTTCTTAGAGTGCTATGAGGGTCCCCTTTTCTTCGTGGGGCTTGATTAGCCGTGCGCTCAATTGCACGGGGTTCTTTGGGCTTGATGCGAAGAAGAGTTGAGTTGTGTTGAGTGCCCCGCTTGGTGGGAGGCATTCCATCTGGCGGGTTATTCTTACGTGTACGGCCAAATTGGTGCACCCCTGCAGGGATAAATCTTCTCGAGAAGCCGTGTTTTCCGCGGTTATGGTTGACTTGGTGAAAGTACTGGCTAACAAGTACTCAGAACAACTTACACCTAACTAATGATAACTTGACTAGTAATAGTCTTATTGACACAATAACTTGACCCATCATTAATCCAACTGTGTGAGTTATCCTTGGATTTCTTCTTTGGATAAGGGGCGAGATCCAGGATGGGGTTGTTTGGAGTTAGTTGGTAGTTGGTTCCGATACGCTATCTCATCTCTTTTCTGTTAGCCGGAAGTTGTAGTATGTTCTGTAGTTGGTTAGTGCAGCCAGCTGCCGCATCTTTTGTATCACCCTTTCTTCCGTTGAACCCAAAGCATCTGTGCTTGATGTTGTGGGGTACACTTTGGTGAACTGTGAGTCTTGCTTGCCAGTACGTTTATGTACTGACCCCTTTGGGGCTGTGGTTTCCGCAGACTACGCTTACGAGGATCCCCGTGATGGCTACTACGTGGAGTTTGACGAGGCTGCTGACGAGTAGATAGCGGACCCGGGCAGGATCCGAGACATCGTGGATGGGCTCCGTCTTTTCGTTTCCGGCTTCTTAAGCCTATTTGGATCTTGTCTGTACTCAGACATTTTGGATGCTTCCGCTGTGTTGTAATGATGATATGTTGGGACATGTGTCCTCTGGATGATTGTATTTGCTATCTCTGCTCTAGTGAGAGCTATTTGCAACTTATTTCAATCTTTTGTGTCTTAGAGATATGTGGTGATATCAGTTGTTCTAATGCCGTTGACGTACCATGTGTGTATGTTATGAAGTACGTCAACGGAAGTGTCCTGATTTCTATGGGATGGTTTACGCAGACGATGGATAGTAGAGAATGGTTGTCACACGTTTACGTGTTGGCCTGCTCATATTGAGATGCGGGTGCCGGTATGACCCGTAAGCCATTTGTTCTACTGTTTAGCGGGCTGTGAGTATCCTCTAGAAGTCAGGGTGCGACAAATGGTATCAGAGCCTGTCTGCCTGTAGGATCCCTTTTATTGGTCGCAGTTGAGTCTAGAAACTATTTTGTAGCTATATAGGAAAAATGAAACGTGAGAGTAGGAATTATGTTCCTTTTCTTCTTTCCCCACCCACCCTCCCTTTTCTGGTAAGGAAGTGCAACGTTGTTTTCTCTTCTCACCTAAACTTTCAAGTTAGGATTTCTCGTATCCTGGTTTCTCTAGGATAGTTATATCTACTAGACCATAGGAATGGAGGTGGTTGTGACATGATTTATCATGTTGCCTACTCACGATTGAGAACGGAGGCGTGTAAGCCCCGGAAGCAAATCCTCTATTCCTTAAGCAGTAGATATTGATCCTTTAGAAGCCTGGATGGGTTTTCCGTAGTACCTCAGGAGTGTTTTGGTCTCGTGTTTCCCGATGTTGCTTCGATATCCTGTTCTTCTCAACATCCTTTTCGTCCGTTGAAACCTTGTTGTTGCTTTCCACTTCAGTTCTTCTACCGGCGTCTAATCAAAACTTCCCCGATCATCTGCAGATGGATCTCAGGTTCTACCCACAGGTGGTTCGGATGACTCGTTGCGAGAGCACTGCCGGTTATCCGGAGATGCTGAGGGACATGGTCACTTATCTGGGGTTCCGTTGGGCACCAGAGTACCAGGTCCACGACCAGCAGTGAGAGTTTGACCAGACCTACTACCAGGCTATCGTCTACATTCTGTCAGATGATGGCATGAGCGTTGTCCACCGCTACGAGGCAGTAGGTTCCACAGTGGACATGGCTGTGCAGCAGGCAGCTTATGTGAGTCTCACCGTCCTTCGTGCTGACTACTGGGGATTTGACGATTCTATCTATCGCCACATCCCCGTGGTTACATCACTTCGGAGGGAGCTCACTTCACTCTCTACGACAACCTGGATGTCTACGAGCATGATAACTCCAGGCTGCACACCACCGCTCAGTTTGTGAGGCACAGTGACGCAGTTGCCAGCACACTCTCTCAGGAGTTGGCTTCAGTCAGAGAGCAACTCTACCTTGCTTTGACTCGTCTGGCGACTTACACCACAGACTTTGTTGGAGATGAGCGCTTTGCACATTTCGATCAGCCAGTTGGTCGTCGTCTGCCAGATGCTGGAGGTTACGAGCCGATCAGAGGTCCACTACTCAACCTCGGTGCTGGGTACACTGGGATTCCACGCTTTGGAGCACAGGGAGTCGACGCTATGTACTTCACCACACCTAGAGTCGCTCTCAGACCACGTCAGATCTATGTAGATCGTCGTTCTACCTACTTTCGTGTGCGTGCTCCTCACCGTACCTCTCGCCGTACTCCTAGTCGCCGTCCTGCGTGATGAGCATGGGAGTACCGATGTATCCATTCTTAGCTATGTTTAGTTATCATTTGGCTTTCGAACCATTTATGGTGTGTTGGATATTCTGATGTATTTGAACATGTGATGATGTACCTGTTGGTTATCTATTCATGCGTCGGAATAATCTCTCTTTCGGTTTCCAAGTCTATCCTTTTATATTGTTGTGCTAAAATGCATGTCTATTCAGGATGCCGCCAACAAGGAACACCCCGCCTGAGCCACCGCCAATCACGGAGCTGTTGACTCAGATGACCCAAGTCATGGCACAGATGGCCTAGTTTCAGACTAACCAGCACAACAACCAGAATGCTCCACGAGTCAGTATCAAGGAGTTTCTTAGTCTGGGCCCGAGAGCTTTCGTGGCAACACGCGAGCCTCTTGATGCTGATGACTGGATCCGTGAGATAGCTAAGGCTCTGGAGATTGCTCACGTTGCTGAGGAAGACAAGGTCAAGTATGCATCCTATCTGCTGAAGGGTCAGGCAGCTACGTGGTGGGAAAACTACCAGACCATGAGAGCTGGATACCCAATCACCTGGGGTTATTTCAAGGAAGCTTTCCTGAAGCACCACATTCCAGATGGTCTCATGGAAAGGATGCGTGAAGAGTTTTGCTCTCTCAAGCAGGGCAAGCTGGACGTCATTGGCTATCAGAGTGAGTTCAATCGCCTCGCTCGTTACGCTGGTGATGAGGTGTCCACTGAGGCTAAGAAGATGGCAAGGTTCCGCAGAGGTTTTAACCCGGAACTCAAGTACGCACTCACCAACATCAAGGCCAACAACTTCGAGGAGCTCGTTAACACCGCGCTCAATGAAGAAAATGGGCGCAAGGCGTTCGAGGAGTCTCGCAAGCACTCGCGTGAGGGTGGTTCCTCCTCCAACATGACCACCCCTCCGCAGAAGCGCCGCATCAGGGTGCCAAATGGTGCTGTCACTCGGGCTCCATATGCCCAAGCTTCTCCAGGCTTCGCTCCCCGCCCACCCAACCCTGTTTAGATGCATGATCAGAGGGCTTCGATGGGGCAGCCAAGGCCAGGGCCTCCTCGTGTCGTCACTTGCTACAAGTGCAAGCAGACGGGGCACTACGCTGACAAGTGCACGCAGAGGCAGCTACCTCCACCACCACCTCATCCCAACACAAACCAGGCAATGGTGCGCGCTCCCCCGCCTAAGGCCTTCAACTCCAACAACAGGCCTGTCGGGAGGACCGCAAGGGTGAATCATGTCAAGATCGACAAAGCTAAGGAATCTCCTGACGTCGTTCTCGGTATATTACCCGTAAACTCTTTTCCAGCTAAAGTGTTGTTTGATACCGGAGCATCGCATTCTTTTGTGTCAAAGATTTTTGCCGCAACATACAACCTAATGGTGGTTCCACTAAGCAATCAAATCACTGTTCACTCAGCGGGATCGCAAATGTCGACTTCCAAGATAAGTAAGGACAATCAAATCCTAATTGGAGGCCACATTTTCCTTGCTTCACTCATGTTGCTGGGAAGTTCTGACATTGATGTCATTCTTGGTATGGATTGGCTGAAAGCTAATAAAGCTACGATTGACTGTGCTCAGAAGTCAATAACTCTGTTCCACCCCTCTGGCCAGATAGTCTATTCTCCAAATGAATCAAGTTCCATTCAGCTATGCACCCTCGATGCAAAACCTCTACCTCTACTTGAAAATGTTCCGGTGGTTTGTGAATTCCCTGACGTATTTCTAGAAGAGTTGCCAGGGATGCCTCCGGACAGAGCAATTGAGTTCGTGATCGAGCTTGAACCAGGTACTGCTCCAATCTCTAAGCATCCATACAAGATAGCTCCTCCTGAACTGAAATTGTTAAAGGAGCAAATCGATATGTACATGGAAAAAGGTTACATTCAACCTAGTTCCTCGGCTTGGGGTTGCCCAACTCTGTTCGTTGCGAAGAAGGATCAAACAAAGAGACTCATTGTTGACTATCGTCCTCTTAACGAGAAAACCATCAAAAACAAGTATCCAATTCCTCGTATCGATGATCTTTTTGATCAACTTGCTGGAGCCTCAATATTCTCCAAGCTGGACTTGAGAATGGGTTACCATCAAATAAAGATCAGAAAGGAAGATATTCCAAAAACAGCTTTCACCACTCGGTACGGTTTATATGAATACACCGTCATGTCCTTTGGTCTCACCAATGCACCGGCGACTTTCTGTCAACTCATGAATTCTGTCTTCCATGAATACCTCGACAAGTTCGTTGTGGTATATCTTGATGACATCCTTGTCTACTCAAAATCCGAGGAAGAGCATGAAGAGCATCTTCGTCTCACTCTCATGAAACTTCGCGAGCATCGTCTATATGCCAAATTCTCCAAATGTGAGTTCTGGATTCCAGAAGTTGCGTACCTTGGTCATGTCATCTCTGCCAAGGGCATAGCCATTGATCCAGAAAAGGTTAAAGCAATTGTTGATTGGAAACCTCCTAAGACGGTGAAGCAAGTACGAAGTTTTCTTGTCTTGGCTAGCTATTGCCGTCGTTTCGTCCAAAACTTCTCCAAGATTGCCAAACCTCTCACTGACCTAACAAAGAAGGACAAGAAGTTCGTTTGGTCTCCACAATGTGATGAAAGTTTCAATCTCCTGAAGGCTAAACTCACTTCTACACCAGTTCTGGTTGGCCCAAATACTACCAAACCTTTCCAGATATTCTGTGATGCTTCTCTCCAAGGTCTAGGTGCAGTTCTTATGCAAGAACGTCAAGTTGTGGCTTATGCTTCACGTCAGTTGAATGCACATGAGCAAAATTATCCCACTCATGACCTTGAACTTGCAGCAGTTGTGTTTGCCCTCAAGAAATGGAGGCAATACTTGTTGGGTAATCGCACTGAAATCTTTTCCGATCATAAGAGTCTGAAATACATCTTCACTCAACCAGATCTAAACCTCAGGCAAAGGAGATGGATTGAAAAGATTAAAGACTTTGATCTTACCATTTCTTACACTCCAGGCAAGGCTAATGTTATGGCCGATGCTCTCAGTCGCAAGTCGTATTGCAATAATCTCATGATCATGGAAAGCCAACCTCCTCTTCATGAAGAATTCCAGAAGCTGAACCTTGGTCTTGTTCCTCAAGGTTATCTTGCGAACTTGACAGCCAGTCCAACTCTCGAGGACAAGATTCGTTCTGAACAACTTCGTGATGCTGAAATCAAGAAGATGGTAGAACACAACAAAGAAGGCAAGGAGAAATTTAAGTCCTTCTCAATTGATGACAAAGGAACTGTGTTCTTCGAAGGACGCATTGCAGTTCCTCAAGTTCAAAGTATCAAAGATATCATTCTCAAGGAGGCTCATGAAACTCCTCTCTCCATACACCCTGGAAGTACAAAGCTGTACCAGGATCTCAAGACACTGTATTGGTGGCCTGGCATGAAACGTGAAATTGCTCAATACGTTTCTGAATGCGACGTTTGTCAACGTGTTAAGGCGGTTCATCAGAAAACAGCCGGTCTTCTCCAACCTCTGAAAATTCCTGAGTGGAAGTGGGACATGATTGAAATGGACTTCGTCACTGGTTTCCCAAAGTCCAAGAAGGGCAACGATGCAATCTTCGTTGTCATTGATCGTCTTACTAAGGTAGCTCACTTCTTTCCTGTCAAAGAAACAATCTCAGCTAGCCAGTTAGCAGAGCTCTACACAGCAAAGATTGTTCCTCTTCATGGTGTTCCATTGGAAATAAGCTCAGACCGTGGAAGCATATTCACTTCTCATTTCTGGAAAAGCTTTCAAGAAGCATTGGGCACCAAACTTCTGTTCAGCACAGCCTATCACCCTCAGTCTCAAGGGAAAGTCGAAAGAGTCAATCGGATTCTCGAGGATATGCTCAGAGCATGTGGTCTCTCCTTTGGCATGAAATGGGAGGAATGCCTTCCATATGCTGAATTCTCCTACAACAACAGCTTCCAGGCAAGCCTAGGCATGGCACCATTTGAAGCTCTCTATGGCCGCAGATGCAGGAGTCCAATCAATTGGTCTGGAGCTGGTGAACGTTCACTCTTAGGCTCTGACATTGTTAAGGAAGCCGAGGAGAAAGTTCGCATCATTCGTGACAATCTCAAGATTGCTCAGTCTCGTCAGAAAAGCTACTATGACAGCAAGCACAGGGATATGATCTATGCACCTGGTGACAAAGCATATCTCCGTGTAACTCCCCTCAGAGGCACTCATCGTTTTGGTGTGAAAGGAAAACTTGCACCAAGATACATTGGTCCTTTCAACATTCTCTCAAGGCGTGCGGAAAATGCCTATCGTCTTGAACTTCCAAAAAACTATCCAAGGTGTACGATGTGTTTCACGTGTCACAGCTCAAGAGGTGTTTCAAAGATCCAGATCGTGCAGTTGATCATGATTCCATTGAACTGCAAGATGATCTATCTTATGAGGAGCACCCTATTCGTATTCTCGATGAGACCGAGCGTAAGACTCGCAACAAGAGCACCAAGTTCTTGAAAGTGCAGTGGTCCCATCATTCCGATAAAGAGGCAACGTGGGAGACCGAAGAGGATCTTCGCAAGAAGTATCCGGACCTTTTCTCTTCTCAGTAGGAATCTCGGGGCGCGATTCCTTCAAGGGGGGGGGGGCGTTTTGTAACATCCCAAGTGAAAACCACCCCTAGGATGTTTGTTTCTTGCTTTATTATTGTTTTGCATCATGGCATCTTAATCATTGCATTTGTTTTCCTTTTGTTTGCATCTGTTTTCCTTTGTTTTCCCATTTGAAATTCAAACAATATTCAAATGCTTTGTTTCATACTTGCTCTGTTACAGTTTTCCAAATAAAAAGTTCAATCAAAACATTCATTGTTTCCATTAAACCATAAGGTTCAAACTATTCAAAATTATGGCTTTTAATAATTCACTTAATTCAATTTGCATTCAAATTCAAATAAAATTCCAACAGCAACCATTGAAATTTATGAGAATTACAAAACATTTCCACTCAATTTGTTTCAAATAAACTTGAGTGTCCAAAACTAATTAAATGTTTCTTTTTAATAAATCACTTAATCTCAAAAATTCATTCAAAGTTCAACCAAAATACAAACAGCAAAATATGTTGAAATATTTGAAAACCAAAGCATGCACATGTTGCTGTTGCAATAAACATCCTATAAAAAATTATCACTAAATTTTCCTAACCCAAAACCTATTCTTTTTCTTCCTTTTTCAAATCAGCAAAAAAAAAAAAACAGAGCAAAATCAAAAAAAAAAGGCACAGAGAGAGAGAGGCAGTGGGCTGTGCACACACGCATGGCCCAGCCCACCTTTTCTTTCCCCACGGCCCGTACCCCTTCGCCCTTCTTCTCCATGTACGGCAGGGCATCGGGCACCTCCACGTCGACGGCCGCGCGCAGCAACGGCCGTGAGCAGCCCCTAGCCCCCTATAAACCTACCCCCTAGCTCCGTGAGCTGCCCTAGCCCCTACACCTCTCTCCCCCTCGAGCGCCGCCGCATTTCTCTCTCAGCTCGCTGTCCACCTCTCTGAACCTCACCACCGCGCCACCCTCCTCTGTTCTTCCGGTGATCGCCGCCGGGATGCCCTCCTTTCCCTCCGGTTAGCAGCGGGAACGGATCCCCCGCTGTTCCCACTTCATCATCGACACCTCATCGAGCCCGGAGACCTCCTGGATCGCCGCCGCCGTCCTCGACATCGCCGGCCACCGCACTGCCCCGAGCCTCTGCTTCCTCTCCAGCCGGCGGTGAGCACGCCATCTTCCCCACCTCCTCCTTCCTCTCTGCATCTCGAGCACCTGCACGCGGCCACCGCAGCACCACCCCACGGCAGCACGAGCACGGCAGCAGTCGCCGCCGGTGAGCTGCCACCGCGCCCTCTGTCGAAGTTCAGAAGAATGACCTGCAGAAAATTCAGTTAGAGCACGAACTGAAGAATAATCTCACCCCGTATCCCTTACCTAACAAAGAGCGAAAAACACCACAGTGGTAGCAACGCTGCCGCGCGTGCCCCAGGGCGCAGGTTCGAGCCCTGCCCCGCGGGAATTAAACCCCCCTTTTTGCACATTGACACGCTGGCAGGCAGGGGCCACCTGTCTGTGGCAGTGGTGGCCACGCGTGCTGCCACGCGGGCCACGCTGGCCCAGGGCCCCCTCGTCAGTGGCCTGGGCTGGGCCACTGCGAGGTAGAAAAGGTTTTTTCAGGCCTTTTCTATTTAAAACAAGTCCTTTTGTCTTTTACAAAATAGTCCCTGTTTTTAATATGCTAATAACTTTTAATTTCTAAATCCAAATAATGTAAATAAAATATGTTTGCTGAACCAAATTAAATTCTCTATCTGAATACATCATTTTTTTTTTCTGTTTTGCACATTTCAAATTGTTTCAAATTTTAAATTCAAACAAACCATTTCAAATTTGATTAAGTGCATAACTAATTCAAACTTAATTCAAATAACACGAATAAAATATGTTTTCCATGCCATTTTGAACCACCTTTCCAAATATAAACTTTGTTTCAAGTTTTGAATAATTAAAATTTCTTAAATAATTTAAACCTTGTTTAAATCATTTAAATTTGCTAAATTCATAACTTGCTCAAATTAAATTATTTTTGAACATGTAAAATATGTTTTCAAACCAGAAAAACCTAAACTTTTCAAATATGAATTTGGTTTAATGTTTTGAAAAAATAAAAAATTCAAATAAATTCATACTTGAATTTAATTCATTTAAATCTTGTTTAACTTGTTTAATTCATAAATAACTCATCTTAATTCTTTTCCCAATAATTGAAACATGTAATCCACCTAAAATTTTGTGTACTTTCCAAATATGAATTTTGTTATTTGTTTTGAACAATTAAAATTGATGAAAACAACAAATGCTTGTGTAACACCTTTAAGGAACCAAATTCCTTAACTTAATAACTAAAATTCCAAACTTGGTAAACCTTATTCCAAAATTGTTTCTATTGTTGTTATTTTTCTGTTTTCCTCATCCATGCATCATACTAATCCACTTTCACATGTTGATTAGTTGTAAAACAATTATTCCAACCTTAATTCATGGGCTTTCCATATGCAATCCAAATTGCCTGTGGATCCATTTAATTATGTTATGTTACCATGTCAAATAGTTTATTTTTATGCATCAATTAAATGGTCATGCATCATCCCATGTTTGTGCATTATGCCATGTTATTGATTGCTTGTCTCTTTGCGTTGTTTGTTTGCTTCTTCTCGAATAGACGACGACGTTGAGACAGACGATACTTACGACACCCCTTCTGAGGATCTAGCTCAGTACCAGGCTGCTGAGTTTGCAGGCAAGTATTCACTCACATGAACCATTGTGTTCCTTTCAACATTGGTTACCGATACTTTCCGTTGTCTATTCTGCTAGCCTTATGAATAGTTGCTTCTGTTACGAACCTATCACATGTTATCCTTAACCCTGATATAGCCTCACCTCCACACCTATAACCCCATTGCTTGTTGCTCGTGTCTTACTAGCATGCTTAGGGTTGTTTTGCTCGAGTCTGTTACCCGTTACTTTCCGTTACTATATATCTATTATGTTCTGGGGCTCGAGGTTTAAAAAACAATCATGCTAATTGTTATGGTTAATAATAACTTGATGATAAGGCACCGGCAGGAGGCCGGGCGTGGTTTTGAGGCCTGCTAGTGTCGACCCTAATTAGGAAAAGGGTCTTGTCTACTGATCCATGATGAGCGCACTAACCGCATGCGGGAAGCGTGTATGGGCGCCCCCCTCAATTTGATTCGATTCGCATCTCGTCCAAATCGCCTCATTTAGTTCGGGTTTTCCATTTGCCGCATGCATATGCAGGTGCGAACCCTTGGTACCAGGGTGGAACTTTTGTAGTCGGCATTTAGGGAGACACGTTCTTAGAGTGCTATGAGGGTCCCCTTTTCTTCGTGGGGCTTGATTAGCCGTGCGCTCAATTGCACGGGGTTCTTTGGGCTTGATGCGAAGAAGAGTTGAGTTGTGTTGAGTGCCCCTCTTGGTGGGAGGCATTCCATCTGGCGGGTTATTCTTACGTGTACGGCCAAATTGGTGCACCCCTGCAGGGATAAATCTTCTCGAGAAGCCGTGTTTTCCGCGGTTATGGTTGACTTGGTGAAAGTACTGGCTAACAAGTACTCAGAACAACTTACACCTAACTAATGATAACTTGACTAGTAATAGTCTTATTGACACAATAACTTGACCCATCATTAATCCAACTGTGTGAGTTATCCTTGGATTTCTTCTTTGGATAAGGGGCGAGATCCAGGATGGGGTTGTTTGGAGTTAGTTGGTAGTTGGTTCCGATACGCTATCTCATCTCTTTTCTGTTAGCCGGAAGTTGTAGTATGTTCTGTAGTTGGTTAGTGCAGCCAGCTGCCGCATCTTTTGTATCACCCTTTCTTCCGTTGAACCCAAAGCATCTGTGCTTGATGTTGTGGGGTACACTTTGGTGAACTGTGAGTCTTTCTTGCCAGTACGTTTATGTACTGACCCCTTTGGGGCTGTGGTTTCCGCAGACTACACTTACGAGGATCCCCGTGATGGCTACTACGTGGAGTTTGACGAGGCTGCTGACGAGTAGATAGCGGACCCGGGCAGGATCCGATACATCGTGGATGGGCTCCGTCTTTTCGTTTCCGGCTTCTTAAGCCTATTTGGATCTTGTCTGTACTCAGACATTTTGGATGCTTCCGCTGTGTTGTAATGATGATATGTTGGGACATGTGTCCTCTGGATGATTGTATTTGCTATCTCTGCTCTAGTGAGAGCTATTTGCAACTTATTTCAATATTTTGTGTCTTAGAGATATGTGGTGATATCAGTTGTTCTAATGCCGTTGACGTACCATGTGTGTATGTTATGAAGTACGTCAACGGAAGTGTCCTGATTTCTATGGGATGGTTTACGCAGACGATGGATAGTAGAGAATGGTTGTCACACGTTTACGTGTTGGCCTGCTCATATTGAGATGCGGGTGCCGGTATGCCCCGTAAGCCATTTGTTCTACTGTTTAGCGGGCTGTGAGTATCCTCTAGAAGTCAGGGTGCGACAATTGATCCTCCTTGTAGCTCTTCATGTTGCCACCAAGTTGAAAGTGAAGAGCCTTCTATTGCTTGAGTCTTGTTTTCCATTTGCTAACTTGATGGATTCGTGAAGCAAGAATAGGGGGATGGAGGAGTAGATAGAAAACTATAGTACTAGTGTTTGAGGTTCACTACTTGGTCTCTTATATGGTTTACATACTAGGGACTTGGTCTTGGATTCAAAATGGCCACAACAAACAATGGTAGAAAGAATAGAAACAAAATCTAAGGCATGATCAACTAGTGGTTCACTAAGATGTATTTTTGGTCCAACTTACAAGGAAATGGTTCAAGGTTGTCCAAAAGGTTTAGGTACTGATGTCTCTGATTCAAGGTTACCAAAAGGAGCAATTTTACTTAAGGGAACATATTCTAATTATTTATAGAATTAATTCTATGCCAAAACTACTTAAATATACTACTTAATTCTAATTTCTAAACTAACTTGTTCAAAAATTATTTTTGAATAGAGGATATGAAAGTACACAACCTGAGGTTTCTAAATATATTTTATTTGAAATTTTTGGATTTGTAGAATTTGAATTATGCCAAAATTCGTCAAACAAGCATATTTAAATTTGGACCAATTTAAGTTTGTCAAATTTGAATTTTAATAGTGCTATAAGATTCTACAAATCTAGGGGATTTTAAAAAGTCCAAGTTTGCTAAATTTGGGCTTATGGTTAAAAAGATATGATAGATCTAAGGTACAGGGGCTTTTCTGCAAAATTTACAGTCTAATTTTATTCAGAAATAATTCCAGAGATAGTTGTTCCGAAAATGGCTTATCTCTCGCGTAGGGCGATGGACTGGAACTGGGCTTGGGCCGGTTGTGCGCTACGTTGAGCGACGGATATTGTTTTAACGTGCACGCTGAGTTGGCGCTCTCTGTTTGGCCCGTACCGATTCGTTAAGTGAATCTATCGCATCCACAGGATGCAGATCGGATGGTGGGGGGCTAGGGTTACCTCGCCGGCGGCGGGACGACCGAAAAAGAAGTGGACGACGGTAATTCGGTGGCCTGAGGCTCTAATCTCGACGGCGGCGACGCTGGAGAGGGTCCTAGGGGTCGGGGAAGCCACCACGGGGATCAACGCGTCACGGCGGACTCGCGGGTGGCCACAGCGCGTGCTTGCGCTTCCGGGAACGATGGCGCAACGCGGACGGTGCAGCGACGAGCTCCGGCGACCTCGGTTACACACGGCGCGGTCGAATCCCTGCAGCAAAAACCGCGAGGATAGACTCAGTATGTGCGCGGGGATAAGGGAAAGGAGAGGAGGGAGGAAACTGGGCCGGGGACCTTCTCCCAACGCCGGAATCGAGCCGGGACGGTGGCGGATGCAGTGGACTCCGGCGAGGGATTTCTCCGGCCCTCGGGCTTGGTTAACTTGGACTCCAGAGGGGAATTGCGGAGGGGGGAGAGGGATTTGTAGCCATGGGATCGGCGCAATGAATTCAACGAAGAAACGCTCGAATTTACGGGGATTCAATTCGGCCTGAAACGGAAGAAACAACAACTGCCGGGGCTTGATGATAATGACATCATCATATTTTTTTCCTTTTTTCCTGTTTTCTTATTTATTTTGTATCTTTTGATTTATAAATCCAAAACACATCAAATAAATTTCTAAAATCTTGAAACGAAATTTTCTTTCAACTAAGCATGTTTGAAAACAATTTTGGACACATTTTAATTTTTTAAATTTGAAAATATATGTAATTCACTAATAGTACTTAATACAATTTTTAAATTAGAAAAAAATAATAAAATGAGGTTTTGATTAAATAAAATTTCAGAGACAATAAACATGTCAAATACTATTTTTGAAATTCATTTTACCTCACTTTCATATTTTATAAATTTAGCATTTCAGTGTTTACTAATAGTAACTTAATTCCATTTTAAAATAGAAAATTAAATAAATATAAGAAGTGGTTTAATAAAATTTGGAAAAATCCCACAAGTCATAATATTGTTTCTAAGTCTTATTTTATGTTATTTACAAAGAAAATCATTGTATATTCACTCCTTTGTGTTTAAAACTTGGAATAACTTTTTCATATCAATAAATAGTTGTTATTCTCATAAAATAATTTTGAGGCATAAAAATTATTAGAGATAATAATTCTCTGGTTTCAAAATCTATAAAACATTTTCAAAGTAACAGTTGATTTGAAAACATGTTATAAAATAAGGTTTTCTAAGATAAACGAATTTCTTTGATTAATGAAAATTTTGAATGGGCTTTTAGGGTTTAGGAAAATAGAGGCCTATTGGATTCTTAATTTCAGTTTTCATTCATTTATGTATTGTTTCCTTTTTATTTCTTGCATCTCATTGGTTTTTGGTGACTTGCATAACATGAAAACAAAAAGTTTCAATTTTTAGTGATTTTTGGACTTTCCAAAAATCAGGGATGTTACAGACTACCACCCTTAAAAGAAATCTCGTCCCGAGATTTGGGAAGGCTAGAAAGAAAGATTAGGTTTGGGTAACTGGGTTCCAAAATAACTAGGTGGGCTACCACCCTTAAAAGAAACTTTTGTGGGTAGTCTATTTTCATAGATTGGTGTGTAGATTGATTTGAGATTGGCTTGAGTAGAAATTTCCTTCATGGTAGAGTTATAGACCAACATAGATCTGTTGAAATACCTTTGACTCTGAGAGGTCACTCTTTGGGTCAATCAAAAGTCTTTGGGTTCCTCTCAACTTGTTCTTTTGATGTCTTTAGTATTCTTCCTTCTTGTTGTCATCCTTGAAGGCAAACACCATGCTATTTCTAAAGAAACTCTCATGGTAGGCAAAATCTTCCATTGCTTGATATCTCCAAGGTTGGCTTGATCCTCACCAAAAATAGTACGTTTCGGTAACAATAACATAGGGTCATTATTGTATTCTACCATTCTATGGTTCAGGTTTAACATCGTCGTCTCTCTAATAGGTATGTCACTCAGATTTACCATTCCTCATAACAAAGGTGAATAATGTGAGTATTTATCATGGGGGCCAATCCATATTGCACTCAATCATTACCTTGTACTTAGATTGGTGAATCTCGTATAATAACACTAGGTCACCTCACTTGTCTATCAGAAAGTTTCCAATCTGTAAGGCAAACTTGAGCTAACTATCATTTCTCAACTAGTGGGTTGCGTAAAACTCTTATGTAACACGAACTGGATAGTTGTGTTTCTTCATTATTTCTTCTCTTCGTGTAGTTGGCTCTGAAATCTTCATAGCTCATGCAACTTGGGGTTCACTTGTCTTTCTTCACTTGTTGATTGGCTTGCTGCTCCTTATGATGTAGTTGGCATTGATCATGGATGTGATTGTTCCTTCACACAAAAGGATCTTCAAATATGTGACATTCCTCAATTGTATGACTTGTCTCTATAGAGAACTAGTCTTGACATTCTTGGGTGAAAGGTTTGCTGTTGCACTTCATGTGGTAGCCCAATATGGTTGGTAAATGGGTATGGGTTTTGGTTTGGCTTATCATGGAAGAGTAGAGATTAGAAAGATACTAAAGAAATTCCTATCCCAGCACAGCATATCAAGAAAACTAATCTTGAAAACAACACATAACAAACATATAGCAACACATTCATCACACCGAACAACAAGGTTTTTAGAGAACACTAATATTGTCATACCACACTCATTGGTAGGATCAATACACTAACGCGCTAACGTGGTTCTAACAGAGTAAATAGATTGGTGGTCTCATCTATATCTTCTTGAGCTTTTCTTCAGATTCTTCAATTGTCTTGAGTGTAGATCTTCATGTGGTGAAAATACTTCTTGCACTTCATGGTATAGTCTTCAACATTCATGTCTTGATGATATTGAAGAGGGAGGTCATCCAGAAAATTTTGAAGGTGAATAATAGATGAGATGATATGATAAGAATTAAGATGATTGTTTTGTTTCTAGACAGTTTCAACATAGAAAGTTTGCAATCCTAGGGTGATCAATGGGTTATTAACAACTTCTTGCAAATTGTATATTCACTATAGTGAGAAGGACAATGCACCCGCAAGCCAATCAGGGAACGGTCTCGTGTCCGTGGACACGTAAAGTTGTTCGGGCCGCTTCATCTCACTATTCTGCTAGGATCCAAAATACTCTAAGGAGATAACAACATGATCAAAAATGGCTTCCAAACCTAAGGGTCTCGAATCCTAAAGCAACACGATGCTCTGATACCATTTTTTAGCATTCCCACATCTAAATAATGTAAGAACATCTGTGTTAGTGTGCTAGTCCCTGGATCAATTGCTAGCACCACAGTACAAAATGAAATATCATGCAAATGCATCAAATTCTATTACATCGCATGATCCAGTGTTTACAAAATAGGATTACAACTTGCATAGTCTTAGAAGACTAGCAAAAAAAAAGAACTACAGCGGAAAAAATAGAACAACATTAAGCCCATCTTCTTCATGTGCCACAGGCAAAACATGTTGGCGATAGTCTCGATATCCTAAACGTAATCCTCACTCGTCTTCAGAAACATCTGCAATATGGAATATGCAGCCACAAGGGAGTCAATACAATTTAATGTATTGGCAAGTAACACTATGGTGGATATAAATGGCAAGACTAATACTACATGCTTATTTGGACAATGGAGTTTATGCTAAGTTTGCATAAAGCTAGTTTTCTCCTATCAATTTTGTAAAACCAACTTTTCTTTTCAAAAGGGTGGAAACCTTGGATTAAGATCCAAGCACCACAATACTGTTCACTTGGTCAAAATTTTACTTATTGAAATTGATGATGAGATTCTTCCGTCATTCCTTGTCCAGCTGCTCATAGTTGTCCATAACCGGGGACACGGCTAAGATCTTAGTTTTTTGACTCTGCAGAGGTTGTGCACTTTCACCCTTTGTCTTCAATTAGCCCAAACATCCTATACACCCGGAGTGCATAAGGGAAAGGAGAGAATTGAGACGAGATCTTTCAGAAGAAGGAGTTCAACCCACCGGCAAGACCCGTTCCACCTATAATTATGCTACATCTTCTTGTCAAGCCTGGGCTAAACCCTCACAACTTAGTTGATCAAGACAGAGCCCATATGTCAAAAGGCTGCACGGGAAGCTACTAAACTTAGAAGGACATAGTAATCTCTTTGTTCCTGGGTGGCCATCCGCAAGTGACAACCTCAAGTGGAATAACCCTTTGAAAAGGGCCCTGAGGCAACACTCAACATAAACCAGTCTTACCACTTCCACCCAGGTGGTTCATTTATTAGTTATACTTAGAATTTTTCCTCAACATCTAGTAAAACAATCCGTAATATGGCATAGCATCTACGAAGTTCTAAGTCTATCAAAATAACAAGGGTAAAAGAGATGGCTACACACTACTAGGATAATAGCATGGCATAATATAACTTATTTAAAATCCCTATCATGCATACTACTCAAAATCAACTAATGCATATAGAAAATAATGGGTAGTTGATGGTGTGTTACTTGCCTTGTTGAAGTTGGCGAAGACATTCACACTCTCTTCACAAAAGATCGTTGCTCTCCGTACAATCTATTCATTGAAAACACAATAACAAAATAAACAAGCATCCTAGCAATCAAACACATAAGTGGAGAAAGCAAACAGAGCAAATAACATAACAAAGGAGTTGGACCAAGTTGCTAGGAAAATGTCGCACCCGGACTTCTAGGGGATACTCACAGTCCGTTAAACAGTAGATAAATGGCTTACGGGGCATACCGGCACCCGCATCTCAATATGAGCAGGCCAACACGTAAACGTGTGACAACCATTCTCATACTATTCATCGTCTGCGCAAACCATCCCGTAGAAATCCAGATACTTCCATTGACGTACTTCAAAACATACACACATGGTACGTCAACGGCATTGGAACAAGTGATATCACAACAGATCTCTACGACACAAAAGATTGAAATAAGTTGCAAATAGCTCTCATTAGAGCAGAGATAGCAAATACAATCATCCAGAGGACACATGTCCCAACATATCATCATTACATCACAGCGGAAGCATTCAACATGTCTGAGTACAGACAAGATCCAAATAGGCCTAAGAGGCCGGAAACGAAAAGACGGAGCCCATCCACGAAGTCTCGGATCCTGCCCGGGTCCGCTATCTACTCGTCAGCAGTCTCGTCATACTCCACGTAGTAGCCACCATGTAGATCCTCGGAAACGTAGTCTGCGGAAACCACAGACCCAAAGGGGTCAGTACATAAACGTACTGGCAAGCAAGACTCACAATTCACCAAAGTGTAACCCGTCAACACCAAACACAGATGCTTTGGGTTCAACGGAAGGAAGGGGATATAAAAGATGCTGCAACTGGCTGCTCTAACCAACTACAGAAACAAACTACAACTTCCGGCTAACAGAAAAGGAGATAAGATCGCGTATCGGAACCAACTATAACTAACTCCAAACAAACCCATCCTGGATCTCGCCCCTTATCCAAAGAAGCAATCCGAGGATAACTCACACAGTTGAAATTATGATGGTTCAGATTATTGTGTCAATAAGCCTATTACTAGTCAAGTTGTTAATCATTAGGTGTAAGGTTGTTAATCATTAGGTTTAAGTTGTCATGAGTACTTGTTAGCCAGTACTTTCACCAAGTAGTCCATAACCGCGGAAAACACGGCTTCTCGAGAAGATTTATCCCTGCAGGGGTGCACCAATTTGGCCGTACACGCAAGAATAACCCGCCAGATGGGATGCCTCCCACCAAGCGGGGCACTCTACACAACTCAACTCTTCTTCGCATCAAGCCCAAAGCACCTTGGGCGCACGGCTAATCGAGCCCCGAAGAAAGGGGACCCTCATAGCACTCTAAGAACGTGTCCCCCTATATGCCGACTACAAAAGTTTCACCCTGGCCTGGGCTCGCAAAAACATGCATGCGGCAAATGGAAAACACGAGCTAAATGAGGCGATTTGGACGAGATGCGGATCGAATCAAATTGAGGGGGGCGCCCATACTCGCTTCCCACATGCGGTTAGTGCGCTCATCATGGATCAGTAGACAAGACCCTTTTCCTATTAGGATCGACACTAGCAGGCCTCAAAACCACGCAGGGCCTCCTGCCGGTGCCTTATCATCAAATTATTATTAACAATAACATTAGCATGATTCATTGTTTAACATCGAGCCCCCAGAACATAATGAAATAGTAATAGAAAGTAACGGATAACAGACTCGAGCAAAACAACCCTAAGCATGCTAGTAAGACACGGGCAACAAGCAAAAGGTTATAGGTATGGAGATGAGGCAATATCAGGGTTAAAGGATACATGTGATAGGTTCGTAACAGAAGCAACTAATCATAGGGCTAGCAGAATAGACAACAGAAAGTATCGGTAACCAATGTTGAAAGGAACACGATGGTTCATGTGAGTGAATACTTGCCTGCAAACCCAGTAGCCTGGTACTGAGCTAATTCCTTAGAAGGGGTGTCGTAAGTATCGTCGGTCTCAACGTCGTCGCGTATCCGAGAAGAAGCAAACAAACAATGCAGAAAGATAAACAATCAATATCATGGCATAGTGCACAAACATGGGATGATGCATGACCATTTAATTGATGCATCAAAATAACTAGTTGACATGGTAACATAACATGATTAAATGGACCCACATGCAATTGGATTGCATATGAAAAGCCCATGAATTATGGTTGAATTAATTGTTCTACAACTAATCAAATTGTGTAGGTGAATTAGCATGATGCATGGATGAGGAAAACAACAAAATAACAACAATAGAAGCAAATAGAAATAAGGTTTACCCATTTTGAAATTTTAGTTATTAAGTTAGGGAATTTTGGTTTCTTAAAAGGTGTCACACAAACATTTGTTGTTTTCACCAATTTTAATTGTTCAAAATAGATAAAAAAGTTCATATTTGATAAGAACACACAATTTTAGGTGGAATACATGTTTCACTTCTTGAAAAAGGATTTCAAATAAATTATTTATGAATTAAACAAGTTTAAGCAAGAACTAAATGAATTTAATTCAAACATGAACTTATTTGAATTTTTATTTTGTTCAAAACATTAAGTGAGATTCATATTTGAAAAGCTTATACTTTTGTGGTTTGAAAACATATGTTATATGTCCCAAAAGAATTTGTTTTGATCAAGTTATAAATTTAGCAATATTAAATGAATTAAACAAGATTTAAATCATTTAACCAATTTTAATTATTCAAAACATGAAACAAATTTTATATTTGAAAAGGTGGTTCAATTTTGCATGGAAAACATATTTCATTTGTTGAAATTGGATTTAAAATGAGCAAGTTATTATTTTGGCAATTTTAAATGCAATAAATAAGAAACAGTTGTTTTCAGCAATTTAAATTATTCAAAACAGCAAACAAAATTTATATTTGGAAAGTACATGAAAAATTGA
Organism: Alopecurus myosuroides; assembly: GCA_028641055.1. Classification (NCBI taxonomy): domain Eukaryota; kingdom Viridiplantae; phylum Streptophyta; class Magnoliopsida; order Poales; family Poaceae; genus Alopecurus; species Alopecurus myosuroides. The sequence continues at coordinate 351,601,829 of CM054058.1, forward strand.
TTGGAAAACATATTTAGTTTGTTGAATTTGGAATTTTTATGCCCAAGTTATGAATTTTGCAAGTTTAAGTGAATTAAGCAAGTTTTTAAATATTTCACCAATTTAAAATATTCAAAACAGTAAACAAAATTTATATTTGGATAGAGCATTCAATTTGGGACAGAAAACATATTAAAAAAGTTAAAATTGGAGTTAAGATGAATTAGTTAGGCATTTTACAAGATTTGGTGCAAATCTGCCATTTTTTAGTAACTAGGGACTAGAAAAATATTTTCCAGGGGCCTAGGAAGAAGTTACAGGGACTGGACTGCGATTTCTGTCAAGTTCTGGATCTGGAGAATTAAAATAAAAAGATGTTTTTATTCTGCAGGGGGTGGGATTCGATCCCCCCACCTCCTGGCTGCGCAAAGGGGTGCCTAACCAGTAGGGTAGCTGCTGTGGGTTGTGACAGAGAGGGGTACTCGGTGGGGTTAAGCTGTGGTGCGCGGAACTTACTGAATTTTTAACTGAACCTGTTCGTGCGCTTCTGTACCAGGATCGGAGGAGGCTGCCGGCGGGCTGATGGCCGCTGGGCGGCGCTCGCGTGGGGTGGCGGGTGGCGTGCGTGGCTGGGGTGGAGGAGTGAACCGAGGGGGAGAGACAGAGGGAGGAGAGGGAGGCGGTCGAGGTGCTCACCTCGAGCGCTCGAGGCAGGAGGAGGTCGGGGCAGCAGCAGGGGCGACCAGCGACTTGAGGCGATGGCGGCGGCGCATCCGGGCAGTCCCGGGCCAAGCCGAGGGGGGGAGAAGGGAGCCCGCGGTGGGGCGGCTCCATTCCCGCCCTCGCCGCGGCCGGAGGGGCCCTGACGCCGGTGATCGCCGGAGGGACTAGGGAGCTCGGTTGAGTTTCAGTACAGGGAGAGATACAGAGCAGAGGGGAAAAAGGAAGAGGGAGGAGAGAATTGGAGGCGGGGAAAGGAAGAAGGAGGGAGAAACAAAGGTGGGAGGGAGACCCTAGGGTTAGGGCTAGGTTTATAGGAGGGGAGGAGGGGAGCACAGCCGTTCCTCCATGGTCTCTGCTACGTGGAGGTGCTAGATGGTGATCGTACAGAGGAAGGAGAAAGACCGAAGGGGTATGGGCTCTGTGGGAAAGGTGGGCTGGGGGAAAAGAGATGGGCTGGCTGCTGGTTGCTCTCTCTCTCCCTCTAGCTTTTATTCTTTTTGCTATGTTTTATTTATTTTTTTTGCAGAAAATGGAAAGGGAAGAAATAGATAAGGTTTAGGGCTAGGAAAAATGTGAGAAAAATTGGGTGAGTTTATTAAGTCAAAAGCAACCACTTGCCAAGCTTGGAATTTTAGAAAGTTCAAATTCTTTTGTTGTTTGCAAATTAATTCAAATTTGAATCATCTTTATATTAAGTGGTTATTAAAAACAATAATTTAATTAGGGTGGACATATATTTTTAATTGGAAGCAAAAGGTTATGATTTTTGTGTGATTTCCATAATTTTAAATTAGGTGCTGTTTTTGGTTTGATTTGAATTTGAATGCAATTTGGAATTAATTGATCTATTAGAAGCCACCATTTTAATAGTTGACATTATGGAAATAATTGGAAGCACATGGAGTTTTGAGTTGGACTTTTTATTTGAAAAAGATTGTAACATGACAAGTATGAAACAAAGGTTGAATATTGTTTGAATTTCCATTGTGAAAACAAATAAAAACAGAGGCAAACCAAAAGAAAACAAATGGAAAAAAATGATTGTTTTGATTTGAAATATCATTTTGGAAATTGTAACATCACAAGGATGAAACAAAAGGTTTGAATTTTTGGTTTGAAATTCAAATAGAAAACAAAGGAAAACAAATGAAAACAGAGGAAAACAAAAGGAAAACAAGCAAAACAATTGCAATCAACATGATGCCATGATGCAAAACATAAAATAACAGAGAGCAAACATTCTAATGGCTATTTTTCATACTTGGGATGTTACAAAACGCCCCCCCTTGAAGGAATCGCGCCCCGAGATTCCTACTGAGAAAAGAAAAGGTCCGGATACTTCTTGGGAAGATCCTCTTGAGCTGTGACACGTGAAACACATCGTGCACATTGGATAGTTTTTCTGGAAGTTCAAGACGATAGACATTTCTGGCAACTCTTCTGGAAAGACGTCAGGGAATTTGCAAACCACCGGAACATTTTCAATTGAAGGAAGAGGTTTTGTATTGAGGGTGTATAGCTGGATAGAACTTGATTAATTTGGAGAATAGACTATCTGGAATGTGGTGATTCAGTAATGCTTCCTCGAAACAACCCCAGGTGATAGGAATGCCAGCTCTCATAGCCTGGTAGTTTTCGAAACAACAACAACCTTTCTGGCCAGATAGACTTGATATTTGGGAAGTTTTGATTAGACGCCGGTAGAAGAATTGAAGTGGAAAACAACAACAAGATTTCAACGGACGAAAAGGATGTTGAGAAGAACAGGATATCAACATCGGGGAAAACGAGAACAAAACACTCCTGAGGTACTACGGAAAACCCATCCGGGCTTCTAAAGGATCAATATCTACTGCTTAAGGAATAGAGGATCTGCTTCCGCGGCTTACACGCCTCCGTTCTCAATCGTGAGTAGGCAACATGGTAAATCATGTCACAACCACCTCCATTCCTATGGTCTAGTAGATATAACCATCCTAGAGAAACCAGAATACGTGAAATCCTAACTTGAAAGTTTAGATGAGAAGGGAAAAACAACGTTGCACTTCCTTACCAGAAAAGGGAGGGTGGGTGGGGAAAGAAGAAAAAGAACAGAATTCCTACTCTCACGTTTCATTTTTCCTATATAGCTACAAAATAGTTTCTAGACTCAACTGCGACCAGTAAAAAGGGATCCTACAGGCAGACAAGCTCTGATACCATTTGTCGCACCCGGACTTCTAGGGGATACTCACAGTCCGTTAAACAGTAGATAAATGGCTTACGGGGCATACCGGCACCCGCATCTCAATATGAGCAGGCCAACACGTAAACGTGTGACAACCATTCTCATACTATTCATCGTCTGTGCAAACCATCCCGTAGAAATCCAGATACTTCCATTGACGTACTTCAAAACATACACACATGGTACGTCAACAGCATTGGAACAAGTGATATCACAACAGATCTCTACGACACAAAAGATTGAAATAAGTTGCAAATAGCTCTCATTAGAGCAGAGATAGCAAATACAATCATCCAGAGGACACATGTCCCAACATATCATCATTACATCACAGCGGAAGCATTCAACATGTCTGAGTACAGACAAGATCCAAATAGGCCTAAGAGGACGGAAACGAAAAGACGGAGCCCATCCACGAAGTCTCGGATCCTGCCCGGGTCCGCTATCTACTCGTCAGCAGTCTCGTCATACTCCACGTAGTAGCCACCATGTAGATCCTCGGAAACGTAGTCTGCGGAAACCACAGCCCCAAAGGGGTCAGTACATAAACGTACTGGCAAGCAAGACTCACAATTCACCAAAGTGTAACCCGTCAACACCAAACACAGATGCTTTGGGTTCAACGGAAGGAAGGGGATATAAAAGATGCTGCAACTGGCTGCTCTAAACCAACTACAGAAACAAACTACAACTTCCGGCTAACAGAAAAGGAGATAAGATCGCGTATCGGAACCAACTATAACTAACTCCAAACAAACCCATCCTGGATCTCACCCCTTATCCAAAGAAGCAATCCGAGGATAACTCACACAGTTGAAATTATGATGGTTCAGATTATTGTGTCAATAAGCCTATTACTAGTCAAGTTGTTAATCATTGGGTGTAAGGTTGTTAATCATTAGGTTTAAGTTGTCCCTGAGTACTTGTTAGGCCATGTACTTTCACCAAGTAGTCCATAACCGCGGAAAACACGGCTTCTCGAGAAGATTTATCCCTGCAGGGGTTGCACCAATTTGGCCGTACACGCAAGAATAACCCGCCAGATGGGATGCCTCCCACCAAGCGGGGCAATCTACACAACTCAACTCTTCTTCGCATCAAGCCCAAAGCACCTTGGGCGCACGGCTAATCGAGCCCCGAAGAAAGGGGACCCTCATAGCACTCTAAGAACGTGTCCCCCTATATGCCGACTACAAAAGTTCCACCCTGGCCTGGGCTCGCAAAAACATGCATGCGGCAAATGGAAAACACGAACTAAATGAGGCGATTTGGACGAGATGCGGATCGAATCAAATTGAGGGGGACGCCCATACTCGCTTCCCACATGCGGTTAGTACGCTCATCATGGATCAGTAGACAAGACCCTTTTCCTATTAGGGTCGACACTAGCAGGCCTCAAAACCACGCAGGGCCTCCTGCCGGTGCCTTATCATCAAATTATTATTAGCAATAACATTAGCATGATTCATTGTTTAACATCGAGCCCCCAGAACATAATGAAATAGTAACAGAAAGTAACGGATAACAGACTCGAGCAAAACAACCCTAAGCATGCTAGTAAGACACGGGCAACAAGCAAAAGGTTATAGGTATGGAGATGAGGCAATATCAGGGTTAAAGGATACATGTGATAGGTTCGTAACAGAAGCAACTAATCATAGGGCTAGCAGAATAGACAACAGAAAGTATCGGTAACCAATGTTGAAAGGAACACGATGGTTCATGTGAGTGAATACTTGCCTGCAAACCCAGTAGCCTGGTACTGAGCTAATTCCTTAGAAGGGGTGTCGTAAGTATCGTCGGTCTCAACGTCGTCGCGTATCCGAGAAGAAGCAAACAAACAATGCAGAAAGATAAACAATCAATATCATGGCATAGTGCACAAACATGGGATGATGCATGACCATTTAATTGATGCATCAAAATAACTAGTTGACATGGTAACATAACATGATTAAATGGACCCACATGCAATTGGATTGCATATGAAAAGCCCATGAATTATGGTTGAATTAATTGTTCTACAACTAATCAAATTGTGTAAGTGAATTAGCATGATGCATGGATGAGGAAAACAGCAAAATAACAACAATAGAAGCAAATAGAAATAAGGTTTACCCATTGTGAAATTTTAGTTATTAAGTTAGGGAATTTTGGTTTCTTAAAAGGTGTCACACAAACATTTGTTGTTTTCACCAATTTTAATTGTTCAAAATAGATAACAAAGTTCATATTTGATAAGAACACACAATTTTAGGTGGAATACATGTTTCACTTGTTGAAAAAGGATTTGAAATAAATTATTTATGAATTAAACAAGTTTAAGCAAGAACTAAATGAATTTAATTCAAACATGAACTTATTTGAATTTTTATTTTGTTCAAAACATTAAGTGAGATTCATATTTGAAAAGCTTATACTTTTGTGGTTTGAAAACATATGTTATATGTCCCAAAAGAATTTGTTTTGATCATGTTATAAATTTAGCAATATTAAATGAATTAAACAAGATTTAAATCATTTAACCAATTTTAATTATTCAAAACATGAAACAAATTTTATATTTGAAAAGGTGGTTCAATTTTGCATGGAAAACATATTTCATTTGTTGAAATTGGATTTAAAATGAGCAAGTTATTATTTTGGCAATTTTAAATGCAATAAATAAGAAACAGTTGTTTTCAGCAATTTAAATTATTCAAAACAGCAAACAAAATTTATATTTGGAAAGTACATGAAAAATTGATTGGAAAACATATTTAGTTTGTTGAATTTGGAATTTTTATGCCCAAGTTATGAATTTTGCAAGTTTAAGTGAATTAAGCAAGTTTTAAATATTTCACCAATTTAAAATATTCAAAACAGTAAACAAAATTTATATTTGGATAGAGCATTCAATTTGGGACAGAAAACATATTAAAAAGGTTAAAATTGGAGTTAAGATGAATTAGTTAGGCATTTTACAAGATTTGGTGCAAATCTGCCATTTTTTAGTAACTAGGGACTAGAAAAATATTTTCCAGGGGCCTAGGAAGAAGTTACAGGGACTGGACTGCGATTTCTGTCAAGTTCTGGATCTGGAGAATTAAAATAAAAAGATGTTTTTATTCTGCAGGGGGTGGGATTCGATCCCCCCACCTCCTGGCTGCGCAAAGGGGTGCCTAACCAGTAGGGTAGCTGCTGTGGGTTGTGACAGAGAGGGGTACTCGGTGGGGTTAAGCTGTGGTGCGCGGAACTTACTGAATTTTTAACTGAACCTGTTCGTGCGCTTCTGTACCAGGATCGGAGGAGGCTGCCGGCGGGCTGATGGCCGCTGGGCGGCGCTCGCGTGGGGTGGCGGGTGGCGTGCGTGGCTGGGGTGGAGGAGTGAACCGAGGGGGAGAGACAGAGGGAGGAGAGGGAGGCGGTCGAGGTGCTCACCTCGAGCGCTCGAGGCAGGAGGAGGTCGGGGCAGCAGCAGGGGCGACCAGCGACTTGAGGCGATGGCGGCGGCGCATCCGGGCAGTCCCGGGCCAAGCCGAGGGGGGGAGAAGGGAGCCCGCGGTGGGGCGGCTCCATTCCCGCCCTCGCCGCGGCCGGAGGGGCCCTGACGCCGGTGATCGCCGGAGGGACTAGGGAGCTCGGTTGAGTTTCAGTACAGGGAGAGATACAGAGCAGAGGGGAAAAAGGAAGAGGGAGGAGAGAATTGGAGGCGGGGAAAGGAAGAAGGAGGGAGAAAGAAAGGTGGGAGGGAGACCCTAGGGTTAGGGCTAGGTTTATAGGAGGGGAGGAGGGGAGCACAGCCGTTCCTCCATGGTCTCTGCTACGTGGAGGTGCTAGATGGTGATCGTACAGAGGAAGGAGAAAGACCGAAGGGGTATGGGCTCTGTGGGAAAGGTGGGCTGGGGGAAAAGAGATGGGCTGGCTGCTGGTTGCTCTCTCTCTCCCTCTAGCTTTTATTCTTTTTGCTATGTTTTATTTATTTTTTTTGCATAAAATGGAAAGGGAAGAAATAGATAAGGTTTAGGGCTAGGAAAAATGTGAGAAAAATTGGGTGAGTTTATTAAGTCAAAAGCAACCACTTGCCAAGCTTGGAATTTTAGAAAGTTCAAATTCTTTTGTTGTTTGCAAATTAATTCAAATTTGAATCATCTTTATATTAAGTGGTTATTAAAAACAATAATTTAATTAGGGTGGACATATATTTTTAATTGGAAGCAAAAGGTTATGATTTTTGTGTGATTTCCATACTTTTAAATTAGGTGCTGTTTTTGGTTTGATTTGAATTTGAATGCAATTTGGAATTAATTGATCTATTCGAAGCCACCATTTTAATAGTTGACATTATGGAAATAATTGGAAGCACATGGAGTTTTGAGTTGGACTTTTTATTTGAAAAAGATTGTAACATGACAAGTATGAAACAAAGGTTGAATATTGTTTGAATTTCCATTGTGAAAACAAATAAAAACAGAGGCAAACCAAAAGAAAACAAATGGAAACAAATGATTGTTTTGATTTGAAATATCATTTTGGAAATTGTAACATCACAATGATGAAACAAAAGGTTTGAATTTTTGGTTTGAAATTCAAATAGAAAACAAAGGAAAACAAATGAAAACAGAGGAAAACAAAAGGAAAACAAGCAAAACAATTGCAATCAACATGATGCCATGATGCAAAACATAAAATAACAGAGAGCAAACATTCTAATGGCTATTTTTCATACTTGGAATGTTACAGAAAAGGTTCAACTAACTTCACAACAAAGGATATAACAAGTTAATGTCTTGGTCTTTTCAATTTGGGTCAAGGGCTGGACAAAAACAACTTGTTATTCTTCAACTTGTGTGGATGGCTCCATGTCTTCACATGCTTGTCTTCTTGAAGATTATCGTCATGCTTCTATTGTAGTATTTTCCTTGGATGGATTCTTCTCTTGATCTTGATAGATTTCTTCATGGCTTTCACTTCACTAATTTGGTTTGGGTATGGGATGGGCACAAAATACCACTAAGTCAAGAGAAAGAAAATAGGAAGAAAGATAGAACGAGATAGGGAGATGTTTTCTTCTGAATTTCTTCACAATTGTACTTTCTTGAGTTGCTTCTAGTGGTGGAGTCTTTTTTTCAAAATTTCTTCATTGATCCTCCTTGTAGCTCTTCATGTTGCCACCAAGTTGAAAGTGAAGAACCTTCTATTGCTTGAGTCTTGTTTTCCATTTGCTAACTTGACGGATTCTTGAAGCAAGAATAGGGGGATGGATGAGTAGATAGAAAACTATAGTACTAGTGTTTGAGGTTCACTACTTGGTCTCTCATATGGTTTACATACTAGGGACTTGGTCTTGGATTCAAAATGGCCACAACAAACAATGGTAGAAAGAATAGAAACAAAATCTAAGGCATGATCAACTAGTGGTTCACTAAGATGGATTGTTGGTCCAACTTACAAGGAAATGGTTCAAGGTTGTCCAAAAGGTTTAGGTACTGGTGTCTCTGGTTCAAGGTTACCAAAAGGAGCAATTTTACTTAAGGGAAGATATTCTAATTATTTATAGAATTAATTCTATGCCAAAACTACTTAAATATACTACTTAATTTAATTTCTAAACTAACTTGTTCAAAAATTATTTTGGAACAGAGGATATGAAAGTACACATCCTAAGGTTTCCAAATATATTTTATTTTCAATTTTTGGATTTGTAGAATTTGAATTATGCCAAAATTCATCAAACAAGCATATTTAAATTTGAACCAATTTAAGTTTGTCAAATTTGAATTTTAATAGTGCTAAAAGATTCTATAGATCCAGGAGATTTCAAAAAGTCTAAGTTTGCTAAATTTGGGCTTATGGTTAAAAAGATATGATAGATCTAAGATACAGGGGCTTTTCTGCAAAATTTACATTCTAATTTTATTCGGAAATAAATTCCAGAGACAGTTGGGCCGAAAATGGCTTATCTCTCGCGCCGGGCGATGGACTGGAACTGGGCTTGGGCCGGTTGTGCGCTACGCTGAGCGACGGATAGTGTTTTAACGCGCACGCTGAGTTGGCGCTCTCTGATTGGCCCGTACCGATTCGTTAAGTGAATCTATCGCAGCCATAGGATGCAGATCGGATGGTGGGGGGCTAGGGTTACCTCACCGGCGGCGGGACGACCAGAAAAGAAGAGGACGACGGTGCTCCAGTGGCCTGAGGCTCGAATCTCGACGGCGGCGACGCTGGAGAGGGTCCTAGGGCTCGGGGAAGCCACCAGGGGGATCAGCGCGTCACGACGGACTCGCGGGTGGCCACAGCGTGTGCTCGCGCTTCCGGGAATGATGGCGCAACACATACGGTGCAGAGACGAGCTCCGGCGACCTCGGTTACACACGGCGCGGTCGAATCCCTGCAGCAAAAATCGCGAGGATAGACTCAGTATGTGCGCGGGGATAAGGGAAAGGAGAGGAGGGAGGAAACTGGGCCGGGGACCTTCTCCCTTGGCCGGAATCGATCCGGGATGGTGGCGGATGAAGTGGACTCCGGCGAGGTATTTCTCCGGCCCTGGGGCTTGGTTAACTTGGACTCCAGAGGGGAATTGCGGAGGGGGAAGAGGGATTTGTAGCCATGGGCTCGGCGCAATGAATTCGAGGAAGAAACACTCGAATTTACGGGGATTCAATTCGGCCTGAAACGGAAGAAACAGCAACTGCCGGGGCTTGGTGATAATGACGTCATCATGACATCATCATTTTTTTTCATTTTTTTTTCCTGTTTTCTTATTTATTTTGTATCTTTTGATTTATAAATCCAAAACACATCAAATAAATTTCTAAAATCTTGAAATAAAATTTTCTTTCAACTAAGCATGTTTGAAAATAATTTTGGACACATTTTAATTTTTGAAAATTGAAAATGTATGTAATTCACTAATAGTACTTAATACAATTTTTAAATTAGAAAAAAATAATAAAATGAGGTTTTAATTAAATAAAATTTCAGAGACAATAAACATGTCAAATACTATTTTTGAAATTCATTTTACCTCACTTTCATATTTTATAAATTTAGCATTTAAGTGATTTACTAATAGTAACTTAATTCCATTTTTAAAATAGAAAATTAAATAAATATAAAAAGTGGTTTAATAAAATTTGGAAAAATCCCACAAGTCATAATATTGTTTTTTAAGTCTTATTTTATATTATTTACAAAGAAAATAATTTTATATTCACTCCTTTGTGTTTGAAACTTGGAATAACTTTTGCATATCAATAAATAGTTGTTATTCTCATAAAATAATTTTGAGGCATAAAAATTATTAGAGATAATAATTCTCTGGTTTCAAAAGCTATAAAACATTTTCAAAGTAATAGTTGATTTGAAAACATCTTATAAAATAAGGTTTTCTAAGAGAAAACAATTTCTTTGATTAATGAAAATTTTGAATGGGCTTTTAGGGTTTAGGAAAATAGAGGCCTATTGGATTCTTAATTTCAATTTTCATTCAGTTATGTATTGTTTCCTTTTTATTTCTTGCATCTCATTGGTTTTTGGTGACTTGCATAACATGAAAACAAAAAGTTTCAATTTTAGTGATTTTTGGACTTTCCAAAAATCAGGGATGTTACATCTTCGTCTCCTCTTCGGTCTTGTGGATGCTTCCAGGGAAAATAGGCACTTCGGGCTTTGTGGGGTCCAATTCCGAGAATATTTCCAGAACAATTTTTCTGAAATAAAAAATAGCATAAAATAGGAACTGGCACTTGGCATCTTGTTAATAGGTTAGTCTCGAAAAACGTGTAAAAATGACATAAAGAAGGAAGAAAACATGTAGCAATTGGCATAATATTACCATGGAGCATCAGAAATTATAGATACGTTGGAGGCGTATTAGAGGGCATCTAGAATTATAGCATGTAATTAGAAGTCTAATTAGAGACTCTAATTGAATTAGAGACTCTAATTAGAAACACCTCTAGTTGGATTAGAGCTTCTCCTAATCGGGTTTTTGAGTTATACTCTCCCGATTAGACTTAGCTCTAATTGTTTTCTCTCTCATGTGCTGAGAACTTTCAGTTTCATAATGGCTCTAATCACAGTTGATTAGAGCTACCAACTAGCAAAGCTGGAAGGTTGCCTCTCTTCGTCGATGTCGAGTCCTGCATGGCGGAGTGCTGACGGGTTGACACAAGCGTACGCGTGCACACCATAAGAGGGATTACACGTGTGATCCTAAGGAGGGGAGACTTATCGACATCCTTGCAACTAGGCCTAGTTGTTAGGATCTACGATTGTTCATAACTCTTCTACGACTACATCGATTATGCTGCTCGGTGAGTCATTTTCTAGATACTCGCATGCATGCCTCGTTATATGCATAGTGATCTTGGCAGACTACGTAGGACAAAAAAAAATTAAATTCTGCAGCGTAGACCAACAGAAAGAGATCCAGCTTTATATGTACCTAACTTAAACATTGACTGCTACGGTGTCCGGCTTCTTCTCTAAGTCGAAGACCTAGTGGGGCTCCATCTTCCGATATGCCGGACCTTCTTCATGTGCGTCGGCCTGCTAGAGTCTCGTGCTTTGTAACCTCGCGGTCCACCTGATACTCTATCCGGCCATATGATACTCTATCCGGCCTAAACCCAACACATATCGACGGGGATAACTCTATAATCTAGGCAGGCAACTGCACCAGTATCTCGAACAACCATGTTCGCAAAATCTCGAAAGAAGTTATTGAAGAAGACGTCAATGCCCATGGAGGCATGGAGCCACGACGACAAACAACACAAATAACAAACACGTCATGCATGAAGAACGACGGGGACACCAACTCACAAGCTCCTCGGCAAGGCCAAACCTAGAGCACCACCAAGACAATATTATGGAGCAAAATAACTTTATTCAAGAAAATACCGCCATCACCGCCAGAGCGATGTGGTCGCGAAATCAAAAGGGAAACCATTGCTGTCCTCCAGAGGACATCCTCCGAGCGTGACACATTGTCTGGTGTCACGTAGCCTTCGTGGCCCAATTAGTTAGTAGGCCCATTTTTGTCACCAGCCTTATTTGTTGGGCTGTTTTTTCCCGCATGGCCCACCTCGTGCTGCAGTACAGACGTGGCCACTACCCGTTCTGTGTTCTGTTATGGTGCTACAATAGAATGTTTTGTTCGCTACATTTATTCTCCGCTTTTGCTATAGTAGCATAATATGTTTGCTGCGAGATCTCCGATGAGAGTCTCCGCTGGAGTCATTTTTTGCTACAATAACACAAATTACTTTTGCTACAATTGTTTCCCCTTTTTGCTATAACAGTAGAATGTGTTTGCTACGATGTCTCCGACGAAGTTATTATTTCGCTACAATAGCACTTTTTTGCTGCAATTTTCTTCTGTGTTTGCTATAGTAGTATAAAGTTTTTGCTACGAGGTCTCCGACGAGTTCTTTTGATTTTTTACGTGGACGAATTTTTTTGCTACATAACTGAAAAAATCTTATTTCAATGAACTGTTTTTTGCTCTAGAGTAGCAAAAGTGGGATTTGGGTGGAATTTGAAAAATTGCTACATTACTGAAAAATTCTTATTTCAATAAACCGTTTTTTTCTCAAAAGTAGCAAAAGCGGGATTGGAGGCTAAAATTTGACACGTGTCGCATGGAGGATACGGAGGACGCACATCACGTCAAAACCTAGCCAAAGATATCTTTCTAAAGAATCAACGAGAGACAGTAATCCACTCCACACCATTCCACGGCAAAACCGACTTGGAAGGGAGGATGGATTGATCTAGAAGTGGCGAATAAGGTTCTTTCAAGCGTGACTTGCAGTTTTCTGAGCGCAAGCTATGCATCTACTGTGACCCGAAGAACTATTTTGGATTCTGGGCAAAATTGAGTCCTGTATTTAAAAAAAATCGAAACTGCATTTTAAGAACACAAAATTTCTGAAACTTTGTGTTCATGTGCACACTGATCGATTTGGTGAGTTGTGCACGTATACATATTTTGAATCATAGTCTATACAAAGAGTGCGAGTATAATTTTCCTGTGACGTTTCTCACAACCACAACAAGTAAAAAATTTAAATATGCAAAACAGATATTGAACTTCCGTTCAAGTCCGCAACAGCACAGGCATCTGGAGTGTATACAGTCGCTCAGTTGGCAGTCTTATCACTTGGGGCCCCAACGCATAGAGTTCCAGTCGAAAGGGCCACTCACACCGCCCACGGTCGGTGGGCTCTGCATGATCAAGCCTACGCAGACACAGACAGCAGCAATGGCGACCAAGGATAGCACCGCAGGCCTGTTCGACAAAAACCTGCTCGGACGGGGATGGTAAGCAATGTGCTGGAGCTGGACACACTGTCTGCAGCTAGGTGATTGATTGTCGTTGTGTTTGCTTTTCTCCACATGAAATGTGGTTTGATCAATAGACTTCGATTGACCCACATGCTTTTTGGTGATATGGGTTGTAGATGGGCTGCTAGTCATGGAAACAGACACATGGGCTTCAGGCAACCTGCTGTTGATTTTGTTCTCAACCATCTGGATGTAGGATATGTGTCCTCTCCTCCGAGCGTAATCCTCCGGAGTGTACCCAGTAGCATCACGGGCATTTTTCCAGGTTTTCAATCCTATCTGCCACATTTAGGCTGAGTTAAGAAACAGAAAGAAAAGAGGGTGCGGAAAATTGCAAACAGAAGTCACCCATGTACAACAAATATCAGAGTAAATGAAGAGCTTGTAGGAAACTATCTTTGATCCAACACTCATGTACAACTCTGTTCTGACAGAATATACCCTCTACAAGATCTACTCAACAAGGTTCTAATTAGCAAACAGACTAAGTTTTTGACACGAATTTCTTTTGGTCCTCTATTGAGATGTAGAAAATGAATTCCTTAGGAACGTAACTTCGGATGAAAAAGCTGTCGATGTTGGTTTACTGTGTTTCCGGAGAGGGGCATAGGAAGCAAAAACAACAGGCTGCTTGTGAATGTAGTGGTGCAGTTTTCATATCAGAAGGGAGCGAAGACAACTAATACATTTATCAATTCGGTTAAATTGAACATGAGAGTTTAGAGTAAGTACCTGTTGAGGATCATTAGTTAAAGCATCTAAAATAGCTACAGCATCAGTGATGGTAGATGCAACATGAAGAGGTGTTATATTTGATGGACCAGTTACGTCAGGTGTGAACAAGAACCGAACTGGTGCCATGGCTCCACTGTCTACCAGTGCAGAGTTCGTTGTGTAGCTTAACAGGAAGTCTACCAAAGGCTTCGACTGCTTGTTGACAGCGCTGAATACTAAACCTTCTCCCAGGACAAATTCAACTGGTGAGGGGACATCCAGAACAATATTACCCTGGAACAAGGTGTCGAGAAGACTCTTTAGAACAGAACACCATTCCTGTTCAATCGCAAAGGATAGGAGCCATCTAAATCTTGCGACTGGAAAACCCTCAATACAATATTGTGGAGTCTCAGATGTAGATCGTCTGTGGCTCCTTTGAAGAAACCAGCCTATTTCATGTAAAAACTCTAAGGCACGACTGCGAGAAGCCATCAGGACCTCTCTTTCTTCAAAGGTATCACCAAATGTAATTATATTCAATTTTTCCTCCAACATTCGGATCTCAGAACATACAGATTCTTCAGCGACAATAAAAGGAAAGGAAAGGCTGCTTTGATCATAATCTTCAACCTGGAAAAGGAATCATGAAATATTAAGTAATATAGAAGGAGAAATGATAACATATACAAAGAAAAAACAACTCAAAGAATGCATCTCTATATTGCAAAAAAAAAAGTGCACCTCAATGAACCCCATTCCACTTGAACTATGGAAGGAGCAAGAGAAGGTCAGACATTGAGGGCCGTGCTGCATCATCGTATCATCACATAGTATTTCTGTTGCTTCTTGGATTAAATATTTCCCACCAAATATACAAAATAATCTGAAATTAATATCAACATTATTGTCAGTTAAATAAAATCCAGGTCAATGTAGACTGATGCGTGATACCTACCTTGTGGTTGGTTGAACTATGTTGAAACCTCTCACTGAGAAGTTTGCTGTTGAATAACAAGCAGCAGCAATAGGAGTTACAGATAGTATCTGATGCTTGTCACCTATTACAGGTTGCCAAGGAGACACCAACATAAGCCTGCCTGCGAAGAAAGGGAAACCACAAACATAAGAAGCTTTTGGTTGGGAATATGAAAATAAAATCTATAAGGAACAATAATGTACAAGAGAAAAAGAAGGTGAACAAACCATTGCAACTTAATGTCAGATGGTCCTGCACCCTAGCATACAACCATCCTGTTTCCCAGAAGCCATGAGTCGATATGCTAATAAGATTTTCTATCCAAGGAGCTGGATCGACATTAAGCTTTAGAGATATTCAGACAAAAGAAAGAGAACAGTAAGTGAAGATTATGCTTCTCTATCCAAGGTTCATAGTTTTAGATTTTTCTAACTGCATTAGTATGCTGTTATTCACTAGTAACCATAAACACATATGCATATCGAGGGCAGCTTTCTAGAACACAACCCTACCTTATCCCACATCCAATTAGGAAGACGAAGATAAATAGTTAGAATTACACAGCCAGGCCTAATATAACTTTCCATATCAGTTGGGTAATGTGACAACCAGTTTAGGATCTGCAAATAGCAACGACTTGATCAAAAAGACTTTTGAGGAGATAAAGTTGTTGAGAGAAGCACTATTACAGTTTGCATATGGTAAATGACCTGTGAACGTAGATCAGTAGGAAAATCGTTTGGCTCTTTTCCAAAGAGCTTAAAGATAATTTTATCTGTTCGGCTCTGCAAATGTTATGTGCGTCAGCCATACTCCAGCTAATATGGAATTAGTCAGCAGGAAACCTAAGAGAATCAACATAAATAATGTACCTCATCTTCTTCGACACAAGCATGATTCAGATCAAAATTCCGCATATGTCTTTTAATTGGAGGCTCTTCTGGGAACACATGTCAAATCGCACATGCATCATTTTAACTTCAGAATACTTATTTGCCTTCTGTAACAGCAGCAGATAAGAAAAAGAGTTTTTACCTGCGGAGGATTCAGTTCCAGGAATTGGTGGTCCAGTTTGCTCCTGTATGGTAAATCCATTTACAACATAGTTACCAGCATTTGATGATATTGCAGCAGAACTTGCATTCTTTAGCATATTTTGATATGTCTGTGTGCCAGCAATAGCAGCAAGGTTCTTCAAAAGATTAACCAAATAGTTTGGACCATTGATTTGCTCCGTTGAGCTACCAGCTGCCACAACATAAGAATGAGGTTATATGGCCATGGTGTATGAACCAATTAAAACTACTGTAGAAAACTGTGCGGAAATCTGAGATACTTACAATCTTGTCCAGCAAGTTGTCTCAATAGGAGGAGTAAGGTGTTGGTTAGAGAATGATTTTCACTTGAGGAATTCTCAGCCTGGGCTGGGGCTTTCCTTCTCCTTCCATTATGTTTTGCCAGACGTGAGCGACAGCTCTTCTTCCCTTCATCGAACTCTTGAAGAAGGTGAAACCTAACAACAGATATCAAATGATTCCCTTTTTATAATTCATGACTGATTAAAAAGATACGGAAAATACTTTTGAGTATGAGGAAATTTTTGAATTTCAGTTATAGCCATGATTCCTTGTTTTCATATACACCTTAAATTTAGTACCATGCTTCAATTTGGTGCGTAAACCAGATTACTTGTCAATCATTAAACTATAGATATGCTTACATGAACAAGCTGACAATTATGATTGCGGTTGTTGAGCCGAACCATATCCATTTATCTATAGAAAGCAATATTGACATGTTCTTGTTTCTGATACTCAGAGGTGAAACTCTGTGACGCATTATCATTGAGTGAGCCTTTAGCTGTTATTAGTTATTAGACAAGGGTATTGATTATCAGCACAAATGTCAGTCATTAACTGAAACATCAATTTTACCACCATTTAAGCAACTTCTAAAATTTGAAAACTTCCTCAATTCTTCCAAGCTGTAATCATTACTACTACTTCAGTCACAAATAGTTTAAGTTATATAATTTCGAGACAAATCCACTCATATCATTCCATATAGCATATTTGAATGTTTTGAAAGTCACATAGTTTGAATGTGCAAATTGGTGGACGTTTGGAGAGAGTAAGGTAAGAAGAGGTGTATATGTATGTATATTGTTAGTCATATTTTTTTTTAAACAATAGCTTTCCCTTTTTTTTTCTTCTATAGCATAATGACAAATTCTTGTATGTAGCTCACGAGCTCAAGAGAGAGCAATATAATCAGAAAGTCACATAGAGAAATTGAGAGCAAATAACAGATCTGCGTGAAGGCATTTTAAGTAGGATTAACCATGAGTATCTGACATGTGCAAGAGAATATTTTGTGATTAAGCAACGCTTTCCTTGCAAATGAATTTAAATAATGCTCAAGGTACAAGTAACATCATCAGCAACGCTAACTTTACACAAAATAATTACTGACTGACCTGCTGCACTGCTGACAGAAGCGGTGCTCTACGTTTTTTATACGAACAAGAGTCGACTTGGTATGCACTTCACACACCTTGTGCCTCTTGTGGTAGTCCCTGCCGTTGCGGAGATCAGCGTGGCAGCCGTCAACTTGGCAAGATGGAAAAGAACTAGAGCATGCACCTGTTGCATTTGCAGGTCTCTCTTCTTCACTGCACTCTCCTCTCCTAACAATAATCCTGTCATGATCTCCGTCAGTCATCCCAGCATTGCTGCAGCCCTCGTGGTTATCTACAGTTGAAACTCTCCTCCTCTTGTCAGCAACACCAAAACTGATACCCTCCTCAGCCCGCCCCAGCTCCCTGCTGCTACACCCCGACAGAGGGTCCGAATTTGACAACGGCGTCGCCAGGAACATGTTGCCATCCCATCTCCAGTCGTTCAAATCCCACTCGTGTCCCTTTTTTTTCTTGAGACCAGTAGGCATTCTCTCCAAACCAGTTTGGCCGCCTTCCTGCAGGAACCCAGCTTCCATTTAGCCCCTTCCCTTTCTGGATCCTTTTGTTATTGGCACGAACAACCAAAGATCGACACGGCTACAATCGCATCAGCGCGGCAGGATTAAACACAAACGCACACACAAATCAACATAGGCGACCGACCTAACTTTGCTATGCTGGAAAAGATCTTGATCTGAGAAAAATAAATAAGTCAATCAAGCAGCAAGAAACTGCACCAGCTCATGTCAGACAGCGCGCTGATCAAGAGATAGGTTAGAAAAGATTGGGGGCACAGAAGAGGAAGTAAATACCCAGGGATGAGAGAGAAAGTCAAGTCAAGAATTGGGCAGGGTAGGGCAGCAGCCTCATCGTCATCTCCACGGTCGTGGACATGGGGCGGCGGAGTGGAGTTGGTTGGAGCAGAAGAGGAGGTGGACTGAGGATTGGGGGAACCTGGGGCGAAAGTACCTTGGGGAGGCAGGACCTCCCCCGTGCCCGGCATATTCACATCACCGGAACCTCTTTTTCTTCCCCCTAACTGGCGTTTGGCAGCTTCGGCTCGGACAGCGACGGCACGACCGCACGAGGTGTTTGGACCTCGGAAGAGCAGGACACTCCTTTGTCTTTGGACATTGGTTACCGATTGGCCTCAAGTGCGCGCACAACTGCGGCGAGCCGGGGGCGAAAGTTGCTCGCGGTTTCTGACACTACTGATCAGTGTAGAAATAAGAGTAGGCCATAAGGAAAAAAAAGTTTAAGATCCGCCCTTAAACATTATGGAAGTGGACCTTAGGCAAAAAAATCTTAAAACCAGCCCTTACCGTTATGACTAGGCCATAGTGCTTAGAAAATATTTATTTCTCTCACCTCTCTCCTACGGGTACAACTTTTCACCATGGTTTGCTTGAAAGTGGAGATATTTTAAGCATTGAATGGTTCACATGTGGGCTCCATCTTATGGCATTGGCTGGTCTTTAAGAGCGTCTCCAATGTTTAAAGTTATAGGCGACCACAAGATCTGACACAGGCCATCTGCTATAGCTAAGTGAAAATCCCCCAATGTTTAAGTAAGTTTGTAGACCACAAGGTGGAGCCCCCAGAGAAAAAGCGCAGCAGCGCTGCCTTGTATTTTAGCCAGCAACAACTCCAAACAGTACAAAGTATGTCACTGTAACAGTGTTTTTACTCTATTCAATTCCTTGTGGCCGGATCGTATGGGTGTGGCCGGGTAGTAAGCT
>CM054058.1:351649930-351707060 GCA_028641055.1 Alopecurus myosuroides
TGGCATCAACCTTCCGAAGATCCTGTTTCTCCTACTGGGTTGATAACCTTGGTTATTAACTGAGGGAAATTATTACCGCTGTACTCATCACACCCTCCTCTTGGGGTTCCCAACACGCCATCACAAGCATCAAGAATTTCTGGCGCTGTTACCGGGGACTTAAAATTCATCATCATCAAGAAGTCTCCCTGTCAAGGCACCATCTAGGCGTAGCAGCGTGGTATGAGAACCTTAGAGAGTTGCTGCAAGACCGTGGGCTTGAAGTTGGGAAAATCGATCCTACTCTTTTCACAAAGAGGGTTAAGGGGGAGCTTTTCATATGCCAACTCTATATTTGGCTCAACTAATCAAGTTTTCAGTGATGAATTTTCAAAAATAAGATGAGTTTTCTTTAAAAAATGATGAATTTTCAAAGCTTATGACTGACAGGTTTGAGATGTTTATGATAGGAGAGCTTAAATTCTTCCTTGGCTTTAAGATCAAGCAATTGGCTCGTGGGACTTTCATTTTTCAAGACTAGTATACCCAAGACATGCTCAAGAGGTTCAACTTCCAAGATGCTCAATGCAAGGTCTCTCCAATGCAAACCAAGTGTCATATCAAGCACAATCCGGATGGTAAAGATGTGAAACAAAAGTATTGTACTTCTATGATTGGTTCTTTGATTTATCTTTGTGCTTCTAGACCCAATATTGTGTTGAGTGTAGGGGTGTGTGCAATGTATCAAGCGTCTCCTAAGGAAATCCACTTGACGACGTCCATAGGATCTTTGGTATTTGGTTCATACCTCAAGGTTTGGATTGTGGTACCCAAAGGGGCACATTTCTCTCTATATGGATACACGGACTCAGATTGGGCTGGTGATCGATGATAGAAAATCAACTTTGGAGGCTTGCCAATTCCTTGGTGAGTTGGTCTTCTAAGAAGCAAAATTGCATATCTCTCTCCACCCGAAGCCGAGTATGTGGCGGTGGCTAGTGCTTGCACTCAATTGTTATGGATGACGCAAACCCTCAAAGAGTATGATGTTCATTGTGACAAAGTGTCCCTCATATGTGACAATGAGAGTGCCATGAATATCGTCTACAACCCGGTGCAACATACAAGAACAAAGCATATTGAGGTTCGTCGTCACTTCATTAGGGATCATGTCGCCCGTGGAGATATTGCACTAGCCTATGTGCCAACCAAGAATCAACTCGCTGACATATTCATGAAGCCCCTTTATGATTCAAGATTTATGTTTTTTAGGAATGAGCTAAATATCATCGATTCAAGTAGCTTGACTTGAGGATCTTGCACACACATTTATATTTGACTATGTGCATGGGTTTATGAGTAGGCATGGACATAGGGGGAGTGTTGTCCTAACACATTGGGTTCTCCCTTCCCCCATTATGCCTTATGTAGAAATTCATTTTTATCTCTCTTTTCTAATATTGAATTGTGAGCTAAAATGTTGAGAAGTAGTAGTGCATTCAAGATATATCTTCGCAGTGTCACGCCATAATGCTCTTACATGGTGGTGTAGGCCACCAACCTCTTCGTTGCAAAGAGTTGTGTCGGACCCACGGATACCAGGGTATGCTGGGCCTTCTGTTGCTGGCCCAGCCAATCGGGTGCGGAAGGAGTCCGTACCGGTCCATCAAGATAGGGAGAACCCCCTAACAATTCTCCACCAAGGACGGACCCTTGAAGAGGACATATCCCCGGGATCTCCACCGCGCATCGTTGGGGAGGAGTCCTGCTCTCACCCCGCTCCTTCCCGGAAGGAGCCTCGCCTGTTGGGAGACAGCCCATGTGAGGGTGACGTTCTGACCTCTGCGCGGATGACGAAGTTGCCGCATGAGATAAAATGGCTTTGGCAGTTGCCATTATCGTGTATAAAGTGCAGCGCTCCGCTGCGCGCACCAAAGCCTAGTCTGTGGCTTTCCTCTTTGGTGCAAGAAGACCAAATCCGTGCTAGAAGATGAGGGCGACGTCACCAGGCTCCCCCACCATGATGCCATGGACGGCGTAGTTGTGCCCCGGCGACCAGGACCGCGCAGGAGGCGTAGTAGTACGGGATGCTCCATCCTTTGGCATCTTGTGGTATCCGTTTCCCACCAAGTGAGCGGGAAACATGGCCGATAGCCAGTATAAGTAGACCTCCCCTACCTCCACAAAGGGAGAAGAAAAGGAGGGACGAAAAGCAAGAGAGAAGAGACCAAGTAGATAGGTCACCAGAATCCCTCGTTGTACTATAGCCTCCATAGTGCAAATTTACCAGACAAGAAGGAGTAGGGTTTTACATCATCATGGTGGCCTGAACCTGGAGGTGCGATTGAATGCGGTTAGCCCTCATGTCGTTATTGTTTTCCTTCGAGAGCTCCCCGCTTGAAGCCCCTGGAGGTGCGATTGAACGTGGTTAGCCCCCAGTGTTCGAACCTTTGAGTGCTAACCTGTGGTTGACAGAATAGAAACTCCGACATTTGGCGCGCCAGGTAGGGGGCTAAGGCGTCTCTCTCGCATCTCCGTCGCCATGGTCACCTCCCGCACCAATCATACCAGCCGCAGGGCGCGGTCCTGGAAGTGGAACAACCTTGGCGGCCTCGTCACCGACTTCGCCCACATCGGGCTCTCCCACTTGCACTCCCCGTATCGCATCGCGGGCATGACACGACGCACGCCAGCGAGTTCCCCGCGAACTCGGCGTGGCCCCTGCGGTCTCTTGCGCGAGCAGCTGTGCATGATGCCCCATCTGGAGCACAGGGGCCGGCGCACTGTCTGTTCGTGCTCGACGCAGGTGATGCTCGGTTGGTGCACACCACCAAGTTCACCTCGGCTCCATCAGCCGACTAGGAGCAGACTGGCTTCACCGCGGCGGTTACGCCAGTGGTCAAGCCGGCGGAACCCTGCATGTGTAGGGCGCGGCGCTCTCGAGCGCACGACAAGACATCCTTCGCCCCGGGAAACGCCACCACCGACTCAGAGTGGCCTAGCTACCGAGAGCGGAGAGCGAGAGCCGGGGCAGGGTACTGCTACGCGTTCAACAGATACCTGTGGGAGGCAAGGTGGCCTTAAGCTTTCCGGCCTCGTCTCCCGCCACGCTACACAGGGGACATTCCCCCATCGGACTTCCTACAGCAGTACGAGCCACGAATTAGGGCTGTTGGGGGAGGCGACCGATGCCTGCTGAGGTACTTGATGACCCACAAGTATAGGGGGTCACAACAGTCTTCGAGGGAAGTAAAACCCAAATTTATTGATTCGACACAAGGGGAGCGAAAGAATATTTGTGAGCTAACAAGTGAGTTGTCAATTCACCTGCACCTGAAAGTGAACTTGTTCGCAGTGGTTTATCGATGGTAACAGTTTTATAGTAGCAGCAGTAGTGAAATAATAGCAGCAGTGAAATGAAAACAACAACAATAGTGTTTGAAGTAAACAGTGGGATTATATATTGTAGGCATAGGGATCGATGAATGGGTGTTGCATGGATAAGATATTTCATATAATAATCAAAACATGGGCATTGTAGATAATTATGATAAAGCATCCAAGCACTAAGTAACCAAAGTCATGTGTTCCGTAAATAGTCGTACGTGCTCGCAATGAGAACTTGCACAACATCTTTTGTCCTACCAGCCCGTTTTCAGCGGGGCCTCAAGGGAACTACTGGTAATTAAGGTGTTACTTTTAATAGAACACCGGAGCAAAGCATTAACACTCCGTGAACACATGTGATCCTCACATCACAGCTATCCCCTCCGGTTGTCCCAATTTCTGTCACTTCGGGGCCTCGGGTTCCGGACAACGATATGTGTAAACAACTTGCTGGTATGATCAAGACACAATAATTATCATCGTGATTCAATAACATGTTCAGATATGAGATCATGGCACTCGGGCCCAAAGTGACAAGCATTAAGCATAACAAGTTGCAACAATGCCAATAGAACTAATAGAGGATACTAGGCACTATGCCTAACAATCACAACATTATTACATGAACAATCTCATCCAATCCCTACCATCCCTTTCAGCCTACAGCGGGGGAATTACCCACACATGGATGGGGGAAACATGGATGGTCGATGGAGAGGCGTTGGTGATGACGATGGCGATGATCTCCTCCAATTCCCCGTTCCGGCAGGGCGCCTAAACAAGAACTTTTGATCCCCGAATCGAGGTTCGGGGTGGCGGCGGTGCTCTGTTGTGTTTCTGTGGAATATGACGAACCCCTCGGGTTTTAGGGTTGAAGGCAATATGTAGTCGAAAGGGGAGCCCGAGGGGGTCTCCGGGTGAACCACACCACCAGGTGGCGCGGCCTAGGGGCGCCAGGGGGTGGTGTGGCCCCCTCTGGTCCCTCTCCTGGCCCCCTTCTGGCTCCCGGGGTCTTCCGGTGTTTTAAGACCAATGGGGTCTTTTCTGGGCAATTTCCCGAAAGTTGATTTTTCTGCACAAAAACAAGACACCAAGGTAATTCTACTGAGAACAGCGTTAGTACGTGTTAGTTGCATTGAAAACAATAAGAGAAGTGTTCGAAAAAGGAGATACGTTTTTGACGTATCAGTACTTTCCCCTGTCTCTCCTCGGCCCTGCGCTCGCATGGTTGCTAAACCTCACGGACAGCTCCGTGAACTCGTGGGAGGACCTGTGCGCGCAGTTTCTCCAACGCTTCCGCCACTGCAACCGTCTTCCCCGCGGCGAACCCGAGGGTCACGCGACTCTTTGGAGTTTCGCCGTGGGACGCGGTAGCCACGGTGTGACAGAGGTGCAGAACACCACCCACCATGCCACATGAATACTCGGTGGGTCCCTCGCCCCTTCTTCTGGGCGCCACCTCAAGCAGGCGTCACGGGAGGTAAACGCCACCCGTCGTAGGGAGTGAAACGGCTACGCTGCCACTTAAGTGGTCCCAGCAGGAGATCTCCATCGACGCTGCCGATCACCCCAAGGCCATTGGCTCCGTGGGAGCCATCCCTCTGGTGTGTACCCCCACGATCAACCACGTCGCCGTCTCGAAGACGCTTGTGGATGGAGGCGCCGGCCTCAACGCGATCTCCCTCAGGACTTTTGAGAAGATGTGCATCCCGCGTGACCGCCTCATGGCCACCAGGCCCTTCAACGGAGTAACCAGCAGTACAACCGTGCTGTTGGGGAGGGTCAGGCTGGCAGTCACGTTCAGGACCCGCCAAACCTACCGTACCGAGGAGATCGACTTCGACGTCGCCCACATCGGGGTGCCCTACAACGCCATACTCGGCTACCCGGCGCTGGCCAAGTTCATGGTCGTCACGCACCACGCCTACAACATGGTCAAGTTGCCCGGGAGCAGCGCACCCCTTGCTGTTCACAAGGATGTGAAAGACGCGGTGCGCTCCATGTAGGACGCCTACAAGGAGGCGGCAGCATCACACCCCATCAACAAGGGCGACCTCGGGGACACTGTCGAGCCTCTGAAGAAGAAACGGGTGTTCTCTCATGAGAGGGAGGCAACAAAGAAGGTCTCCATGAACCCCGACGGCACAGGGCCGTCACTCACCATCGGGGCCGGGTTGCCTCCCCCGTTTGTTGCCTTCGGAGCGCTCGTCGCCTTCCTTCGGGCAAACGCGGACATGTTCGCGCGAACAGCGTTCGATATGCCCGGTGTACCAAGGGAGGTGATCGAGCACCATCTGGCAGTGTGCCCGGGCGCACGCCCGGTCAAGCAAAAGGCCCGCCGCCAGGGCCCGGAGAAGCAAGAATTCATCGTCAAGGAGGTGGAGAAGCGCCTGGATGCCAAGATTATCCGCGAGGTCAGCCGTGCCGAGTGGATCTCCAACCCAGTCGTCGTGTCCAAGCACACGGGTGGAGGACGTCTGTGCATGTACTTCACCGACCTCAACAAGGCCTGCCCGAAGGATCCATATCCTCTCCCGAGGATCGGTCAAATATTGGACTCCACCGCTGGGTGTGACCTCCTCTGTTTCCTGGACGCCTTCTTAGGCTATCATCAGATCAAAATGGCCAAAGAGGATGAAGAGAAGACCTCCTTCATGACGCCTTGCGGGGTGTTCTGCTACGTCTGCATGCCCTTTGGTCTGGAGAACGCAGAAGCCACCTTTCAAAGGCTCATGTGCATCTCCTTGGGGATGCACATAGGGAAGAATGCGGAGGCCAAAATCGACGACATAGTCGTCAAGACTCGCGAAGAGCGCACATTCATCGATGACCTTGCGGAGACGTTTCATAACCTCTGCAGGGTCAACATATGCTCAACCCGGACAAATGCGTATTCGGGGTTGCGGTAGGGAAGCTTCTGGGTTTCCTGGTGTCCCATCGGGGCATCGAGGTGAACCCCGACAAAAGCCGGGCCATTGAAGAGATGCAACCTCCACGACGACTGAAGGATATGCAACACCTCGCGGGATGCGTGGCGACGCTGGGGCGCTTCATTTCCAGGTTCAACGATAAGGCTCTGCCATTCTTTAAGCTCCTGAAACATTCGGGTCCATTCAAATGGACTGCCGAGGTAGCTGCTGCATTTGAGGATCTCAAGAGGTATCTGGCACGACCTCTTATACTCGTCGCGTCGCGACCGCGGGAGCCGCTGCGCGTGTACCTTGAGGCCAATCCTCAGACAGTAGCGATGCACTCGTAGATGAAAGGTCGGCTGGCAAGAAAAGAGCGTCCCTGCCCGACCTGGAGCTCACACCCGCTTCTTCCCGGGAGGACCCCGTTGCAGGAGAGGAGCTTGATGTCTACGCACGCTTCTATTCTTGTAGAAAGTGTTGGGACTCCAAGTGCAGAGGTTTGTAGAACATCAACAAGTTTCCCTTGAGTGGATTACCCAAGGTTTATCGAACTCAGGGAGGAAGAGGTCAAAGGTATCCCTCGCAAGCAACCCTGCAATTACGATACAAGAAGTCTCTTGTGTCCCCAACACACCTAATACAATTGTCAGTTGTATAGGTGCACTAGTTCAGTGAAGAGAGTGTGAAATACAAGTAATATGATGGTTATAAGTGATAATAGCAATCTGAAATAAAAATGGCAGCAAGCAAACATGTAGCAGAACTGATTGTAAATGGTGTTTCAGTTCTTAGAAACAAGGCCTAGGGATCCTACTTTCATTAGTCGACACTCCCAACAATGATAACATAATTGAATGCATAAATATCTCTCTTCACTATGCTACTCCGAACCACTCTCCGGTCGGATAACAAACACCAATTCATTGCGTAGGGCTACAAATCACATCTTAAAGTCGCATTCCCATGTCTAGTTAACCCCACACTTTCAACTTGAGTGCCCTAGCAGGTACTACACAAACACCACAATTTAATAGGGTCATCCGACACAAGATATAAATATCATGCTAAACTACGCGGTGCACACACTGTCGCCTTTACACCATGATCAGAGTGTCTACAGAGATCTCATAACAAAACCACTTGAGAGTAGCATAACAGATGAAGAGTAACATCTACTTATTCAACTAGATTACAAAGCTCACGATCACATAAAGATCACACCCTGGGAGAGAGAGATGAAACACATCGCTACCGGTAGAGCCCTCAGCCCCGGGGAAGAACTACTACCTCCTCATCATAGGAGACATCAACAGCGATGAAGATGGCAGCGGAGTCGATGGAGATGGCTCCGGGGGCACTTCCTCGTCCCGGCAGGGTGCCGGAACAAGGATTTCAGCCCCCCGAAACTTGTCGGCGGCGGCGGTGGAGCTACTATACTTTTCGTGGAAGGGGCCCGATATCTTTAGGTTTTATGCATCGATGGGCATATATAGGTGAAAGGGCGATGGCGGTGGGCGCCCGAGGGGCCCACACCACCCCCAGGCGCGGCCAGGGGCCACACGCGCCCATGCATGGTGTGGAGGCTCTGGGACCCCCTCAGGGTCTCCTTTAGACTTCCTTGACCCTCCGGGAATTCTAAGACTTTTGGCTTTTGAATCGTCCAATTCCAAGAATATTTCCAGAACAACTTTTTTGAATCTAAAAACAGCAGAAAACAAGAACTGGCTCTGTGGCATCTTGTCAATAGGTTAGTCCCAGAAAATCCATAAAAATGACATAAAGTGTGTAAGAAACATTTAGCATATGGCATGAAAACAACATGGAACATCAGAAATTAAGGATACGTTTATGACGTATCAACCTCCCCAAGCTTAGTTCCTACTCATCCTCGAGTAGGTAAATGACAAAAACTCATAATTTATGAGGTGGCATGCTACCAACATAAACTTGATCATCTAAATTGTAAAAGCATAAGCATAGCTTTGATCATAGAACTTTAACACAAGCATGATAGATATAATTCTAACAATGAAACATAGAAATCACTTTGCATCATGAAAAGTAACACAAATAAAAGATCATGAATAATAATGCACTCGAAAGTTATACGTTTGTTTCAAGCATAGAGATAACATAGCAAAGTGATATTTCGCTTGTCCTTAAGAGTGGGGAAAAACATATATGCCAGGACACCTTCAAAGTTTAAGAGGAAGAATAGAACAAATAATTTGAAAACAAATAATAACACATCATGAATCAATTAATAATGTTTCTGGGACAAATGCACATTAATCTCAGAATGGCAACCATGCTGTCTCAACTGTGCATACAGTTAGAAGATGGAGACTCAACATAAAAGTAAAACAAAGGCCCTTCGTAGAGGGAAGTAGGTATCACTCATGTGCTAGAGCTTTTATTTTTTTAAACAGGGGGATAAAATGGTTAACACTCCTCCCAACCTTTCTTACTCAAACCATGGCTAATCGAATCCTCGGGTGCCTGCCAACAATCACATACCATGGAGGAGTGTCTAATTTTTAGAGAGGTGTATGCTTATGTTAACAAATGGTAAACAGAAAATACAGTACGTCACAAGCCAACTAGACTTCACAAGAGCGGCTCCCATAGGAGGACGCATCTGGGTAGAAGGTCATCCCGCTTTCTCTTTTGTTTACACAATTATGCTTTGACTGATAAATCAGGGCAAAAAATAGTGAAGAAAATTTGTTGTATTACTTTGGGGCTGGGCACCCCGCTGCTAGATCTTCTATCAATTGGATAAGCGGATGAAGCCACTAGTCCAGGGTGTGAAAGTCCAATCAACAAGTGAGATAAAGATTCTCTATTATGCATGTCCTCATGAGCTAAAACAGGAGCACAAAACATGAGTAATTTTGAACGTTTTAAAGGTAACACATAAGCAATTTACTTTGGAGTGGCAGTCAAATACCACATGTAGGTAGGTATGGTGGACACATTTGGCAAACTTTGGTTTTTGGGAGTTGGATGCATGAGTAGAGCTCATACTTAGTATAGGTGGAGGCTAGCAAAAGACTGGGAGCGACAAATCAAGAGAGCAATAATGGCCATAATCATGCATAGCGACAAAAACATCATTAATCATAGCATAAGTGGTACTACAAGTTCAAAAACTTAATGATCATAGAGATTATAAGTGACTGTTTTGTAGTCATAAACATGGTGTGAGCATGCACGAAGTCAACCAAATAAAACATTCAAAGGAGAACACCACAAATTTATGCTTCAATATGACAAGAACAACTCATGATTCTTTCAAAGGAACATTAAACACTCTCAGCTATTTAAGACAAATCATGCTGCAAAATAACTACTAGGATTTAGAATTAAAATAACATCTAGCATGACATGAAAACGTCTAGCCACAGTCTATACAAGCTTTAAATTGCACCGTTATAAGCACGAAAACTGTACTCTTTCCAACACCAAGCATTTCATAATAAACAAAAACTCTCCAAGAGATACAGCAATGAAACAAGATAGTACTAACACAACTCTACTAAAACTAACAACTCTGAATAAGAGATGCAAGAAAAACAGGAGCTAAATAGGAATTTAGCAGCAGCTAGAAGAAAAACTAAGAATACAAGCATAACGAGTATTCAAGCGAAAAAGCGGAGCGTGTCTCTCTCCCACACAAATAATGCTAGGTTCCAACTATATTATTTTAGCAAGGCAAACAAATGAAAGCAAAGGAAAAAAAACATACGCTCCAAGTAAATTTCATATGATGTGACCGAATAAAAATATAGTTTCACTAGAAGTGACCTGATAAATTGCCGATGAAGAAGGGAATGCCTTGGGCATACCCAAGCTTAGACTCTTGAGTCTTCTTGGAATTTTCTGGGATAAACCACGGGGGAATCCCCAAGCTTTGGCTTTGCACACTTCTTGATCACATTATATCACCCTCTTCTCTTGACCCTTGAAAACTTCCTTCACACCACACTCAATGTAATTCGCATAAGAGGGTTAGCGCACAATCAAAAATTCATGGGTTCTGCATGGGAACAAGTTCTATTGATACTTTTAAACATTAGCTACAGCCAGTGACGTTTCATGAAGCAAAGAATCTACTTGACATAGTAAAAGAGCAAATGCAAGAAAAATGGCAGAATCTGCTAAAACCAGAACAGTCTGTAATGACGGATTTTTTCGGGGCACTTAAGTTGCTCAGATCGAAAAACATAAATATGGAAAAAGTTTCTGAATTAGGTGAGGAATAAGCACAAAAAGTTTCAGGTCATTTTGCTCTTTCTGTAATTTATACGATTTTTTACGGTGGACATCAGAAATCTGTTTTGTGCGCAGAAATCCAAAACCAACTCCAACTTTCGTTAGAAACTTTACTCTGCACAACTAATACATGAAAATAAAGATAAAAAAGGAGTTACTACATAAGTATACAACACATTGACTCAAAGAAAACAGAGAAAAAAAGCAAAAATAAAACCATGGGTTATCTCCCAAGAAGTGCTTTTCTTTAAAGCCTTTTAGCCAGGCATGATAATTTGAGAAGATGCTCACATGAGAAATATGAATTGAAGCTAAAGAGAGCATCAAGAAGCAAATGTAAAACAAATTTAATTCTAACCCACTTCCTATGAAAAATAATTTTGTAAATAAACAAGTCATGAAAGCACAAAGCAGCAAGCATAGGAAAGCAAAACAAGTGCAACTTCAAAACTTTTAACATAAAGAGGGGAAACTTAATATTATTGAGATACATAGAACTATGTTTTCCTCTCCCATAATAACTTTCAGTGGCGTTATGAATAAAATTAACAATATAAATATCACATAGAACGTTCTTATCATGATCCACATGCTTAAAAGAATTATTACTCTCCACATAAGCATAGTCATTCTTATTAATAGTAGTGGGAGCAAATTCAACAAAATAGCTATCATTATAATTCTCATCACCATAATCATCAAATATAGGAGGCATAGTATCATCAAAGAAAAATTTCTCCTCACAACTTGGGGGACTAAAAATATCATATTCATCAAAAGTAGCTTCCCCAAGCTTAGACTTTTCCATAGCATTAGCAACAATGGTGTTCAAAGAATTCATACTAATAACAAGCTCTACTACGTCGTACAGCTCCAATTTGGCCACAAGGCCAAGGTCTCCAACAACATCGCCGAGTATGAGGGGCTCCTCGCCGGAATCAGGGCCGCCTTCGCCATGGGCGTTAAGCGCCTCGTCATCAAGGGAGACTCGTAGCTCCCGGTAAAATTCTCCAACAAGAGCTATGTCGCCAAGGACAAGCACATGGCGCTATACCTCGAGGAAGTTCGCAAGCTCGAAAAGCGCTTCCTCGGCCTAGAGATGCAGCATATCCCGCGCGAGAACAACCAAGAGGCAGACGACCTCGCCAAGCGAGCATCAAGAAACTGCGCGCAGGCACCGGGCACCTTCAAAGAAAGGCTCGCCAAGCCATCCATCATACCTCCTGTCGATGACGAGGATCCACAAGGCCATCGGCACCTCGAGGAGGAGCCACCACCCGCTCCCTCCCAAGGTGCACCTGACTGCGGTACCCCTTCGGGGAACCTCCTGGTGCTCGCCTTCACTCACGAGTAAGCATGCTGGAACAAGAGCATGATCGACTATCTCCAGAAAGACGACCTCCCAAAGGACGAAGCAGAGGCCGAGCAGGTCGCCCGTCGAGCCAAGATGTACTGCGTCATCGAATCCAAGTTGTACCGGAGGCGCCCCAACGGTGTGGCGCTGCTGTGCGTCCCCCCCCCCCCCGACGATGGCGTGGAACTCTTCAAGGACATCCACCAAGGCGACTGCGGCCACCACTGCTCATCGCGTACCCTCGTCGGCAAGGCCTTCAGGTACGGCTTCTACTGGCCCACGGCTCTAAAAAATTCCACCGAGCTCGTCAAGTCCTGCAAGGCGTGCTAGTTCCTTGCCAAGCAAATGCATCAGCCCGCGCAAGGGCTCCAGACCATCCTCCTATCATAGCCGTTCGCGGTCTGGGGCCTGGACATCCTGGGACCCTTCCCTCGAGCGCTCGGGGGCGACCGCTACCTCTACGTCGTTGTCGACAAATTCACCAAGCGGGTGAGGTAGAAGCCATCTGGGACATCCCAGCAAGAATGACGGTGAAGTTCATCAAGGGGTTGGTCTGCCGCTTCGGCGTGCCCAATCGCATCATCACCGACAACGGCGCACAATTTTCAAGCGGCCTCTTCAAGTCCTACTGCGCCAACCTAGGCATCAAGATCTGCTACGCCTTTGTCGCGCACCCGCGCAACAACGACCAGGCAGAGCGCGCCACCGCCATGTTCCTCAAGGGCCTCAAGACGCGGAGCTTCAACAAGCTCAAGGCCCATAGCAAGAAGTGGATAGACGATTCCCCGTTGGTCCTGTGGTCAATTCGAACCACCGCAACCAAGCCCACGGGGGCAACACCTTTCTTCCTAGTCTATGGGGCCGAGGCCGTTCTCTCTACCGAACTCAAGCTTGGATCTCCCCGAGCCATGGCTTTCAGCAAATACAGAGGCAGGGGGAACTCAACGCCGAGGACTTGCTGCTTCTCGAGGACGCGAGAACCCGTGCCGCCACTCGTGCCACTCGGTACCAGCAAGGCCCCTGGCGCTACCACAGCAACACCATCAGGCCACGCACACTGGAGGTGGGTGACCTGGTCCTGAGGAGGATTCTCTCCGGAGAGGTCTTGCACAAGCTCTCTCCCATGTGGGAGGGGCTGTATCAGGTAACGCACGTTGCGAGACCTGGTGCGGCACGACTGGAGACTGAAGACGACACGCATGTGCCAAACCCGTGGAACATCCAGCATCTGTGGAAGTTCTACCCTTAGTCCTTAGTTCTTGCTTGCTCCACGTGCCTCCCCTAGGCCGTGGTGACGCACCCTCGAGGGGACCCCGTGACGCCACGGTAAAAACGACGCCAGGACCTCCGTGAACGTCTCAGGGGGCATCTCATCAGGCGGCCGCTTGGCCGTAGAGAGCCTCTACCCACATAACTGGGAAGCTGCATGGAAAATCTTTGCACCTGAGCTCGCGCGAGTCTCAGCCCCATGACGATGGGAGTCCCGTGTCCGCACGGGGCGTCAAGTGCTTCTTGGGGGACCACAACCTCATGACATCCCCAAGCGTGTGTTATAGAGCCTCACCCTAGCAGTAATTTTTTATCCCTGCCAATAACACTTGTGTCTCGGCAAGCCTTTCATTCTTTCTTCGGGAGCATGCATCTGTCACTCCTTCTCGAGGACACCTCATGAGCGGGGGCTGGAATCGGTACCCGTGCACGGGTGAGACCCAATCAGAATAAATCCAAGTGGTAGAGCTCTGTCTAAACGGGTCGCTACCGTGCACGACACCTCATCAATCCCTTGGTGTTGACTTCCTCTCGAGGTATCCACGAGAAGAGTGCCAAGCACGTACTCTCGCTCACTGCAGAAACAAGCACCTACCTCCTGAAGCACCCAAGCACGGACTTTTTGCAAGAAAAAGAAGGATGCCTCGAGAGGGGCAGAGGCAAAGACATTTGCGGCAAGCGGCTCACCGCGACAAGGACTCCGAGACTCCCAGAGCTAAGTCTAAAAACTCTTTCCGCTCGCTCTCCAAAGAATCCATTTGCAAATGATAAGACAAAAACACATTTCCTTCATATTTCATACACGAGATACATTCAAGTACATGGAAACGTTGCATATCCGTCGCGAAGACAAAACGATGCTCGGACCAGGAAGGAGCTATCCCCCTTCCGCGGCTATCAAAGGAAGAAAAGCTGTGACCAACCTCGTCCGAACCTGTCTTCGCCACAGCTGCGAGACATGATCGACCGAGGAGGAGCGATGGAGGCGACGAGGAGAAGGAGGAAGAAGAGGAGTCCAGACAAAGGCTGACTGATCAGGATCGTCAGGCCCTCCGTATGGACAAAGGCACCAAAATGTCTTCAGCCGCTCGCCGAGCCCAGATCATCACTCTCCGCATTGACGACCGACGGATCTTCCTTGTCCTCCTCTTCAACAACATCATCTTCATCATCGTCGGCGTCATCCTCATCGTCACTTCTCTCGCTCTCGATGTAGCACTCCACACATTCGTTGCGACGCCCGAAGATCTTCACGAAGAGGCGGTCCACCCCATCGAAACGAAGGTGGAGGACTTGGCTCTCCTCCATCCGCTTGGCGCGGGCGAAGGTCTTCCACCCCCTCCCTAGTGACAGGTGGCTGGCGGAGCAAAACTCCGGCGACGCCCACCAGGGCCCATTGATGCAGCCCACCACCTGAAGCCAAGAGCCGTGAGGCAGGCGGCGCTCGATGGAGGCAGCGAAGGCATCGGGGAGCCTCAGCTGACTATGGAGGCGACCACAGAGGGCCACCAAGAAATCGTGCTCCGGCACGCGGGTGTCCTCTGCCCAGCGAGGAAGGGAACTCTGTTGGAACGCGTAGAGATAATCCAAAACTTTTCTACGTGGTACTTCCAAGATCTAGCCGAGGTAGAAGACCACGAGGATTACCACTAGACGCGCGGTTGCGGATTATCGATGCAGCGCGTCGATGCAGTGCAGTCCCATGATCTAATCCAGCCGATCCAATCCCGCGAACGTCGAAGTGCTGAACGTACAACACCTCTGCGGGTATCCACACGTGCGAGGAGGAGCTCCGACGGCGGACTGCTAGGTCTGGTGCGATGGCTAGACTGAGTGGGGATAGGGTTCCCAACGCATGGGTGTGCAATAACGTGCCCCTTGGGCAACCTGCGACCCTCTTTATATAGCGAATGGTAGTGGGCTTCACAACACTTGTGACCCATTTCCTCTGTGAGTCCGACTCATAAACTCAGTGCATTTCCGGTTCGGGTCCAACCCGACCAATACATTTGCTCCCGCTCTTAAGTGTGCGACCCTGCAGGCTCATGGCGACTTGGACACGATTGGAGTCCGACTCTCAACCGGTAGCGGCTCCTAGCAGAACGTGCCGACTCCCAAGTGCCATAGTCATGACGACATACCTTCCAATGTGACTTTCATCTTAGTCCCTTTTGCCTCACGATATACCTTGTCGAACTATAGGCGAATTATCGTCATCCCTTAATAGCTCAACTCTCTTCTCGGTCCGTGATATATGATTCATCTGACTAACTCTTAGTCAACACACTCAGTTAACACTTAACCGAGTCACGCATGGCCATGCTTCCAGAATCATATCACTCGAGAGGGCCCAGAGAATATCTCTCCATTCGGAGGGGCAAAATTCCATCTTGATTATCCACATCACACAACTTGTTTCTGATTCGACCCGAACTCTGCCTTTATAACTGCCTTGTCACGGAACAACGTTTGACAAAATCTAAGTCGGTGATCCACTACTCGGATTGTGCGACAACCTCAGGTCTAAGGATTATATTGATTGAGACATGCAAATGACGACTTACTCGTTGCATCTCAATATGGGTCAGTCCGACTTCCTAAACTCTTTAGCCAAGTCTGTGAACGTTGGAATGGCATCGCCATGCCCATGACAAGTGGAACCGAGTCATCAGCCAACACTCACATTAGTCTAGGGTGTGTGTCCAGCACAACCTTAATGACCAAGGATAATTTAGTATGAACAACATGAATACATAGTTCCACAATCGAATCACATATTCAATGACATATATCAGATGTTCAAAACAAGCACGACTTAATAACTTTATGAATACATTGGGAATACATCATACATGATTGCCTCTAGGGCATATTCCCAACAGTCTCCCACTTGCACTAGAGTGAATCATCCTGACATCATATGCCTACGCATCGAATGCCCATACCTCTGATGTGCGCCTCATGCTTTGGCTGTGGTAGCTCCTTTGTCAATGGATCTGCAATGTTTGCATCCGTGTGTAATTTGCATAACTTGATACCACCTTGTTCGACAAACTTGCGAATGAGGTGGTAACGCATGAGTATATGTTTGTTCTTCTGGTGTTGTCTAGGTTCCTTGGCTTGTGCCATAGCACCATTGTTGTCACAATATACGTCCAATGGATTGGACGCGCCCTGAACCACACCAAGATCTGTCAGGAGGTTCCTGATCCAAACAACTTCCTTTGCAGCCTCCAAGGCAGCAATATACTCAGCCTTTGTTGTAGATGCATACACGGTATCTTGCTTGGAACTCTTCCAGCTCACAGTCCCTCCGTTCATTACGAACACGTATCCAGATTGCGAATGAGAATCATCTGAGTCGGTGAGATGACTCGCATCCGTGTAACCCTTTACACTGAATTCCTCATCACCTCCATAAACTAGGAACATGTCCTTAGTCCTTCTCAAGTACTTAAGGATGTTTTTAATCGCTACCCAGTGGGCTTCGCCAGGGTCAGCCTGGTATTTGCTTGTTACACTCAGAGACTAGGAAACATCTGGCCTAGTACAAATCATGGCATACATGATGGATCCGATTGCCGAAGCATACGGGATCACACTCATCCGACTTCGCTCATCAGTCGTCGAAGGACATTGAGTCTTGCTAAGTTTTATACCATGGGACATCGGTTAGAATCCCTTCTTAGACTCTTCCATTTTGAATTTCTTCAAAACTTTGTCCAGATATGTACTCTGACTCAATCCAATGAGCTGCCTTGATCTATCTCTATAGATCCTGATTCCTAATATGTAAGTCGCCTCACCCAAATCCTTCATTGAGAAACTCCTTTCCAATGATTCTTTGGTTTCTTGCAACATCATGACATCATTTCCCATCAGTAATATGTCATCCACATATAAGATTTGAAAATTTACTTTGCTCCCACTAAACTTCTTGTATAAACAAGAATCATGATCGCTCTTGATGAAGCCAAACGATTTGACTACCTCGTCAAAGCGAATGTTCCAACTCCGAGATGCTTGCTTCAACCCATAAATGGATTTATGAAGTTTGCATACCTTGTCAGCATTAGCCGGATCGACAAAACCTTCGGGTTGTACCATATACACGTCCTCAGTTAAATTTCCATTAAGGAAAGCCGTCTTGACATCCATCTGCCATATCTCATAGTCAAAATAGACTGCTATGGCTAACATGATCCGAACTAATTTAAGCATCGCTACTGGCGAGAAGGTCTCGTCGTAGTCAACTCCTTGAACCTGTCGGAACCCCTTCGCGTCAAGTCGTGCTTTATAGACGGAAATATATCAATCCATATCAGTTTTCTTCTTAAAGACCCATTTGCACTCGACGGGTCTTGCACCGTCAGGCAGATCAACCAAATTCCAAACTTGGTTTTCATCCATGGACTTTAACTCGGATCTCATGGCTCCAAGCCATGACTCGGAATCAGATCCCACCATCGCTTCCGAATAAGTTGCCGGCTCATTACTGTCTAACAGTAAAACATCACGAGCATTTTGTAATCTGGCAGATCTCCGTGGTTCAGGTGCTGTTACCGGCGTAGGTACCACGACTGACTCAGCTTCCGAGGCCCTCGCCGACTCTCCCCTAGCTGGTTCCTCTCGAATTTCTTCGAGTTGCACTGTGCTCCCACTGACTCCCCGGCTGAGAAACTCTTTCTCAAGGAAGACACTGTTCCGAGCAACAAACGCTTTGCCCTCTTCTCGGTTGTAGAAGTAGTACCCCAAGGTTTCCCTCGGATACCCCACGAAAATACACTTATCCGACTTGGGCGTGAGCTTGTCCGACTGAAGTCGCTTGACAAATGCTTCACAACCCCAAATCCGAAGAAAAGACAAACTTGGCCTTTTGCGAGTCAACATCTCATGCGGCGTCTTCTCTACTGACTTTGATGGTACTCTGTTTAGTGTGAACGCTGCAGTTTCTAGACAATAACCCCAAAATGATAAAGGTAGATCTGTCCGACTCATCATTGGCCGTACCATGTCCAACAGGGTCCGATTTCTCCGTTCCGATACACCGTTTCTCTGCGGTGTATCCGACGGAGTGAGTTGAGGAACTATTCCACAACTCTTTAGATGTTCATCAAACTCATGGCTCATGTACTCGCCTCCACGGTCCGACCGTAGAAACTTTATTTTCTTGCCGAGCTGATTTTGTACTTCACTCTGGAATTCCTTGAATTTCTCAAAGGCTTCCGACTTGTGTTTCATTAAATAGATATATCCATACCTACTCAAATCATCAGTAAAAGTAATGAAGTACTCATAACCACCTCTGGTTGTCGTGCTCACTGGACCACATACATCACTATGTATTAGTTCCAACAAGTTGGACGCCCTTTCACAACTCCTTGCAAAAGGTGTCTTGGTCATTTTGCCTAGTAAGCATGATTCGCATGTCTCGAACGACTCTAAGTCGAATGAAGTTAGAAGTTCATCATCATGGAGCTTCTTCATGCGCTTCCAACTTATATGACCAAGCCGACAGTGCCAAAAGTAAGTCATATTCAGATCATTTGGTTTCAACCTTTTCACATTTATGTTATAGACCGATACACTATCAAGATTCAAAATAAATAACCCGTCCTGAACGGGTGCAAAGCCATGAAACATATCTTTCAAATATAAAGAACAACCATTATTCTTAATATTCGACTCATAACCTTGTCTCATCAAACATGAGGCGGAAATAATGTTTCGACTAAGCACTGGAACATAATAATAATTATTCAACTCCATTAAAAAATCCTGAAGGTAAATGAAGTTGCATCGTGCCGACTTCCAACGTAGCGACTCTCGCCTTGTTGCCGACCCGAATATCAACTTCTCCTCTTGCCACGCTCCTAGTTCTTACCAGTCCCTGCAACGAGTTGCATATGTGAATAACTGATCCGGTATCATATACCCAAGAACTGTTAGGTGCATCAGCAAGATAAATGTCTATAACATTGCACACAAGCGTACCTGAGTTGGAAGTCACACCTCCACTCTTGGCTCTGTCAGCCAAATACTTGGTGCAGTTCCTCTTCGAGTGGCCATCTTTCTTGCCATAGAAGCAATTGGCTCCAGCTGTAGGAGATGGCTTAGTCTTTGAGGAAGCGCTCTGGACAGGGCCATGGGCGTTGCCTCCTGACTTATCCTTCTTCTTCTTAGTCCAAGAACTCTTCTTGAACTTAGCCTTATTCTGCACCATCAACACTTGACTGGTGCCTTTCTTGAGATCAGTATCTGCCGTTTTGAGCATCCCATGTAATTCAGTGATCTTCTTATCCATACCATGCATGTGGTAGTTCGAAATGAACGGACCATACACACTACGAAGAGAGTTCAGAATTATATCAGTAGAGAACTCTTCGTTAATTGGGAAGCCCAGCCGATCTAGAGACTGCACGTAACTAGTCATCTTGATTACATGCGGACTCAGTGGATCACCGTCTTTAAGCTTACAGCCCAGCAAAGCTTGAGAGACTTGATACCTCTCGGTCTTTGCCTGAGCCTGGAACATACTTTTGAGGCTTTCGATCATATCGTAGGCCTCAACATTCTCGAACTGCAGCTCCAAGTCCGGTTCCATGTGTGCAAGCATAAGACAGCTAATTTCCGTAGAATCATCTCTAGTCTTACGGTAGGCATTCATGACAGCGACAGTCGCATCATCATCAAGCTCTTCTGGAAGTGGAGTTTCTAGAACATGTTCTTTCTTGTCATGCTTGAGGACTATCCTCAGATTACGGTACCAGTTGGTGAAATTAGTTCCATTAACCTTATCTTTCTCTAGGATTGACCTCAACGCAAAAGTGGACAACTGAGGAAGGTTGCTAGGTGCCATTGATCTACAACAGAAAATATGCAAAAACACTTAAGACATGTATTCATAAAAGAGCAGGCATATTAAACGCTTTAATACTTATGCTCCCACTAGAACCAACACCCCTCCGATGGTTGCTGAGTGATTCAAGATCCTAAATAAACAAGCCGACTAGTGAGCTTTAGCATCACCGCTAGCCGTCAAGTGATCTAGGTAGGCAACACCTTGCCAATCGTATCCAATACGACTCTTGTTAGTTGGGTGGCATCACATGCCCCGGTTCCCAACCTACCTCGCCCCGAGCCCCACAACCGTTGTGATGGACTCGTATAGCTTACCAAGTGCTTCCGATGTAAGAGTCCGACTCAAACCCACCTAACCGGAAAGAATTGGTAGCACCTCAATTTTATGAGCCCACTACCAAGATTGTCCGACTTGTGATGGTGCAGCACTGGCGGGGCGACCGACTAGACCTTCTTTGAGGGATTAAAATCTACCAACTATCTAAATAGAGGTAATAAGAGACATCACAATAACAAAAAAAGCAATTATAATGTGAAATGGTATGGCTCTCTTCATGGTGATCTCCATCTCCACAAAGCTTGTAAGTCGACTTGTGCCAACTCTTTTCACGTGCCATATTACTCCATGTAGCCGACTCGTACATCGACTTGCAAGTCATCCGGGTTCTCCAACAAGCTACACTAGCTAGTAAGTGAAAAATTACATAGAGAATCCGACACACAGGCCGTTAT
Organism: Alopecurus myosuroides; assembly: GCA_028641055.1. Taxonomy (NCBI): domain Eukaryota; kingdom Viridiplantae; phylum Streptophyta; class Magnoliopsida; order Poales; family Poaceae; genus Alopecurus; species Alopecurus myosuroides. Next base: position 351,670,700 of record CM054058.1, read on the forward strand.
ACAATAAAATGACAGCACCTAGGTGTAACACCTGGGGTGTTACCCTAATAGAGAGTTGTTTGTTTTCTTTTTTTGCTTGCATCACATGCATCATATTGCATTGCACCATGTTTGCATCACAACAATTCAAAACAATTTAAAATTTCACACATGTCAAAAATTTCCAATTTAACAATTGCAAACTACAACAACTCCTTTGTTTTCAAATAGTTTGCAGTTGTTCTAATCAAATTGCTTGTTAATACAAATTTCCCTGTTATTAAAACCCTAATGGCAAATTAAATTTCAAATAAAATCATAGTTGATATGATCCAAATTGAGGTTTAAAAATTAAATTCTTGCAAAACAAAATTTTCAATAATGTTTGCATAAGGGTTTGAACTTATTAAATGGGATTTGCCTATTTCCAAAATTTCCCAAATCAAACATTGTTTGAAATTCAACTAAAACCTTTAAACCAACTTAAAACTTCAAACTTGTGAAACAATGTTAATACTTGTTCTAATTTCTGTTTTGTAATCTAATACAAATTTCATAAAAGAAAATTCCCCAAAAACTCTTTTCTATCTCTCTCTTACTCTCACCTTTTACAAAAAAAAGGAGAAGGAAAAAAAAAGAGAGGAGAGGGGCAGCCCAGCTTTTCTCCCTCTTGTTTTTTCCTCAAGCCCACCTAGTCACCACCTCAGCCCATTACCTCTGGCCCGCTACCCTTCTCCTGCTTGTCGTCTTCTTCCTTCGGTACGGCTGCACTCACCACCGCTCGATCATCCCCCCCAACTCCGATGGCCTGCCGTACCTAGGCTCTCACCACCATAAAACAGCCACCCCTCTACCCTAGACCCCCTAGCCCTATTCCTTCCCCCTCCTAGCGCCGCCAGCTTCCTCTCCCCTCTTCCTCTGAACCTCTCTGCTCCTGTCCCCCCCAACAACCGCCGTGAGCTCACCTCTGTTCCCCGCCACCTCCCCATCTCCACGGTCACCTCGAGGAGCCACGGGTCCCGGGAATGGAACCGGGGCGTTCCCCTGAGGCTCCCCGTCCCATCGCCCGCTGCGGGGAGACCCTGTGGTGGCCGCGCCGTCGCCGGCCACCGTCGCCTTTCTCTCCGTCGACAGAGCCTCGTCGACGAGGACCGAGGTGAGCGCCCAATCTTTTCCTCCCTCCCCTCTACCGTTCGCCTCCACACCCGATGCACGTGCACCTGCTGCGCCTCCACGCCCACTGCGCGAGTCGAGCGTCCAGCCGCTCGAGGATCGCCGTCCACCGCGAGCAGTCCCTGACCGTGGTCGTCTGCGTTTCGTCAGGCCATTCAGTTAACTGAATCTGTCCTCCGGTTCAGTTACAGCGCAGATACATGTTAACCTCCCCCGCCTGTTCTTTCTGTCACCAAACGTTACTTACCGCAGTGGCAACGCCCCTACCGCGCGCACGCATCGACCCGGGATCGAATCCCACCGGCCGCGCAAGGCCACCTCTTTTTCGCCATTTATCTTCGCCCGCAGCAGGCCCCACCCGTCATAGACCCATCGCCACACAGCGCCACGCTGTTCCCCTGGCCCACGCGGCAGTAGCTAGGGTTAGCCCACCGCACGGTAACAAAAGTTTTTCTACGTTTCTGTTTTATTATCTAATCTTTTAAAATTGCAGAAATAAACACTAAACCTAAAACTTTAATAACTTTTAATCTGTAATTCCAATTAATAAAAGTTATATATGTTTGTTGTTCCAAATTTAATCATATTTCCAAATATTCCAATTGTGTACTGTTTTGAAATTCCCAAATGCATTTAAAATTCAAATTTGAATAATTCAAATGCAAATTGCTAAATTCAATAAAAAATTCATTATTAATCCAATAAATACAAATAAAATATGTTTTCCATACCATTTTGAATAACCTTTTCAAATATAAATTTTGTTTCATGGTTTGAATAATTTAAATTGCCTAAATAATTTAATACTTGTTTAATTCATTTAAATTTGATAAAATCATAACTTGCTCAAAATAAAATAATTTTGAACATGCAAAATATGTTTTCAAACCATCAAAGTGTGAACTTTTCAAATGTGAATTTGAATTTATGCTTTGAACAAATAAAATTCAAATAATATTTCCCACTTGAATTAAATTCAATTAAAACTTGTTTAATAATGTTTAATTCATAATTAAATTATCCTAATTCCAATTTCAATATTTGAAACATGTAATCCAACTAAAATTTGATGTTCTTTTAAAATACAAATTTTGTTAATTGTTTTGAACACTTTAACTTGATGAAAACAACAATTGCTTGTGTGGCATGTTTAAGTAACCAAACTTTCCACACTTAACCAATAATTTCCAAACTTGTTAAACCTTATTTCCAACTGGTTCTATTGATGTTATTTTGTTGTTTTCCTCATCCATGCATCATGCTAATCCACCTTCACCTGTTGATTAGTTGGAAAACAATTGTTTCAACCCTAATTCATGGGCTTTTCATATGCAACTCAAATTGCATATGGGTCCATTTAAATCTGTTTATCATGTCAACTAGTTTATTTCTATGCATCCATTAAATTGTCATGCATCCATATCTTGATCATGCTGGATCTTTTGCCGTAGTAGTAATTGTTGCATCCGGTGTTTGTTCGAGGTCCGTTGCTTCTTCCCGGATAGGACGTTGAGATGATGTGAGCAACGACAAGTTCTGCTACCTTGCGGGATCTCAGGCAAGTATACTCACTTGCTGCCAAATGGCTGCCTTTCATCACTTGTTACCGATACTTTCCGTTGTTCTTTTCTGCTAGCCTTAGTAGTAATTGTTTCTGTTACGAACCTATCACATGAATCCTTTAACCCCGATATTGCCTCACCTCCACACCTATATCCATTGCTTGTGCCCGTGTCTTACTAGCATGCTTAGGTTGTTTTGCTCGAGTCTGTTACCCGTTACTTTCTGTTATTACTTCATTATGTTCTGGGGGCTCGAGGTTAATCAATCAATTAATCCTGTTAATGCTAATGGTAATAATAATTTGATGATAAGGCACCGGCAGGAGGCCCTTGTGGTTTTGAGGCCTGCTAGTGTCGACCCTAATAGGAAAAGGGTCTTGTCTACTGATCCATGATGAGCGCACTAACCGCATGTGGGAAGCGAGTATGGGCGCCCCCCTCAATTTGACTCGATTCGCATCTCGTCCAAATCGCCTCATTTAGTTCGGGTTTTCCATTTGCTGCATGCATGATCTTGCGAGCCCTTGGTACCCGGGTGGAACTTTTGTAGTCGGCATATAGGGGGACACGGTCTTAGAGTGCTATGAGGGTCCATTTTCTTCTGGGCTCGATTAGCCGTGCGCCCAAGGTTCTTTGGGCTTGATGCGAAGAAGAGTTGAGTTGTGTTGAGTACCTCGCTTGGTGGGTTAGCTCCCCATCTGGCGGGTTATTCTTACGTGTACGGCCAAATTGGTGCAACCCCGCAGGGATAATCTTCTCGAGAAGCCGTGTTTTCCGCGGTTATGGATTACTTGGTGAAAGTACTGGCTAACAAGTACTCAGGACAACTTAAACCTAATGATTAACAACCTTTCACCCCATGATTAACAACTTGACTAGTAATAGGCTTATTGACACAATAATCTGAACCATCATTAATCCAACTATGTGAGTTATCCTCAGATTGCTTCTTCGGATAAGGGGCGAGATCCAGGATGGGTTTGTTTGAAGTTATCTTTCAGTTGGTTACGATACTCGATCTTATCTTCTTTCTGATAGCCGGAAGTTGTAGTATCTCTCTCTAGTTGGTTAGTGCAGCCCGCTGTCGCTTATTTGCAATAACCCCTTCCTTTCCGTTGATCCCAAAGTATTTGTATCTTGTGATGACTGGCTACGCCGGTATCTTGTGAGTATGGGTTATCCACTTGCCAGTACTTAACCGTACTGACCCGCGAATCTCTTTCGTGGCTGCATATTCAACATTGCAGTCAACAGGTTTGAAGTCTGACGACGTTAGCTTGGGAATCCCTCCGGCTTGGCCTGGGAAGGGATTGGACGCTCCCGGTTATCTTCAGGACTCTTAGTCCAATTTGGATCTTGTCCGTAGCCGGACGCTATGTTGTTTCTTCCGCTGCTATTTGGATCTTTGTATTGTATCAGTTGTATCCCTGGCTCGTCTGAGTCATCTTGTATCTATCTGTTTCCGTTGTAATTGTGGAATATTCGTGAACTATTGTAATGTTATCACAAGTGGCAACCTGGAATCGGTTATTATGTGGATTTTGGCGGGAATGCTGAAATCTGCATTGTGCCCGATCTCGGGGCGTCACAAACGGTATCAGAGCCTTGGTTCTGATTCCCGATATTGTTTCGATACGAATGGTTATCGAAGCAACGGGTCCGCAAAGCCTGTAGGATAACCTCGCTAACGGTCGTTGTTCCTAGAATGTCAAAAAAAACTATTTCTACTAAACTATTTTGGAAAAACATCTCGATAGGATTCTTGTTTTCTCCTTATCCCTATTCTATTTCCCATCCCATCTTATTTGTTTTGGAGTCTTCCCCCCTTGTCTATCTTTCAAAGTGTTAGGATCCTACGTGGGTGGACGTTTTCTGAGCCCTTAACCTAATAGGTTCGATCATTGTTAGTGGTGTCGAGAAGCCCTTGTTAGTGGTGTCGAGGAGATCAACCGGAAGCACGAAGAATCGATAGTCGAACTTCTTTCCCCTCCCGGGTTAGCAGGTGGATTGCGAGGGCGCAATCCCTTGTTAGTGGTGTCGTCTGTAACACCTGGGGTGTTACCCTAATAGAGAGTTGTTTGTTTTCTTTTTTTGCTTGCATCACATGCATCATATTGCATTGCACCATGTTTGCATCACAACAATTCAAAACAATTTAAAATTTCACACATGTCAAAAATTTCCAATTTAACAATTGCAAACTACAACAACTCCTTTGTTTTCAAATAGTTTGCAGTTGTTCTAATCAAATTGCTTGTTAATACAAATTTCCCTGTTATTAAAACCCTAATGGCAAATTAAATTTCAAATAAAATCATAGTTGATATGATCCAAATTGAGGTTTAAAAATTAAATTCTTGCAAAACAAATTTTTCAATAATGTTTGCATAAGGGTTTGAACTTATTAAATGGGATTTACCTATTTCCAAAATTTCCCAAATCAAACATTGTTTGAAATTCAACTAAAACCTTTAAACCAACTTAAAACTTCAAACTTGTGAAACAATGTTAATACTTGTTCTAATTTCTGTTTTGTAATCTAATACAAATTTCATAAAAGAAAATTCCCCAAAACTCTTTTCTATCTCTCTCTTACTCTCACCTTTTACAAAAAAAGGAGAAGGAAAAAAAAAGAGAGGAGAGGGGCAGCCCAGCATTTCTCCCTCTTGTTTTTTCCTCAAGCCCACCTAGTCACCACCTCAGCCCATTACCTCTGGCCCGCTACCCTTCTCCTGCTTGTCGTCTTCTTCCTTCGGTACGGCTGCACTCACCACCGCTCGATCATCCCCCCAACTCCGATGGCCTGTCGTACCTAGGCTCTCACCACCATAAAACAGCCACCCCTCTACCCTAGACCCCCTAGCCCTACTCCTTCCCCCTCCTAGCGCCGCCAGCTTCCTCTCCCCTCTTCCTCTGAACCTCTCTGCTCCTGTCCCCCCCCAACAACCGCCGTGAGCTCACCTCTGTTCCCCGCCACCTCCCCATCTCCACGGTCACCTCGAGGAGCCACGGGTCCCGGGAATGGAACCGGGGCGTTCCCCTGAGGCTCCCCGTCCCATCGCCCGCTACGGGGAGACCCTGTGGTGGCCGCGCCGTCGCCGGCCACCGTCGCCTTTCTCTCCGTCGACAGAGCCTCGTCGACGAGGACCGAGGTGAGCGCCCAATCTTTTCCTCCCTCCCCTCTACCGTTCGCCTCCACACCCGATGCACGTGCACCTGCTGCGCCTCCACGCCCACTGCGCGAGTCGAGCGTCCAGCCGCTCGAGGATCGCCGGCCACCGCGAGCAGTCCCTCACCGTGGTCGTCTGCGTTTCGTCAGGCCATTCAGTTAACTGAATCTGTCCTCCGGTTCAGTTACAGCGCAGATACATGTTAACCTCCCCCGCCTGTTCTTTCTGTCACCAAACGTTACTTACCGCAGTGGCAACGCCCCTACCGCGCGCACGCATCGACCCGGGATCGAATCCCACCGGCCGCGCAAGGCCACCTCTTTTTCGCCATTTATCTTCGCCCGCAGCAGGCCCCACCCATCATAGACCCAGCGCCACACAGCGCCACGCTGTTCCCCTGGCCCACGCGGCAGTAGCTAGGGTTAGCCCACCGCACGGTAACAAAAGTTTTTCTACGTTTCTGTTTTATTATCTAATCTTTTAAAATTGCAGAAATAAACACTAAACCTAAAACTTTAATAACTTTTAATCTGTAATTCCAATTAATAAAAGTTATATATGTTTGTTGTTCCAAATTTAATCATCTTTCCAAATATTCCAATTGTGTACTGTTTTGAAATTCCCAAATGCATTTAAAATTCAAATTTGAATAATTCAAATGCAAATTGCTAAATTCAATAACAAATTCATTATTAATCCAATAAATACAAATAAAATATGTTTTCCATACCATTTTGAATAACCTTTTCAAATATAAATTTTGTTTCATGGTTTGAATAATTTAAATTGCCTAAATAATTTAATACTTGTTTAATTCATTTAAATTTGATAAAATCATAACTTGCTCAAAATAAAATAATTTTGAACATGCAAAATATGTTTTCAAACCATCAAAGTGTGAACTTTTCAAATGTGAATTTGAATTTATGCTTTGAACAAATAAAATTCAAATAATATTTCCCACTTGAATTAAATTCAATTAAAACTTGTCTAATAATGTTTAATTCATAATTAAATTATCCTAATTCCAATTTCAATATTTTAAACATGTAATCCAACTAAAATTTGATGTTCTTTTCAAATACAAATTTTGTTAATTGTTTTGAACACTTTAACTTGATGAAAACAACAATTGCTTGTGTGGCATGTTTAAGTAACCAAACTTTCCACACTTAACCAATAATTTCCAAACTTGTTAAACCTTATTTCCAACTGGTTCTATTGATGTTATTTTGTTGTTTTCCTCATCCATGCATCATGCTAATCCACCTTCACCTGTTGATTAGTTGGAAAACAATTGTTTCAACCCTAATTCATGGGCTTTTCATATGCAAATCAAATTGCATATGGGTCCATTTAAATCTGTTTATCATGTCAACTAGTTTATTTCTATGCATCCATTAAATTGTCATGCATCCATATCTTGATCATGCTGGATCTTTTGCCGTAGTAGTAATTGTTGCATCCGGTGTTTGTTCGAGGTTCGTTGCTTCCTCCCGGATAGGACGTTGAGATGATGTGAGCAACGACAAGTTCTGCTACCTTGCGGGATCTCAGGCAAGTATACTCACTTGCTGCCAAATGGCTGCCTTTCATCACTTGTTACCGATACTTTCCGTTGTTCTTTTCTGCTAGCCTTAGTAGTAGTTGTTTCTGTTACGAACCTATCACATGAATCCTTTAACCCTGATATTGCCTCACCTCCACACCTATATCCATTGCTTGTGCCCGTGTCTTACTAGCATGCTTAGGTTGTTTTGCTCGAGTCTGTTACCCGTTACTTTCTGTTATTACTTCATTATGTTCTGGGGGCTCGAGGTTAATCAATCAATTAATCCTTTTAATGCTAATGGTAATAATAATTTGATGATAAGGCACCGGCAGGAGGCCCTTGTGGTTTTGAGGCCTGCTAGTGTCGACCCTAATAGGAAAAGGGTCTTGTCTACTGATCCATGATGAGCGCACTAACCGCATGTGGGAAGCGAGTATGGGCGCCCCCCTCAATTTGACTCGATTCGCATCTCGTCCAAATCGCCTCATTTAGTTCGGGTTTTCCATTTGCTGCATGCATGATCTTGCGAGCCCTTGGTACCCGGGTGGAACTTTCGTAGTCGGCATATAGGGGGACACGGTCTTAGAGTGCTATGAGGGTCCATTTTCTTCTGGGCTCGAATAGCCGTGCGCCCAAGGTTCTTTGGGCTTGATGCGAAGAAGAGTTGAGTTGTGTTGAGTACCTCGCTTGGTGGGTTAGCTCCCCATCTGGCGGGTTATTCTTACGTGTACGGCCAAATTGGTGCAACCCTGCAGGGATAATCTTCTCGAGAAGCCGTGTTTTCCGCGGTTATGGATTACTTGGTGAAAGTACTGGCTAACAAGTACTCAGGACAACTCAAACCTAATGATTAACAACCTTTCACCCCATGATTAACAACTTGACTAGTAATAGGCTTATTGACACAATAATCTGAACCATCATTAATCCAACTGTGTGAGTTATCCTCGGATTGCTTCTTCGGATAAGGGACGAGATCCAGGATGGGTTTGTTTGAAGTTATCTTTCAGTTGGTTACGATACTCGATCTTATCTTCTTTCTGATAGCCGGAAGTTGTAGTATCTCTCTATAGTTGGTTAGTGCAGCCCGCTGTCGCTTATTTGCAATAACCCCTTCCTTTCCGTTGATCCCAAAGTATTTGTATCTTGTGATGACTGGCTACGCCGGTATCTTGTGAGTATGGGTTATCCACTTGCCAGTACTTAACCGTACTGACCCGCGAATCTCTTTCGTGGCTGCATATTCAACATTGCAGTCAACAGGTTTGAAGTCTGACGACGTTAGGTTGGGAATCCCTCCGGCTTGGCCTGGGCAGGGATTGGACGCTCCCGGTTATCTTCAGGACTCTTAGTCCAATTTGGATCTTGTCCGTAGCCGGACGCTATGTTGTTTCTTCCGCTGCTATTTGGATCTTTGTATTGTATCAGTTGTATCCCTGGCTCGTCTGAGTCATCTTGTATCTATCTGTTTCCGTTGTAATTGTGGAATATTCGTGAACTATTGTAATGTTATCACAAGTGGCAACCTGGAATCGGTTATTATGTGGATTTTGGCGGGAATGCTGAAATCTGCATAGTGCCCGATCTCGGGGCGTCACACTAGGCTTTAGCCGGCTGACAAAAACATGATACGCAGATCATGTATGGATTACACACATCACATGCACATAAGCCATACCATTCACAACTTCCTGCAAAAACGAGTTATGCATAGACACGATATCTACCGGCGTTGTGAAACTCGTAACGACATCTAAGGCGCTACGACAGGGCGAAGCCGGCGGTCCCTCGCGGGGCGGGCAGCGCCCGACGATTTTAGAAAACACAGATCTCATCTGCATTCCGAACATGGATTTTTTCATCGGATAAAACAATTTTACCCAAATCTGATCCGTATTCCAATTCGATCAAACTCTTTGATCTTCGATCACCACAACCGGATTTATGTGTCACGGTATACCTCGATGGCGGAAACTGACCGATAGGGGTAAGTTGTTCCACGACCTTAGCAGTATGATCACGGAAACTAGATCATCCATTGACCCCGAGTATGATTGATCCAATCAACCTTGTACAAAACCGATCTATCTTATAGAACGACCACCAAAACAGCAATTAGATCACATCTAATGCTAACTACATATCACATATGTGCGGATCTTGGGCCTAAAACCAGAAGCTACCGCTCTGATACCACTGTTGGAACGCGTAGAGATAAACGAAAACTTTTGTACGCGCTACTTACAAGATCTAGCCGAGGTAGAAGGCCACAAGGATTACCACTAGACGCGCGGTTGCGGATTATCGTTGCAGCGCGTTGATGCAGTGCACTCCCACGATCCGATCCAGCCGATCCAATCCCGCGAACGTCGAAGTGCTGAACGTACAGCACCTCTGCCGGTATCCACACGCACGAGGAGGAGCTCCGGCGGCAGACTGCTAGGTCCGGTGCGACGGCTGGACTGAGTGGGGCTAGGGTTCCCAAAGCATGGGAGTGGAATAACGTGCCCCTTGGGCAACCTACGTCCCTCTTTATATAGCGAATGGTAGTGCGCTTCACAACACTTGTGGCCCATTCCCTCTGTGAGTCCGACTCACAAACTCAGTCCATTTCCGGTTCGGGTCCAACCCGACCAGTACATTTGCTCCCTCTCTTAAGTGTGCGACCCTGCAGGCTCATGGCGACTTGGACACGATTGGAGTCCGACTCTCAATCGGTCAATCGGTAGCGGCTCCTAGCAGAACGTGCCGACTCCCAAGTGCCATAGAGTCATGACGACATACCTTCCAATGTGACTTTCATCTTAGTCCCTTTTGCCTCACGATATACCTTGTCGAACTATAGGCGAATTATCGTCATCCCTTAATTGCTCAACTCTCTTCTCGGTCCGTGATATATGATTCATCTGACTAACTCTTAGTCAACACACCCAGTTAACACTTAATTGAGTCACGCATGGCCATGCTTCTGGAATCATATCACTCGAGAGGGCCCAGAGAATATCTCTCCATTCGGAGGGGCAAAATTCCATCTTGATTATCCACATCACACAACTTGTTTCTGATTCGACCCGAACTCTGCCTTTATAACTGCCTTGTCACGGAACAACGTTTGACAAAATCTAAGTCGGTGATCCACTACTCGGATTGTGCGACAACCTCAGGTCTAAGGATTATATTGATTGAGACATGCAAATGACGACTTACTCGTTGCATCTCAATATGGGTCAGTCCGACTTCCTAAACTCTTTAGCCAAGTCTGTGAACGTTGGAATGGCATCGCCATGCCCATGACAAGTGGAACCGAGTCATCAGCCAACACTCACATTAGTCTAGGGTGTGTGTCCAGCACAACCTTAATGACCAAGGATAATTTAGTATGAACAACATGAATACATAGTTCCACAATCGAATCACATATTCAATGACATATATCAGATGTTCAAAACAAGAATGACTTAATAACTTTATGAATACATTGGGAATACATCATACATGATTGCCTCTAGGGCATATTCCCAACAGTGTCCCACTTGCACTAGAGTCAATCATCCTGACATCATATGCCTAGGCATCGAATGCCCATACGTATGATGTGCGCCTCATGCTTTGGCTGTGGTAGCGCCTTTGTCAACGGATCTGCAATGTTTGCATCCGTGTGTACTTTGCATAACTTGATACCACCTTGTTCGAGAAACTGGCAAATGAGGTGGTAACGCATGAGTATATGTTTGTTCTTCTGGTGTTGTCTAGGTTCCTTGGCTTGTGCGATAGCACAATTGTTGTCACAATATACGTCCAATGGATTGGACGCGCCCTGAACCACACCAAGATCTATCAGGAGATTCCTGATCCAAACAACTTCTTTTGCAGCCTCAGAGGCAGCAATGTACTCAGCCTCTGTTGTAGATGCAGACACGGTATCTTGCTTGGAACTCTTCTAGCTCACAGCCCATCCGTTCATTACGAACACGTATCCAGATTGCGAACGAGAATCATCTGAGTCGGTGAGATAACTCGCATCCGTGTAACCCTTTACACTGAATTCCTCATCACCTCCATAAACTAGGAACATTTCCGTAGTCCTTCTCAAGTACTTAAGGATGTTTTTAGCCGCTACCCAGTGGGCTTCGCCAGGGTCAGCCTGGTATCTGCTCGTTACACTCAGAGACTAGGAAACATCTGGCCTAGTACAAATCATGGCATACATGATGGATCCGATTGCCGAAGCATACGGGGTCACACTCATCCGACTTCGCTCATCAGTCGTCGAAGGACACTGAGTCTTGCTAAGTTTTATACCATGGGACATCGGTAAGAATCCCTTCTTAGACTCTCGTTTGGCTTTCGTTTGGCTTTCCGCTAGCTCGAGCATCGAGGCAGAAGGGGCCACGTCCCAAGGGGGGACGTGGCCAGATGATGAGGCGCTTGCTGCTCTGTGCCGCCTGGTTAGATCAGTAATTGCGACAGGACGTTTATGCCACGCGGGGAGACGTGGGGTTTCCTGTGAACCGTTGCGCCACGTGGGAGGCTGGGCCCGCAGCCTGGAGCAGGTTGCTCTGCTTTCCCTAGGCACGCGCGTCATGGGCCCGGGGGCTACTGTCGGACCCACGGATACCAGGGTATCCTTGGCCGTCTGCTGCTGGCCCAGCCCATCGGGTACGGAAGGAGTCTGTAACGGTCCATCAAGATAGGGAGAAACCCCTAACAGATCTCCACCAAGGCCGACCCCTTGAAGAGGAGATCTCCCTGGGATCTCCATCGCGAATCACTGGGGAAGAGTCCTGCTCCAACCCCGCTCCTTCCCAGAAGGAGCCTCGCCTGTTGGGAGACAGCCCATGTCAGGGTGATGCTCTGACCTCTGCGCGGATGACGAAGCCGTCGTAGGAGATAGAATGGCTTTGGCAGTTTCCATTCTCGTGTATAAAGCGCAGAGCTCCGTTGCACGCACCAAAGCCCAGTATGTGGGTTTCCTCTTTGGTGCAAGAAGACCGAGTCTGCACTAGAAGACGAGGGCGGCGTCACCAGGCTCCCCCACCATGACGCCATGGATGGCGCAGCTGTCCCCCTGCGACCAGGATTGCGCAAGAGGCGCAGTAGTACGGGATGCTCTATCCTTTGGCATCTTGTGGTATCCATTTCCGCCAAGTGAGCGGGAAATAGGGCCGATAGCGAGTATAAGTAGACCTCCCTACCTCCACAAAGGGAGAAGAAAAGTAGGGATGAAAAGAAAGAGAGAAGAGAGAAGACACCAAGTAGATAGGTCACCAGAATCCCTCGTTGTATTGTAACCTCCACAGTGCAATCAACCAGACAAGCTTGAGTAGGAGTTTACACCATCACGGTGGCCTGAACCTAGGTAAATTCCCCGTGTCGTTACTGTTTTCCTTCGAGAGCTCCCCTCTTGATGCCCCCCGGAGGAGCGATGAACGCGGTTAGCCCCTAGTGTTCGAACCTTTCAGTGCTACCCTGTCGTTGACAGAACAACAACTCCGACAAGTTGGATCTTAGTTGGGATTTTATTTGGATTTCATCGTATTTCTCTCGATTTTCCAAGCTAAGTGTTTTGTGGTAAACTCTCTCTATATTGGCATTTCCTTGTTTGATTCTTGCAAGAATGAGGGAGAAGTACGGATTTCAGTTTGGCTATCTAATCCTAAGCCTTCCCTCAACGCTTGCTCTGGATTCCTATACTTAGTGGTCCTCTTGTGATCTCACTCCTTGTGCCAAGATCGAGACTGCTATTTGGGCTACCGCTCCCACTTCTTCTTCCAGTGCCCGTGCTCGTGATGATGACGAGGAAGATGATGAAGATGGAGAGGCTGATGGCTCACCTGAGGAGTCTGACGACTAGTTCATCATGGGATGCTAGCATCCCTACTTGTCTCCTTTTTGGTGTTTCGATGCCAAAGGGGAGAAGTAGCTTATTAGTGCTATGTGGGATTTGCATGGGTTTGAGAACAAGCATGTTCGTTTATCATTATCTAAGAGCTTGTGTCCCTATTAGTTGTTGTTTCGAACTATTTGCTATTTTTTTTGTGGAACTATTTTATGCCATTGTGAGACCTTGTTTAGGCTCTATTATGGTTATCTATATTGAGGATTATCTTATATTGTGTGTTGGTATTATCTACACATCTATTCTATGCACATGTATGGTATTCAACTCAAACCTCTCAATATAGTTGTTGCCTTTGTCTCATTTTATAGCATGTTGTTATCTTGTGGTTGTTGCTCTCCTCATAAGTTTGCATTTGCATTCCAAAGGCAAACTAAAATTATGCACACTTCTAGGGGGAGAAATTTCCATTTCGTTTACAAACATGATCTTGGTATGGTTTTATTTGCAAATCCTAGTATTGTCATCTAACACCAAAAGGGGGAGACTAAAAGAGCATTTCTTGATCCTTAGTGTTTTCTGTGTTAGTTAACAATACTAGTGATACTTTTAACCAAGTATTAGCTGATGCAGGTTATTAAATATATTCATATGCATCAAACACCAAAAAGTGTGAAGGTAGATCGGCTTTCTCAGTTTCAGAAGCTAACTGGAAATTTCCTTTCAATGGGAATATCCGGTTGGTTCCAGGACGTGAGAAAACGGCTAAGGACCAGCGGATTCCGGGACAAAAGTGAGTAGGAATTTTTTAGCCATTTTCAGCCGAAAATTTCCTAGCTACCAAAATATCTAGTGAGAAAGAGGAGCCTGAAAAATGGCTAAGTCCTAGAACCAGTCCGGGACAGAAGAGAGCCAGATATTTCCAACAGGAAATGTCCTTGCTACCGGAATATCCGGCTCAAGAAGGACTCAAAAAACAGCTAAGTCCCAGAACTAATTCGGAACAGCAGTGAGCCGGAAATTTCCAACCAAAAATTTCTGGCAACCAGAATATCTCGTTTGGTCAACTCTACGAAGAATCCAGATCGGAATCTGTCAGCCAACCGGAATATACGGTTCAAGTTTGAACCGAAAATATCAGTTCATTCCTGCACTCCCAACGACCACATTTCTTGAGGGTGTATAAATACCCCTCCTTCTTCCTCAAGAGATTTAGTTCGTCCAAGCATTTAAGATCCATTTATTGAGATCACCAAAAGCTAGATTTCTCCCAATCCCTCTACCCAAACTCGTTGATCTTTAGAGGATTTAAGGAGAAGGCCCCGATCTACAACTTCACCAAGTCGTTCTTCATTTCCCACTCATTCACTTGAGGGATTCAAGTCTAGCGTTTCCTTGTGGAAAACCTAGACTCCATTGTTGCTCACTTGTCGATTGTAGCAAGATTGTTGGTGTTCTTGGGAGCCCCAAATTCGGTTGTGGGTGTGGGCCTCAAGCACATTGTAAAGGCACCGATTTCCGCCTCGAAGGGAATCAATAGTGGAAGGTGAACTAGGCCTTTGTGGTGAAGTTCATCGGAGAATAGGATGAAGCCTTTGTGGCATTGAGTAGGCCTTTGTGGCGAAACTCATACCCGTCCAACGAAACATACTCCCCTCAAAAGAAGGAACTCGAGAATACATCCTTGCCTCTGCGTGCTTCCGTTATCGGTTACCTCTATCCTTTACCTTTACCTTATGTTTGTATCTTGATTAGTGTTGCTCTTGTCATATAGGTGAATTCACCGTACTTTCATATCTAGAGAATTTACCTTTGTGTCAAGCCTAAATCGGAAAAGAACTAAAATTTGGAATTAGCAACTATTCACCCCCTCTAGGTGCCCATACTATCCATTCACCAACTAGTAAAACAATGGAAACCGCTCTCAACAGTCTAAATACTTTTCTTGACATGGATTATGATAAGTTTTTCATTACCATTCGTTGACATAGACATACACCTCTCTCAATTGTTTTTTCAATACCTCTGTTTATCAAATAAAAATCTCTAGCACATGAGTAAACCCTCCTTCCCTCTGTGAACAACCTTTTTTTAACTTTTATGCAGAGTCTTCATCTTCTTACTCTATGCACCAGCTAAGAGAGCATGGTTTTCATTCTGAGTATAATGTGCATAGTCCCAAAATTTATTACTGATAGATTCATGATTGCGGCATTGCATTCTCTCAAATTATCTGTATCTAGTCACCATTTAAACTTTGAAGGTGTCCTGACATTTATTTTTGCTACCACACAAAGGACTAGCTGGATACCACTTTATTATGTTTTTCTTTATGATTGAAACAAACATATCACTTTCAGTGTTTCATTATTCATTTTCTTTTGTTTGTGTTTCTGTCCATGTGCAACATGGTTGCTCAGTTTACATTAGTTGAAATATTTTTTATCATGCCTTTGTTAAAATACTTTGATCTCAGCTTGCAATGTTTTTACATAACATTGATAAAGATTTGTGTTGGCTTCATGTCACCTCAAAAATTATTTTGTTATCAATTATCTACTCGAGGACGAGTAAGAGTTAAGCTTGGGGATGCTGATACGTTGCAAACGTATCTATAATTTTTTATTCTCCACTTGATTTATACAAAAATACACTTTTTCCACATGTTTTCTTTCGTTTTCCGAATGTTTTCACAGACTAACCTATTAACAAGATTCCCTAGGCAAGTTTCTATTTTCTGCTGTTTTTCTATTTTAGAAAAGTTCTTAAGAAAATATTCTCGAAAAGGGCTGAAAATCCACGGATGTAATTTTTTTACCTAGAACAAAGACAGAGTCCAGAGAAGCGACGGAGGGGATCTCGGGGGCCACCAAGAGCGCGCGGACCCCCTAGGCCGCGTGTAGTAGGACCCTGGGGCCCTGGGCACTGGCTCGCGTCCCGTCGTCGCGCATAAATTGTCTTCAACCCTAAAAATCACGGGGACAGATTTATTTTCCATGAAACATATAGAGAGGCACCTTCAACTTGAAAGTTCAATCTAGGGCTTTTGGAGTCCTACTCCGGCACCCTGCCGGAGAGGGGGGTCGTCACCTAAGGCCTCTACATCGCCATGATCGCCCCCGGGCAGATGGGTGAGTAGTTCATCTCGGGACTACTGGTCCATAGCAGTAGCTAGATGGTTGTTCTCTCCCCTATGCATCCATTTTTAGAGGCTCGTGAGCTACCTCACATGATCGAGACCACCGTTATGTAATTGTTCATTTTGTGTTTGCTGGGATTCGATGAACCATGAGACTATGATTATTTTGTTCATGGCAATCGATGCTTCACTTATATTTGTAGAGAGTTTTAATCTTGTTTTGCAATGATCTCCTATGTTTATGATTATCTTGGCCACGTAGTTGTTTTCACCTCCAAGAGAGGGTTTATATGCTAGATAGTGGGTTCATTCCTCCTTATTGCGTGCGCTCGAGTGACAGAAACGTGCGGGGGAGAGGATGTGTTGTTGCCACTAGGGAAAAAACACCGATGCTCTTGTCTACGGATAAGAACTACTGCTTACATTACGTATTGATCTTAATGCATTTGTCTCTTGCACACATAGCAATCACTTCATTGCTGCAACTTAATACCAAGGGATTTCCTGGATAGCTTTCTTGAGGTGGACTTTTAGATATGGATGCATGTTGGATAGCGGTCCATATGCCTTGAAGTAATGCCTACAATGTTAGAACGTGTGAACTTTATCTCGTCATAATAGTATTGTCATACATTCATGATTTATCAATTGCCTAGCTGTAATTTGTTCACTCAACTTGTTTGTTTTCTTTGGAGAGACACCACTAGTGAACCTATGGCCCCCGATCCTATTTTCCTCATATTGGAAACTTTATTTAAGAACTTTTAATCATTGTTTCCTTGCTGTTCCATTTATACTTTTATTGTTTTCCAAGACTCTATGCATTTAATTCTCCTGTTTTCAGCAAGACCAGAAGATTGACAACCTTCTCGAAAGTTGGGGCAAGAGAGAGTTTGTGCTTGTGTGCAGGTTCCACGCTTCGTCAACTACACACCAATACCTTTTTGGTGCAGCAAATACAAGTATTCTTCTTCAAGACTACGAAGTCCTACTAGTTCGATAACCCTGGTTCCATACTGGGTAAAAATTTCCTCTAGACTACATCATACCTTCCGCTTGGGGTCTCCCAATGAGCGTGTGACCACATCAACATTAGTCGTCTTCCGTGTGGGAAGTTACTCGGGGAGCATTGTGTCATACTTCTGCTGGCAACACTGCATCTGCCCTGTACACCATAAAGAATGGTATGTACTCCCTGGATCTGTTTGGTGTGGTTCTCAGGCTCCAAAGTACTGAAGGCAGCTCCTCTGCCCATGCTCCAGTGGCTCGTTTGAGTAGTGTCAGTAGTCTTTTTTGAGTCTAGCTGTGATTAACCCGTTTGATATCTCCTCTTGCCCGTTTTTTTGTGGATGTGCCACTGATGCGTAGCTCACGTTTATTCCTATCTTCTTGCAATTATCTCGGAACTCGGCTGCTGCGAAGTTGGTTCCATTGTCCGTGATAATACTGTGTGGGACTCCAAACATGTGCATGATCGACCTTATGCATTTTATTATTGATTTTGTGTCTTGCGATGTCACATGCATGGCTTCAATCCACTTAGTAAATTTGTCAACTGCCACCAGCACCCTGGTGTATCCTCCGTTTGACGATCAGCAGAGTGGCCCAACCAAATCGAGTCCCCATTGCGCGAAGGGCCATGCGAGTGGTATCATGTGTAGTTCTGTTGCAGGAACATTGGGTCTTGTTGCGAAGATTTGACACGCCCCTGCAGTGTTGTATGATGGTTTTGGTGTCGAGTTCTGCAGTTGGCCAATAAAATCCTGCTCTAAATGCTTTATGGACTATATTTCTGCTTCCTACATGGTGCCCGAAAGTTCCTTGATGGATGTCAAGTAGTATCTCTCTTCCTTCTTCCGTGGTTACGCACCTCTGTAATATATCTGAGATGCTGCGCTTATGGAGTTGCCCATCATGGATGGTGAATTCTTTTGCTCTGTTCATCGCTCGACGTGCCTCTGCCTGAACCTCGGGGAGATCTTTCTGTGTCATGTAATTGGTCAGGAGCTGCATCCAAGTAGTTTCAACTTGGTGAATTTTCTCTCGTATGTCCATGGGTGTGGGTTCTGCTTCTTCATCCGACTGCTCCGACTTTGTCCCAACGAAGTAGTGAGGTTGTCAATCTCACCGGTTTTGCTGATAACAAAGAGATTAAATGTATGATGTGGAGAACTGTATGAGAACAGTATGAAGACAGTAGCAGCAGTGTGAAAATAGTGGAAGTAGTATGAAAACAATGGAAGTAGTGTGTGTATTATCAGTATGAGAAAATAGATCGAGGTCCACAGTTCACTAGAGGTGTCTTTCCATAAAAAGATAGCTAACATGCGTGGTGAACAAATTACAGCTGGGCAATTGACATATAAAGAACATGCATGACATAAAGATTACTATGAGATTCATCCGCGCATTACAACAAGATACATAGATCGTCATCCAACTGCATCTATGACTAATAATCCACCCTTCGAATATCATCCGAACAAACGCTCGGTATTAAGGTGCAAGCAACGGATAATCGCAGTAAGCAAAGTGTGTAATGTAAACAATGTAAATGAAGTAAACATCGTTGTTTTCTCCCTAATGGCGACAACACATCCTCCATCCGTCACATTTCTGTCACTCGAGCAGAGATGCAAAAGAGGCATGAACCCACTATCGAGCATAAATACTCCCGCTTGGAGTCACTAGCATCTACTTGGCCAAAGCATCTACTAACAACGGAGATCATGCAAGATCATAAATAACATTCACATGAAAATAACATGATAGATTGATAATCAACAGACATAGCATTCAATAATCATCGGATCCCAGCAAACACAACATGTAGCCTTACAAATAGATGATCTCGATCATGTGAGGCAGCTCACGAGATCTAAACATGAGGCATAAGGTGGAGAGTACAACCATATAGCTACTTCTATAGACCCGTAGTCCAGGGATGAACTACTCACGCATCACTCCGGAGGCGGGCATGGTGGTGTAGACCCCTCCGGTGATGAATTCCCCTCCCAGCAGGGTGCCGGGGAGAGCTTCAGAACCCTCTCGATCCCGGGTTGACGATGACGGCGGCGTCGGGTGTTTCTCGGGATGAAGTGGTATATTTTTAGGTTTGACGTATCAGGGGGAATAAATAAGCGAAAGGGCGATGGCGGTGGATGCCCGAGGGTCCCACACCACCCCCAGGCGCGGCCAGGAGGCGCGCCGACCTATGGTGTGGCCCCCCTCCGGGCCTCTTTGGGACTCCGTGGAATCTTCGGAAATTCTAAGACTTCCGGGCTTCGAATTTTCACATTCCGGGAATATTTCCAGAACAACTTTTCTGAAACTAAAAATAGCAGAAAAGAAGGAACTGGCTCTGTGGCATCTTGACAATAGGTTAGTCCCAGGAAATCGATAAAAAAGACATAAAGTGTAAGGAAAACATGTAGCATATGGCATGAAAACAACATGGAAATCAGAAATTATAGATACGTTTATGATGTATCAACATTCCCAAGCTTAGTTCCTACTCATCTCGAGTAGGTAAACGACAAAACAAATAATTTATGAGGTGACATGCTACCAACATAAACTTGATCATCATAGTAATGTAAAGCATGTAAACTAGGATCAAATGAATAAGGGATGTGGTTTATAGTTGACATCAAAGAGTAATGTATAAACCATTAGGAATAACAAACTAAAATCTTTCAATGAATCAATACTAAAAGACAATCCATTGTGCAAAGTTTATTAAAGATGATTTAAGCTTCAAGAACAACAGTATAATTATCCAAGGCATCAAACTCTTACAACAACTCCTATTAGGATCAATTCAAGTGACAACAATATGCACATAGGAAAACCATTCAAATAATTGTGCACTCAAAAAAAGCAAGCGTTTTGTATTGGTTCCTGGCACGAGGATGTTATGGCTAAAAGAACATTATGGGAGGTTTGGATGGTCAATGGAAGAAAGTATCACACAACTGAAAGTGATCATTAGACAAGAGGAAGTCTTATAATCAAAGTTATTCAAGGAGTAGTGATTGCCCCACAACGGATGCACAAAGAGCTATACGTGTATGAAAGCTCTCCAATGGAACTAGTGGGGGTGCATCCAACTTGCCTGCTCATGAAGACCTAGTGCTCTTTTGAGGAGGCTCATCATTGGAATATACCAACCAAGTTCTATAATGTAAGTTCCCCACATAGTTATGCAAGTCATAATATGAAAACTCTCTCCAAACTGAAGTAATGATGCTAAACAAAGCACAATTGTGGAATAAATGATATTAAAGCTGCCCCCTCTCTCTTTATTTTCTCTCTTTTGTGATATGGAGGGTAAACCTCTAGGGTGGCCCGATCTTCACGAATCGACCAAGAACATGAAGAACTAATGATGAACACGATGAACACGAGAGGGGAATCGAGGGGGTTCAAGGGCAAACAAAAGGGCATAACTAGCCGGAACTGAAAGACCCAAATCTCCCGTCAACTAAGCCGCAACGGCCGCCTACGGGACGATCGATCCAACCGAACTCACCTTTTCGGAAACCGCTTCAACACCACGTGGCCGGTCCACCATGCCAATAGAACCTCAAGGATTAGTTGAGATAGATTGGAAAGTTCCTAACTGATTCCTAAGGGGAAAGGATAGGTAACCCAGTGTTTCCTTGATACGATCCTAGATACACATCATAGGAGTAGCCTTGATACGGTCCTAGGTACAACCATAGGAGGAGTAGCCTCACAAGAGAGATACAAGAGCAAAGCTCGAAGTTCTCAATTCATCTCTAAACCCTAGATCTAGCTCGGGGAAGTCCTTATATAGATAATGGGGTAGGTGGAGGTGGAAAAGGGGAGAAAACCCCTCATTTTCCCAGTTCTCAGGGCAGCCGGCCTAGGAGCCTGGCCTAGGTGGAAGCGAGGGAAGGCCGGTCTGGGGGTGACGTGGAGGCGCATGGCAGCCGGCCTAGGGGCCGGCAGCTTCGGGCGGCCTCCCGGCCTGGTGCGTGGAGGATCCGTCTCGAGGCCGGGGTGGAGGCCGGCTCCTTCGGTTTGGGGTCCAGCCTGGAGGGGAGGGGAGCCGGCCTAGCCGGGGTTTGAGGCCGGCTTCCCTGTCTTCCTTCCTCCTTCTCCTTC
The DNA here is from genome assembly GCA_028641055.1 of Alopecurus myosuroides. Taxonomy (NCBI): domain Eukaryota; kingdom Viridiplantae; phylum Streptophyta; class Magnoliopsida; order Poales; family Poaceae; genus Alopecurus; species Alopecurus myosuroides. The sequence goes on from CM054058.1 coordinate 351,692,244, forward strand.
TCAACTCCTTTCTTGATTGCGTCTTCTCGGACTTCTTTCGTGGCTTCTTGGGCATCGTCTTACGCATCTCCTTGCGCATCTTGGGCATCATCTTGGGGGTCCATGGTGGGATCAAACCTGAGCACACATAGGGCATTTCCATGAGGCAGCGCACCATTCACCAGGTCATCGGTAACATAGAGAGAGAGGATTGAGTTCACCTTATCATGCATCGCCTTTTCTCGTGATCTTGTCATAGGTCCACTTGGTGTGGGCTTGGTGGAATGGGGTGTGCTGCATCATTTTGCCTCTCTTTTGGGCTTTTTCTCATTTTTTATTTTTTTATATAACCTCACTGGTAGGGGCAACACTCTATTTTACAATGAATAAACACACTTTTAGTACTCATAACTCAAACTGAAATATCTCGGATGTATGTAAAACTAAATGCTCCTGCCAGTGTAGCAGTATGAAAAATAACAATGAAGCATGACAAGTAACATGATGATGATGGATGTTGTATGGCAATATATCTCGGAATGGATATGGAAATTCCATGGTAGGTAGGTATGGTGGCTGTTTTGAGGAAGATAAATTTTGGCTTATGTGTAGAAGAACAAAGTTCTCCCACGGGGTTTGGATGTACTAGCAAAGTTTGCACCAACTCTCAATGTGAGAATGAGAAATGCACAGTACCGAAGAGGCTAGCAAATATGGATGGTGGAAGTGCCAGAAAACCGCAACATAGAACTCACAAGTTAAAAGATTCCAAATAAAATCATGATATCCCAAGGCGTAATGAAAATCACTCCACAAGGGTCTGTGGCAGTGACAAGTCACTGTTAGCTACCCCGACCGTAGCAAGTAACAAAAAGCCATTACGATTGCTATCAGCAAAGGAAGTCATATACCATTATCCTATCAACTGGTTATTTGAGTGTGGCACAGTTTCAAGCTTCTAGATCAACCATTAATTGTTTTTTACTCCACTAAACCAGCAAGTTTACCATTAAGCAAAATAATATCTCAAAACAACAGCAAATAATCAAGCGAACTAGTTTAATGATCTACAAGAATATGCAAATTTTTTCGTTATAGCATCTGCCACACGTAGCATTTTCTACCAAATACCAAACAACAAAAACTCTCCAAGAGATATAGAAATAAAACAAGACAGTACTAACACAACTCTACTAAAACTAACAGCTCTGAATAAGAGGTGCAAGAAAAACAGGAGCTAAACAGGTATTTTGCAGCAGCTAGAAGAAAAACTAAGAATACGAGCATAGAAAGTATTCAAATGAAAAGGCAGAGCGTGTATCTCTCCAAAACAAATATGCTAGGGTCAAACTATATTATTGCAGCAAGGAAAAAAATAAAACAAAAGAAAAACAAACAGACGCTCCAAGTAAACTTCATATGATGTGACCGAATAAAAATATTGTTTCACTAGAAGTGACCTGATAAATTGTTGATGAAGAAGGGGATGCCTTGGGCATACCCCAGCTTAGATGCTTGAGTCTTCTTATAATTTTCTAGGATGAACCACGGGGGAATCCCCAAGCTTTTACCTTGCACTCTTCTTGATCACATTACATCACCCTTTTCTCTTGACCCTTGAAAACTTCCTTCACACCACACTCAAAGAGTAATTTGCATTAGAGGGTTAGTGCAATAATCAAAAATTCATGGGTTCTCTATGGGCACAAGTGATATTGATACTTTTAAACATTAGCCACATCTACAGATGTTTCGTGAAGCAAAGAAATCCATTTGACATCGTAAAAGAGCAAATACAAGAAAAATGGCAGAATCTGCCAAAACCAGAACAATCTGTAATGACGATTTTTTTTGAGGCACTTACGTTGCTCAGATTGAAACACTCAAAGAACAAAAAAGTTTTGGAATTAGCTGAGGAATAATAAAAAAAATCAGGTTATTCTGATCTTCCTGGATTTTATACGATTTTTCACGGTGGACAGCAGAAATCTGTTTCCTGCGCAGAAATCCAAAACCAATCCAACTTTCGTCAGAAACTTCACTTGGCACAACTAAAACATGAAAATAAAGATACAAAGGAATTTCTACATAAGTATAAAACCCCTTGAATCAACGAAAATAAAAATAAAAAATGCAAAAATAAAACCATGGGTTATCTCCCAAGAAGTGCTTTTCTTTAACGCCTTTTAGCTAGCCCCAGAAAAGTGGAATCAACTGGATGCTCACATAAGAAATATGAATTGAGAAAAAGAGAGCATCAAGAAGAAAGTATAAAACAAATTTAATTCTAACCCACTTCCTATGCATAGGAATCTTGTAAATAAATAAATTAAAGAAGCTCAAACTAGAAATCATGGGAAGGTAGAACAAGAGCAACTTCAAAACTTTCAACAAAAAGAGAGGCGTTTTAGTAACATGAAAATTCCTACAACCAATTTTTCCTCTCTCATAATAATTTTCAGTAGCATCATGAACAAACTCAACAACATAATTATCACATTAAGCATGTTTGTCATGATCGAAAAGCACACAATTCATATCAAGCTCCAAAACAGTGGGATCAAAATTTAAAACCAGCTCCTCTTTTTTTCCACTTTTAGCAATAGCAAAACAAGACAATTGGTCACTCTTAAAAGGTATGGGACTACTAATAGAAATCCCATTTTCATTATCATTATGATTTATAACATCAAGTAACATAGGACCATCATCAAGAGCATTATCATATAAATTTTCTAAACAAACTTCCTCATTGTCATGCATATCAATAGTTGGAATAAATAGAGGATTTTCATAGGATTTATCAAAGTAGCATGGATTATCATAAATAACAGTAGCAATATCGTTCTCACAAGTTCCATTCATAGTAGTATCAAGGTCACAAGTATAGCAAGTATCAACTTCATCAAAAAGGGACATTTTGAAAGAATCAATAGGATCATCACAACTATGAGTTTAAGAGTTACTTTCATTTAGAGGTAGACATGGGTAGCTCCATTCTTCCTCCTCTTGATCATCACTCTCCTCCTTTTTTTTCATCCAATGAGCTTCCAGATTCAGCAATTTCTTCTTCCATAGGCTCCTGCAAGGCATCAGTTACTTCTTTTGGTGGAGAGCATCTATTAAGATATTTAAGTATGTAGTAATTACAATCCTTGTAATTATCAAAGCAATATTCAAGTGTAGCATAAATCCCATATGTATAAGGTACATCATCAATATCTTCAAGCAAATAATCAATTTCGAATGCACCCTTCCAAGCCATAAATTCTTTAATTTGTTCCACATCATCAAAGTCATAATTTCCCTTAACATAAGAAGTTATGGTAACATCATCGTTATACTCACATTGAAAAGGGAGGTGTTTATACCTCCTACAGCAACAAGATTTATCAAAGCAATAAGTAACATTATAAGTAGAGCACAAGTTTCTAGCAGTGATATGCAATTTATTAATTTGTTCCCATAAGTGTTTCCCTTTTTGTGACAAGTGGTGTTCCTTATAATATTTTTGTTGTTCTTCCGTGAACCCATATTGCCAATAAGATCTAGTTTCAGAGACATCAAACATTGCTACCAAGCATGATAAAGCAAGTAACAAGCAAAACAATAACAAAATAAAAATTATTGGAGGTGAGAGACTCCCCTTGCAGAAATTCTCTTCCTCCCCGGCAACGGCGCCAAAAATTAGCTTGACGCGCGTGTAACACACGTTCATTGGGAGACCCCAAGAGGAAGGTATGAAGAGCACAGTAGCAAGTTTCCCTTAGAAAGAAACCAAGGTTGAATCGACCAATAGGAGGAAGGAGTAACTTCAGAAGGTTAATGCAGCTGAGGTGGCAGGGTGTACTAACGGTTTAGCAGCAACGTGGAACCTCACAACACAAAGAATTCACTTTGCCTCAACGAAATAGTAAGGTTGTCAATCTCACCGGTTTTGCTGATAACAAAGAGGTTACATGTATGGTGTGGAAAACTGTATGAGAACAGTATGAAGAAAGTAGCAGCAGTGTGAAAACAGTGGAAGCAGTGTGAAAACAATGGAAGTAGTGTGTGTATTATCAGTATGAGAAAATAGACCAGGGTCCACAGTTCACTAAAGGTGTCTCTCCATAAAAGATAGCTAACATGCGTGGTGAACAAATTACACTCGGGCAATTGACATATAAAGAACATGCATGACATAAAGATTACTATGAGATTCATGCGGGCATTACAACAAGATACATAGATCGTCATCCAACTACATCTATGACTAATAATCCACCCTTCGAATGTCATCTGAATAAACATTGGGTATTAAGTTGCAAGCAACGGATAATCACAGTAAGCAAAGTGTGTAACGTGAACAATGTAAACGAAGTAAACATCGTTGTTTTCTCCCTAATGGCGACATCACATCCTCCATCCGACACATTTTTGTCACTCGAGCCCAGATGCAAAGGAGGCATGAACCCACTATCGAGCATAAATACTCCCTCTTGGAGTCACTAGCATCTACTTGGCCAGAGCATCTACTAACAACGGAAAGCATGCAAGATCATAAATAACATACACATGAACATAACATGATAGATTGATAATCAACATACATAGCATTCAATAATCATCGGATCCCAGCAATAACAACATTAGCATTACAAATAGATGGTCTCGATCATGTGAGGAAGCTCACAAGATCTAAACATGAGGAATAAGGTGGAGAGTACAACCATCTAGCTAGTTCTACGGACCCGTAGTCCAAAGATGAACTACTCAAGCATCACTCCGGAGGCTGGCATGGTGGTGTAGACCCTCCGGTGGTGAATTCCCCTCCTGGCAGGGTACCGGGGAGAGCTCCAAAACCCTCCCGATCTCGGGTTGACGATGACGGCGGCCTCGGGTGTTTCTCGGGACGAGCTGGTATATTTTTAGGGTTGGCCTATCGGGGGGAATAAATAGGCGAAAGGGTGATGGCGGTGGATGCCCGAGGGGCCCACACCACCCCTAGGCATGGCCAGGGGGCGGGCCGCCCTATGGTGTGGCCCCTCTCCGGGCCTCTTCGGGACTCCGTGGAACCTTCAGGAATTCTAAGACTTCTGGGCTTCGAATTTTCTAATTCCGAGAATATTTCCAGAACAACTTTTATGAAACTAAAAATAGCAGAAAACAGGGAACTGCCTCTGTGCCATCTTGTCAAATGGTTAGTCCCGGGAAATCGATAAAAAAGACATAAAGTGTAAGGAAAACATGTAGCATATGGCATGAAAACAACTTGGAACATCAGAAAATATAGATACGTTTATGACGTATCATCCCTCTACCAATGTGCTGCAGCTCACACCTGTCAAATTCGCCTTCGAGTTTGTTGTAGAGTTCCCAATATGCAGCCATGTTTTCAGCTCGGGCGTCACACTCCTTCATGGTTTGTTGTACCACGAGGTTTGAATCGCCATAGATGACGAGTCGAGTGGCTCTACATGCTTTAGCCATCTTCATCCCGTGTATGAGTGCTTCATACTCTGCTTCATTGTTTGAGACAATTTTTAAATTGATCTGAAGTATGTATAGCATTCTATCGCTTTTAGGGGATGTGAGCACAACTCCTGCTCCTCCTCCTTCCTTCCATTTGGACTCGTCAAAGTACATGGTCACGTTACTCGACATGTCCGGAAGTCTAGGATGTTCCAACTCGGGCCACTCTGAAACAAAGTCTACGAGTAGTTGCGATTTGATTGCTTTCCTTATCTCGTAGGTTATATCACGAGGACCTAGCTCGATTCACCACTTGGCCACTCGCCCTGTTTGTCGGGGGGCTACCCCCGAGTAGGGCCAAGCTTGGCATAAAATGGTATCCAAGGAGTGGATACCGAGATAATGCTGACCGAGATCCATATTGGTACTAAGTTGCTGGTTACCGAGATGGAGGCATCTCGGTAAGAAGTGTTAGGTGTTATGCTTTGTAGGTGGGTGTTCTTCCGGGTTGTCCGAGTTAATCTTGGGGAAACCGGGATGCATGAAGGACATGCTATCTCGGGCCAAGGTCAACAGAGCAGATGCAATCCCGAAGATCACGGGAAAGTACCTCAGTGCTATTCAACTTACAAGGCACATGATGTATAGACGTAGACGGGAACAGTGCAAGGCATGGGCGAGGCCACGTACTGTCTCTGACAAGGGGGACAAGACATGGCAGCGGCTATGGAGGAGGCGGCTTTCGGTGTTGACGTGGGGGCACTCGCCATGCCCCTACTTGAGCCTACCAGCTGCTAAGCTACGGGGAGCCCACTCGAAGGCCCATCCGGGTTCAAGAAGCCATACTTGATTTCTTGAAGCACAAGACAAGAACTCCTATACGTAGTCTACTATCACTCATGTAAACCACTCCTGGCTCCATATATAAAGTTAGGAGGAGGATAGAAAAAGAGGGACAGGAGACAAGGGACAAGCCACAACTAGACGCAATCCTAGATTAGACAATACACGGGATACCCCGTACAAACCACCACTACATTGCCATTGTAACAGCTCGACTATCTCGCCATAATACAGATCAGACAAGCAGGAGTAACGGTTTTACCTCTACGAGGTCCCCGAACCTGGGTAAACCGTGCCCCCTGTTAGCCGTCGAGATCAGCAGCGCGTATTCGTGTCCTAATCTACAAACCCTAGTATCTCATACGAGGGATCTGCCTAGTCAAGGTCTCGACAGTTGGTGCCGAATGTGGGAACGACACGCGCTGGATCTACGGTTTCACCGGCTTCATCCTCGTCAAGCTCAAGCTCCGGGTCATCGACCCCGTCGAGTGCGATCTACTTCGGATCCTTTGACTTCATCAAGCACTCGTCGGTGTCGCGCCCGGTCTTCAACTGTCTACATCACGACTCCGCCGTGTCGACTACATCTGATACATCGACTAATTCCGCTAGACGACTCAGGAACCGTCCTTCACCACGGCCACACTCGTTGCTCGGAGGCTATGCCACAAAGTAGACGCACTCGAGAATTCGCCGTAGCCGCACTCGACATTCGGGGGCTGACGCGCGAAACAGCCGCACTCAACACACGAGTCCGGTGCCTTGTCAACTCCGCTTCATCGATTCCAGCGATGTTGTCGACTCCATCACTCGACTCCGACTAGTCGACTACGCCCACATCACTCGCGGATCCCGACTCAAAACCTAATTCGATGAAGTGGCGAGTCAAGAGAAACACTAAGATCAACCTCAACATCTCCAACAACGGTTGCAACATCGACTACGCCGTGGGAGACTCGCTGTACTAAACGCCCGGGGGCTCGACATCGACATTTCCCTCCGCATACACACGCCGCACTCGACACTCGGGGCTCCAAACGAGCAACTCGCCAGGCTTCTACTTCAACACCCTCCAGAAAGCGACTCGCAAGTATTCGACTTCATGTCGCACTCGCCGGTGCTAGTCCAGCATTCGGCGCCCTCGACGAGAGCATCGATCTCACACTTGACTACATGAACGTCAGCACGACCGCGCGGACATCCTCTTCACCAGTCTCAGAAACTGCCTAGCCGCTCTTCGTCGACTTCGAGGGCGAGGCTACCCGGATCGATTTTTTCAAATAAGATATTCTTATTTACTTTACGAATCCATCTTGTTGTGTAGGTCGGATTCCACCAGCTTTATTCATCGGCAAATGCACGCCAAACATGGCGACCATCACAACAATCATCGCGGTTGACTCCAACTGCGCCGCTTTACGTCCGTTGCGGAGAAACTTTGACTCCCTCGACTTCATCGACCACCAAGCGGTGGTCAGTGCCGATGGTGCGGGCATAAAGAGCCCGCTCCCTAGAAGGGTACCATGTGCGCTCGGGGGCTGGTTTTTCGAAATCAACAACAACAACAACTTCATCACTACGATCAATCGGGTGACTCCGGCTCCTTCGTCGACCCTGCATCGTAGACTCCACTACGTCCGCCGTGTCGCGTACGTCTACACCACGTCGACTCCGTCCACCGTGTCGAGTACGTCTATACCACGTCGACTCCGTCCACCTTGTCGACTACACGACCTCCTCATCGACTCCGTCCGCCGTGTCGAGTTCACCTCCGTCGCGTCGACACCATCCGCCACGTCGACTACATGTCCGCCGCGTCCAGTATATCCGCTGCGTCCAGTACGACTCCACCTCGTCGACTCCGTTCGCCATGTCAAGTACACCTCCACCGTGTCGACTCCGTCCATCGCGTCTACCCGACGACACGTCCACTACATCGACTACTTTCGGCTAAACACCGCGCGACTCCATCGCAGTTCCACTCGAATACTCGGGGGTTGCACCGTGCAACAAACTCAGTCGACTCGACACCCTAGGGCTGCACCGCGTAACAGCCACACCTGACACTCGGGGGCTGCGGCGTGCCACATCAACAATCGTCACTCGGGTGTTGTGCCATTCAACAACCACACCCAATAATCGAGGGTGCGACTCGAAACTATTTCAGCGCGTCCAGTACTCGAAGGCTGGCGCTTCATCAGCAGCAACAACATACTCTAGGAGTCGACGCATATCCACCTCTGGGAGTCGACGTATATCTTCCTCTCAGGAGTCGACAATTATCCTCCTCCGGGAGTCGACGCATGTCCTCCTCGGTGAGCTAACAAAAGACAAGCACACGGGGTTAGCTTCAGAACAATCTGAGCCTATGCCCGAGCCTATGAGTCGAACATAGCCTTGGGGGCTACTCCCATCGGGAGCACTGCGGTGCACCAGATAAGTTGAAGAAGCGACATTAGAAGATCTTTGAGTCTATGCCTGATTTCAAATAATCTCCCATAGACTCGGGGGCTACTCCCATCAGGAGCGTTGGCCGTGCACCTGATGAGCACTGGTCGCGCAACCGATGAGCTTTATGCGCACACTCTACGTACTACTGAGTCGGAAGCATTTTACACGCTGACCGCGTACCCGAGGAGTTCTGTGACTTCTGTCAGATTTCTTCGTCCAGCTCCTTATTGTGGTCATACAAACCGCATATTAACTCGTATGGAGAAGAGCAAAACATCAAACTTGTCTGTCTCGACGAGATGCATACACCAGAGAGGGCCAATTCGTGAAATAAGAACATCTTAAAGACTTTTCGGGTTCATCTTCTTGTGTAGACTCGGTGGCTGAGCATCCGCGTCAACTACACGACTTCCACGTCGTCGTGCGACTCCGCCGCGTCTGCGTCAAGTACATGACCTCCACGTCGACTGCGTCCGCCGTGTCGAGTACACATCTGCCGTGTCGACTGTGTCCGCCCCGTCAACTACACGACCTCCTCGTCGACTCCATCCGCCATGTCGAGTACACCTCCACCGCGTCGACTCCATACACCGTGTCGAGTACACCTCCACCGCGTCGCTCTGTCCGCCGTGTCGAGTACACCTCCGCCGGGTCGACTCCATTCGCCTCATCAACTACATGACCTCCTCATCGACTCCGTCCGCCGTGTCAAGTATACCTCCACCACGTCGACTCCGTCCGCCATGTCGAGTACACCTCCACCGCGTCGACTCCGACACTTCTAGTCTCTGACACTTCTTGTCACGTCCCATCAGGAGGCAAAGCGAGTGCTCAGTGCACCGTGACATCATGCAAACGTCAGCCAGCAGGCTTATTTTTTCGGAATCTTCAAACAAAAAGGCACTTTCCACAATCATCACTAAAGACATCGCGACTCCGATGTACAAACACATCGCGCATCATTATCAAATCTTGGGTCATACAGCCATCGCGGAACGCCTGGATGCCGCATTCTACGGATGCGAAGGTAAGACCCAAGGATCCGTCTTTTGGGCCTGGAATAGCACTCATGCTGCGTCCTCTGGCAATTTTCCGTGCTAGCGGCATGATGAAAAATCCTGGCGGACGCGCTAGGTACCCTGTTAAAGGTTAAGTTCGACTCGATAATTCCTCCACGACCTGAGTCACAACGATAACCTATCCGCGTCCGAGTCGAGGGACTCGAATCTACGTAGGCCAGTACTATTTTTGCCCAAGTGCAATTAATTGGTCCCGATCCGTCGAGTGAACCAAGCGACTGAGTTATATCCCTTTACAAATTGCTAAAAACATCATACATCCTCACAACAGGATACATACATCCTCACAACAGGATCCATACATATTCACAACAGGACTCGTATGTCCTCACAACAGGATCCATACATCCTCACAACAGGATACATACATCCTTAAGCTCTGGAAACTTCCGAGTCATAGGCCCTCAAACATCAAACGTCATCGACTCTCCAAAAAGCTTCGAGTCCTCCACGACTTATCGAGTCCTTCAGACTCAACAACTTATCGGCTGCTAAAGACTCGATAACTTATCAACTACTCTTCAGAATCGAAGCTTGTCCTTGAGTCTCTACCCGACTCAAACGAGTCAACTAGACACTCGGGGGCTAGTGACGTGAGGACACTCGCCATGCCTCCTACTTGAGCCTATCGGCTGCTACGCTACGGGGAGCCCACTCGAAGGCCCATCCGGGTCCAAGAAGCCATACTTGATTTCTTGAAACACAAGACAAGAACTCCTATACGTAGTCTACTAGGACTCATGTAAACCCCTCCTGGCTCCATATATAAAGCCATGAGGGGGGAGGGGAAAAGAGGGACATGAGACAAGGGACAAGCTACAACTAGACTCAATCCTAGACTAGACAATACACGAGATACCCCGTACACACCACCACGGCATCGCCATGGTAAGTTGGTAACAACTCGACTATCTCGCCATCATACAGATCAGACAAGCAGGAGTAAGGGTTTTACCTCTACGAGGGCCCCGGATCTGGGTAAACCGTGCCCCCTGTTAGCCGTCGAGATCACCAGCGTGTATTCGTGTCCTAATATACAAACCCTAGTATCTCATACGAGGGATCTGCCAAGTCAAGGTCTCGACAGGCGTAGGGATAGTGAGCGTGTGCTACGACACATTGTTCTTCACCTAACCCTGTATGCTCCATTAGTGGCCACCAGTATATAAGGTGGCCACATCCCTCCTGCGCGAGGCACGTGGATACCAGTAGACATTTCCCCCATAGAGAGAAGGAGAGCCAGAGAGATCTTCATCTTCCTCTAGCTCTGTGAGCTTGAGGAACCACTTTGTATCTCGGTTACACACTGATATTGACAGACAGGAAGGAGTAGGGGTGTTACCTCCACACGAGGGCCCAGAACCTGGGTAGCTCTTGGTGTTTGAAGTGTAGTGAGCGTGACATCTAGGCATGCAATCCCTCCCCAGATACCCACAGTGTCCATCGGCCCCAACCTCAAGCCGTCCCATGGCATCTGTGTTTACCTCACCACGACAGTTGGCGCCCACCATGGGGCTAGCAGCGGAACTGGCTGGGGTTTCTATCTAGACGGGATCTTCGCTACGATCGGGTGAGCGCGTGGTTTGCGGCCTTGTCCACAAGATTCGGCTCCCTCGACTTTGTCACCGATAACACGGGCGACTTCGGCGGTAGGCCCGTGCCCGTAGGCTGCTCTGTCATCAGTTTTGGGGCGCATCTGGTCTACGTCGCCACCGCGGTAATCTGCGGTTACCCGGATGGGATGCTGATTGCTGCGGATCCTCCTGCTGTTTACGCCATCCGCGACCAGCGTATCGATCGCTTCGCGGGAAGCGTGGAGGTGATGATGACCGGCCCGATGTCGCCGAGATTGTTGGCAAGTCGACTCAGCCGGCTCACAAGCCACTGGAGAAGGACGAGAACCAACCGGGTTACAAGGCTCCCTCTGCATCTACCCCAAGGCCACCTCCGTTCACCGACATCATCGAGAAGTTGCCTGTGCTAGTGGCCGCTGATGCGGATCCAGCTGTGGTGCAGGCGCAACTCGAGGAGCAGCGCCAGGCCATCCTCGCAGAAGCTGTCGAGATGTCCAAGGACAGGCAAGCATTCAATCTCGACCTTACCGAGTACAAAAAGGCTCATGGTTTTACTCCGGTTGGAAACAACCCTAGTCAGTTAGATGTTGTGCGGAACCGAGGTCGAGATCTTGGTGCCGAGATATCTAGAAATGGAACTGCGGGAACTAGTAAATCTTCTAGTGTAGTTTCAGCTGGTAGGCCCAAGTACAGTTCACCTCCTAAGAACCTCAGAGCTGCTGAGGCGGTTGCTGCCGAGTTGCCGCATTTAACCGGTGAAGCTCGCGCTAGGCAGCAATACTGGCTTAATGAGCTTGTTTTGGAAGCTGGCAGGCAAAATGAGGCTTTCCGGAAGGCGAATCCGGGGGCAGGTGCTTCTCAGGTGGTCCACTCCAATGGTGGGAGATCTGGTGGACAGGCCTCGTCACCTCATGTCGGAGATGGGCGAGCCCAGAGTGTGAATTCCGGGAAGAACAAGCAAATGCAAGTGTATGACCCGGCTGGTGCCGAAAAATAGTTAGCTGCACAGGACCAGGCCGGGCAGGGACATGTCGGTCAAGGCACTCAAGGTTCCAACCGAGTTCAGCGGGCTTGGCATGATCGTGACCGAGATCTTCCACCTCGGTATCCGGAAGCCAACCCGGCTCAGCAGCAACCTGGTGCCGGACGAGTTGCTCAGCAGCGGGGAAATGTTCCCGGAAACAACCAACATGATGATGTCTACTCGGCAATGGAGAAGGCCAGCTACCCGAGATATGAGCAACTGGTGGACGCGGGAGTACTCACTGCCCGATTGGGGCCCCGAGTGCTACCGCTGAATGATGCACGGTACAAGCACGACAGAATCTATCTTTCGGAGGAGATGGAAGAGCAGGGCCCTCCGGGACCACTTTGTTTCTGTCCCCGGATCATGAGGGGGGCGGCAGTTGCCAGGTTTCAGCTGGCTAGGGGGACAAAAACTTATGACGGCAGCACCAAGCCGTGTTGGAATATATGTCGAATATGTGTACGAGTAGGGCTACGCTAGGACTTGTAATTAAACGGAAGGTTAGGTGTTGTAGTCTAACACGTGTAATCTGGCCTAATATATAAAGGCACCGGGGGTAGCCCAAATAGACTAGACGAAAGCTGATAGGCTAGACACAAGATCACGAGGGGACGGTCCGGCGCCCGTGGCAGGGGCGGACGGACCGGCGTGGCGTTGAGATCTGGTGCGTCTGTATTGCCTCGGCGGGCTTATCATCGGTGGTACTTTGACTAGTACATGGGGAGGAGCGCCCGTAGTCATGCCCCGCAGATGTAGACGTTGAGCGTCGAACTGCTACCAAATCTCGGTGTTGTGTTTGCTGTGATTGCTTGGCCTCGGTAGATCGACTAAGCGCCTACGATTTGTAACAAGTGGTATCAGAGCAAGGTTGGAGGTTGCGGATTGTTGATCTAGAGGAAGAGCGACGAAGTCCAACCGCGGATAAATCATGGTGCACGCGATAATCGCGAATTCGCAGGATTTTTGGGCGGTCGTCGGAGAGTGTCGTATGTGAAGCAATCGTAATCGGCAATGGCGGTTGTACCACGGCGGATCGGATCGGGAGCGGTGTGTGGCGGCAGTCATCGCGGGAGCGCTCGCAGGACAGGTAGCTCGGAAGCACCCGACGAGATCGGATCGATCTGTGCCGAGCAGTTGTGTTCGGCCACGGAAGGCAGGCAGCGGCAGCTAGCGGCCCAAGGGGCTTTCGGCCCAGGGGAGGCAAGCTAGCAACGAAAGCGTGTGTGTCATCCTTGATCGATTGGAAGCTGCAAGGCAACGAGATTCTGTTAAGAAAAAAAAAAGGAGGTATCAGATGTATTCTATACATGCATGTCATGGGGTAAAGGAAAGAAGAATTGTCCAGCAGCTTTGGGTGCACTTGATGATGAGGATAGTGTATGGCTGATGTTAGATTCAAAGGCATGCAATTCTTTGTACGTGCACACATGAAGGCAGTAGCACCAAATTTTTTTTTCCTTTCTTTGGGCAATTTCTTGCTCGGTGCTCCAGTGTGTACGGGATGGCTGCGGTGGATACAGAAGATGCGGAGTCGTAAGTTCACGAGAAGATTGACAGGGATTGACAGTATATGTCAAGTTGATCAAGATGGACTGATGCGGTGAGCATGACGCGTGCATAAGGTTCCGAGTAGCCTGAAGTGCGGCGTGTGAGGGATCATGCAACGACAAGACGTCGAGCAATGCACATTGGTGCTTGGCTGATACGGCGTGAGGTGGAACATGGTTGCAGTCGGATACGTTCGGCTGGGTTGGACTAGACAGTCTGACGGGACAGAAGACGGTGAAGATCGGCGAACAGCTGATGGTGTCCGAATTCTGTGGCGTGGCAACACGCGGCGCATGGTTATGCGCGCTTCGACGTGGCGCGGGGTGGAATGATCATCTACCGTGGAGGCATGTTGAAGGTGGAGCTGGAGTCTGACGATTCCACTTGGCTGATGGAGGGGCTACGGCGTAAGAGCTCGGAGAGTCGAAGCCTATTTCAGCGGGAAGGTGAGAAGCACGTTGTTTCGGACTGGAGCTCAGGGTTCGGAGAGATGCGTGGAACTCGACATTGGTCAGGTAGACCGATGGTTATCTGCAGTGGGGTCTGAGATGGTGCGGGTTAGCTACCCGGTAGATCTTGGCCAAGATTGCGGATGCTCGACGCGGTAAAAGCGGCAGGCGTGCGGTAAGCACGGGACCCACAGCGACAGACCATGGACACTGGCGGTCAGACATATGTCAGAGCATGAGTGTAAGGATGCTGAAGCAGTGTTGGCGATGTACGGATTCATGATGGTAACTATCTATCGAGACCATGGAGATGGATGAGTGTTGGCCATGGAGAATCTGCGAAAGCGGTGATGAGACAGTTGTGAATTAGACTGGAGATGACTTAAGGCAACGGCGAAATTTCTTCAAAGTTT